>OZ025250.1:3071114-3534034 GCA_964019135.1 Arenicola marina
GGGCGACTTTCAATACGTAACAACATTTTTGGGGATTCACAATAAATAAAGTGGGAGGAGGGTGCCCAAACCAAATCAGTTCTATTGGCCCTACCCAACAAATAAACAATGGCAGCGGGCGATCCAAAACATCTTAAGCTGCTAACCACCCACCACCCACCACTCACCACCCCCAAACCCTAGATCCGCCTGTAATATGTAAATATATATATTACATGTACAATGACTGCTAATTTTTTAATCTGCATAATATTCAAGGGGTTGCTGTCTCAGAAATCAGCCTAATAGTGGGAAATATATGAAATAATAAATGTTGAAGATCGAGTTATTTATATGATAGAAAACAAACTTACAAGGAACTGTTGTCGGGTAGTGTGTGGTCGTGGTGGTCGGTCCTCCTGAAATATACTTGTCTTTATGTTAACTGCTACACCTTCACCCAACTTTATTAATCTTAAAGTACCCTCTTATCCCAAGTACATGCTATATTGGCAAATTACATACATGAGCAAACACAATGTAATCCCCCCCCCCGCCAAAAAATGGTATTCACTATGTACCGTTTAATTCAAGCATATCATAACCAGCAGGAACATTTCTATTTGCTGTCAAATTCAATTAATTTACCATTGTCGCTTACAAGACTCGCCAACGACGTTTACTTTAACAGGAGATAATCTTTTCTTTTTATTTCATTGCCGAATGTACTGCATAGTATAATGTTGCGATCTCATGATCTCATCATCACCCCCTGTATAGCGGGCCACATTTTGTACATGCTCCGGGCGGGTCAATCCTTCACCGCCTGGGACCACGTGTCTTAATGGCATTCGGAATTAAACTGAAAATCTTGAGCCCCTTATTTTTGCCGTTTTCCGCGTCTGTCAGCAATCGTATACCAATCTTATCAACTTCAATCAAAAGTTACTGAGGTCCTGTGATATAAAATTAATAAAATGCCGAGTAACTGAGTGTGAAAATCAATGATAAGTTTCCTAGTGTTGGAAACAATAAATTGCAATCGCGTTTTCCTTTCATTGAATAACCACAGCCAGTCTGATTTGGTAGACATCGTGACATTGGGAGAAGGAAGCGAGAGCGGAGCCATGTTCCCGGGGGCAATCTCCTACTCTTTACGAAGAAGGACATGGGATATTTATCCTGCGGCCACACAGACATGGCTACATCGGGCCTCGAACCATGGATCAACGAAAGATAGTTAGTGACTTTTCAGGTTGGCACGTAAATAGAGCTTCGTCTTATCTGGTCTTCTCCGATAGTTATGTCATGATAGCACGTATCTCCATTCGCATCTGCAACAGTTAAATTACCCCCCTCCCTAAAAAAATTACCAAAGTCGGAATGATGATGAAAAATAACTTACTGGTTCCTGTTATATAGCTTTGAGAAGTCTGTGGAGCTGCAAAAAAAGAAACAAATGTTGACGGTTACAATACGTCGTAATTTTACCTATATTCTTTGACTTCAAACGTATAAAATCAGGGGCAGATCTAGGAATTTCCCAAGGGGGGGGGGGGTTGCTCTCAGAAACTTGCGACCGTGGGGGGGGGGGGGTGCTTTCGGAAACACTTGCGACCGCGGGAGGGTGCTGTTAAAGTAAAGTCGACTTTAACAGCGTATGTTCAGGTTCTCTAAGGGGGCGGGGGGAGGTTGCAAGCCGGTAACCCCCTCCCCCCCAGATCCACCCCTGGAATGACACGAGAGCTTCACACTAAAAGTGTAAAACACGCAAAGCCAGAGCGCGTGATCATCGCAAATATAAATAGCTGCGACTTCTAACTCTAATCATGGCATTGTTACGGAGACAATCGTTGCAAGTGATATATCAGTGTGTTTGGATGCTATTTTCCCATGAAACACTAAGATCATCGGCTTTGACCTGCCGCAATTCATCCGTAAATCGCGGCCCTGATCTCTCGTTTCACGCGTTTCCCCTGAAGGGTACCCCCACTGTGAGTAATTCCCTGCGCGAGATAGTTTCCATTTCTAATGTAAGGCGGCGCCACATGTAGGGCCACAATATACGTCACTTGCTCCGCCAAAATGGCGCGCTGCTCGACATTGATGGGGGCGCGTTGGCATAATTTGGTTTCTCCTTACCAGTCGGCTGACACAAAGCGTTAACACTGGCCAAATTAATTTTAAGATGTAAACTTTCGGTGCAGATCGCGATTAGATTAGGTTGGACACCCGCTTTAAGTCTTTATCACACCATGACATGCAGAAGGGAGCCTTTCATTATATGTGATTTAGTGTATTTGCGACAATGTGTCTGCTCCTAATGGAGTGTCAGCATGGAGAAATATTCTTTGTGTCATAAAAAGGGATAACATCACATGACATAAGTTTGGTATCATTAAAATTGCCCGGTGTTGCTTTCTCACGTCAGTGATGTTCAAAGCGATCGCAGCACAACCGCGAATAATATGGGCCGAAACGTCAGTCTGCGGCATTTATGACTTTGACTTTAATGATATGTAATATAAGGCTACCAATAACAAAATGAATAAGGGACCTCTTTAAACAAATTAATATTAAACATTAATAGTAGATTACTCTGAAGATCAAACATTAATAATTAGATTAATATGAAGATCAAACATTAATAATTAGATTAATATGAAGATCAAACATTAATAATTAGATTAATATGAAGATCAAACTGTAATAATAGATTACTATCAAATCCAACATTAATACTATAGTAACTTGACGATCAAAGTTTATTCCAGATAAACCTCAAGATGAAACATTAGCAATAACTGATGATATTTGCTCACGATCGTGCTGGGGGTGGCGAGACGGAGCCGTCGTACATGAGTTCTGCCATCAGTTCCTCCTTGTGGACGAGCCAGTGTTTGTAGAGGGGCTCCAGATCAGCGTCCGTGTCCCGCCCGCGCCCTATCCAGCGCCACTGCTGCGCGCGCTCCTTGTAGTCCAGGAGCGGCACGAAGTTCTCCAAACTGAGACCCAGGACGTCTCCTGCCAGGAACTTGAGGCTCGAGGCCACGACCTCCACCCAGTTGGGGTGCTCGCCGAACCAGGGGTTGGCCGCCGCGCTGGTGGGGCACTCCTGCCACTCGCGCACCTTCTCCTCCAGCTAGAACACAACGTACGGGCGAGCATGTGATGTAAGGCAGCACAAAATGTACAGTGTGCAGGGTTCAAACGTGGCGTGGACGTTGGAGCGGGGGGCGGGGATGGGGGGTCCCTCGGGGGGCAAGGCCTTCAGAAGCGGCTTGCGACTGCGGGACGGCGCTGCTGACGTCACGGTCTCTTCCGGCTCCTCGTCTGAGGAGGTGTCAGGGAGTCCGCAGTCCCTTTTCAGGTCCTGGATCACTCTGCAATCAGTCAATATATCCTTTAAGCCGCCGTGGCGTTGCAATGCGCCTGTGCATGATCAAGCGTTTCTTTAAATATCATGCACATGCATACCGCCTGAACACGCAAGAGCGGTTCTACGGTAGTCTATGTCTGCCGGTTTAAAGGACTATCTAGCATACCTTTAAAGTGGTGAGCTTGCTGTCGTCTTCACAAATGAGATCCCGAAGGAGGCAGAAGAAGTTACTGAAGAGTCCATAGTTCTCTTTCTTCTTCGCTACGGGAGGGCTGGAGTGGGCAGAAAAGGCGGGAATATCACACATCAACACTGCAGCCAGATGTATGTTTACTGGTCAACACTACAGCCAGATGTATGTTTACAGGTCAACACTACAGTCAGATGTATGTTTACATGTCAACACTACAGCCAGATGGCTGTTTACAGGTCAACACTACAGCCAAATGGCTGTTTACATGTCAACACTACAGCCAGATGGCTGTTTAGATGTCAACGCTAGTCAGATGTCTGTTGACAGGCCAACACTACAGCCAGATGTCTGTTTACAGGTCAACACTACAGTCAGATGTATGTTTACATGTCAACACTACAGCCAGATGGCTGTTTACAGGTCAACACTACAGCCAAATGGCTGTTTACATGTCAACACTACAGCCAGATGGATGTTTAGATGTCAACGCTAGTCAGATGTCTGTTGACAGGCCAACACTACAGCCAGATGTCTGTTTACATGTCAACACTACAGCCAGATGTATGTTACAGGTCAACACTACAGCCAGATGGCTGTTTACAGGTCAACACTACAGATAGATGTATGTTTACAGGCCAACACTACAGCCAGATGTATATTTACAGGTCAACACTACAGCCAGATGTATGTTTACAGGTCAACACTACAGATAGATGTATGTTTACAGGCCAACACTACAGCCAGATGTATATTTACAGGTCAACACTACAGATAGATGTATGTTTACAGGCCAACACTACAGCCAGATGTATGTTTACAGGTCAACACTACAGCTAGATGGCTGTTTACAGGCGGTTTGTGGACAGCGCTCGGTGCTGTCGTCCACGGTGACTCTAACATACAGTAACCTATATAAGCTACGGTAGGTTGCTACCGCCCCCCCCCCCCACCCCAAACAAACACACCGTGTCTGATACATGAGCCGTCCGGTCTGTATTGCTATTATTACCTTTATATTACCTTTATGATCGTTTATTCATGCAAAGCTGTAAACTTTGTCTTTAAAATAATGTTTTGAGTTGTATTTAGACTTCATGACTCAAGATCCGTTTTATGACGCTCGTAAGGCTGGATACAGGGGTGAGACAGAGATAAACAATTCCTTGAGATTTTAAAGAGAACTTAACCGCTTACATTGCGTTTGTTCCGTTACAAGTTATGTATCTCTTGAAAACGAGCTGGGCTGCTGATCTCGACGAGTCGGGGAAATCATCCGAAAATGGCGAGGGGGATCCCCCCTTCTGTTTTTAAACTGGATTGACACGATTCACCAATTTTGTTAATTCGTAATACAAAAATCAGAAAACTCTCACCTGTGGCTGGCGTGATGTTTATGCCTTTGTGCACACATTGGGTACATAGCGCTGGTCAGACTTACGCGGGCGGAGGACTCCACTGCTCCTCAGACTCAGAATCATCTTCCGGGTCCAAGGCCGCGGCGACCTTGACCTCTCCTGGACTCTCCTTCAGTGATCCAGGTAAGACGAGGTCAGGCCGGGCGAACACTCCAGGCGGGGTCATCTTGGTTGGAGTGACCTTGACATCTTCCTCAACTTCTGTGACCTCCTCTTTGACCTTGATCCTGGCTTCAGCTTTATCTCTGACCTTCGCCAGCGTTTTTTTGCCGACTTTGTCCTTCAGTCTTCTTCTTTGCTGGATCGCTGCAAAGAAAATAAAGAATTAACGCATAGATCTTATTTCAAATGTATTAAGCCGATTGCTCACTCATATCAGTGATAACATTGAACAAAAACTTATCGCATGCCGAGATACAATATTATGTTAGTTTTAATTTTAATCTTTATTGGCGATAACTAAGAAAACATACGTCTGGTAATGATAAAACCACTTACGTTACATCCCATGGTATGAGCAATTTATTTCCTCATATATAAGGGAATATAAAATTCTACAATACCGTCGTTTTAATAAACTGATCGTTTTCTCGGGTCAGGGACTGACCTTTAGACGTCTACTTGACTTCGGCCTGGACGCGCTCTATGATGTCCTCCAAGGTCAGCGTTCACGTGTCCAGCTCAGGATGGCTCTACAACACAAACTCTCCACTGAAATACCTCCACCCTCTACCCCAAACACAGGGTCATTACGAGGAAATTTCGGTGCACCTTTACTAGCAAGTATGTGATTCATGTAAGTACAGTCAAGACAACAATAGTGGGCTATCTGACGCCGAAAGAGCTCTGCCGTCATTCGTGTTTCAACGCGAACTGTCAATGTCAGAGTAGGATAAAACGCCAGGTCCTTAATATAATTATAGCACTTTTATGTCCGAAAATCTACCTCTTGCGTGAAAATGTATTTATTTTGAACCCGATAATCGCTCGACAGATGTCCCCCCTGGCGCTGTTGTGTGGTGTAAGTGTGGCTTATGAATACCGCCCCAACATGTGTCCAGGACTGAATGGACCAGGCCATACCGGGTCAGAGAGACGTCGCTTCTTGTGTCGCTTGATCATCACTTGGAAGTGTTCCTCAGTCACTTCCATCGGACTGCGGGCTCGCTTCACGGGGGGCTCTGTCAATGTCAAACCGATTCGGTGTTTTACGCCGCTTTTGGGCACACAAGGGCTAAACTGACGAGACTTAATAGTAAAACATGGGACCGCTCTTCCGAGCTTACCGCCCATTGTGAGTAATATGTGAGCTATGCTGGAACACAGTACCGATGATTGAGCTTAACACCCATGGTGAGTAATACATGAGCTATACTAGAACACGGGGACCGCTGACCGCAATTACCACCCATGGTGAGTAATACATGAGCTATACTAGAACACGGGGACCGCCGACCGAACTTACCACCCATGGTGAGTAATACATGAGCTATACTAGAACACGGGGACCGCTGACCGAACTTACCACCCATGGTGAGTATTACATGAGCTATACTAGAACACGGGGATCGTTGACCGAACTTACCACCCATGGTGAGTAATACGTGAGCTATACTAGAACACGGGGACCGCTGACCGAACTTACCACCCATGGTGAGTAATACATGAGCTATACTAGAACACGGGGACCGCTGACCGAACTTACCACCCATGGTGAGTAATACATGAGCTATACTAGAACACGGGGACCGCTGACCGAACTTACCACCCAGGGTGAGTAATACATGAGCTATACTAGAACACGGAGACCGCTGACCGAACTTACCACCCATGGTGAGTAATACGTGAGCTATACAAGAACACAGGACCGCTGACTGAACTTACCACCCATGGTGAGTAATACGTGAGCTATACTAGAACACGGGGACCGCTGACCGAACTTACCACTCATGGTGAGTAATACGTGAGCTATACTAGAACACGGGGACCGCTGACCGAACTTACCACCCATGGTGAGTAATACGTGAGCTATACTAGAACACGGGACGGCTGACCAAATTTACTCACTCGAGGTCAGTAATACATGAGCTATACTAGAACACGGGGACCGCTGACCAAATTTACCCACTCGAGGTGAGTAATACATGAGCTATACTAGAACACGGGGACCGCTGACCGAACTTACCACCCATGGTGAGTAATACGTGAGCTATACTAGAACACGGGGACCGCTGACCTTCCACAGGGCATTAATACTGATCGTAAACAGACATGGGCCTAAAATAGAACCGTGTGGGACCCCTGCATTAATGCCACTCCAATCAAAATGTGGGCCAATTAATAAAGACTAGTATATATGGAACATTCAGTTTGCATCCAAGCATTGCATCCAGGGAGCTAGCTCTTCGTTATGACGACCCATTAATTGTCAATGTCAGTCGGTGAACCAGGTCACTGCAGCGATACACGTAATAAATAAAGACCGCCAATAACGCCGTGCCAGCGGTACGATCAACATCCCGCATCAGAACATAATGGTGGGCGATCTCAATCCATATAGCCCCAATATCTTTGTTCCTCCCCTGCTTTAAGCGGTTTCAGGCGAACTCTGATGTTAAATCTCGCCTCACGCCTAATATTTGCAGGGCGCAGGTCTGATTTGCAGGGCACAGGTCTGATTTGCAGGGCGCAGGTCTGATTTGCAGGGCGCAAGTCTGATATGCAGGGCGCAGCTCAGATTTTCAGGGCGCAGCTCTGATTTGCAGGGCACAGGTCTGATTTGCAGGGCGCAGCTCTGATTTTCAGGGCGCCAGTCTGATTTGCAGGGCGCAGGTCTGATTTACAGGGCGCAGCTCAGATTTGCAGGGCGCAGCTCTGATTTGCAGGGCGCAGCTCAGATTTGCAGGGCGCAGCTCTGATTTGCAGGGCGCAGGTCTGATTTGCAGGGCGCAGGTCTGATTTGCAGGGCGCAGGTCTGATTTGCAGGGGCGCAGGTCTGATATGCAGGGCGCAGGTCTGATTTGCAGGGCGCAGGTCTGATTTGCAGGGCGCAGGTCTGATATGCAGGGCGGAGCTCAGATTTTCAGGGCGCAGCTCTGATTTGCAGGGCGCATCTCTGATTTGCAGGGCGCAGCTCTGATTTGCAGCGCGCAGGTCTGATTTGCAGGGCGCAGGTCTGATATGCAGGGCACAGGTCTGATTTGCAGGGCGCAGGTCTTATTTGCAGGGCGCAGCACAGATTTGCAGGGCGCAGCTCAGATTTGCAGGGCGCACGTCTGATTTGCAGGGCGCAGGTCTGATTTGCAGGGCGCAGGTCTGATTTACAGGGCACAGCTCTGATTTGCAGGGCACAGGTCTGATTTGCAGGGCGCAGGTCTGATTTGCAGGGCACAGCTCTGATTTGCAGGGCACAGCTCTGATTTGCAGGGCGCAGGTCTGATTTACAGGGCACAGCTCTGATTTGCAGGGCACAGCTCTGATTTGCAGGGCGCAGGTCTGATTTACAGGGCACAGCTTTGATTTGCAGGGCGCCGGTCTGATTTGCAGGGCGCAGGTCTGATTTGCAGGGCGCAGGTCTGATTTGCAGGGCGCCGGTCTGATTTGCAGGGCGCAGCTCTGATTTGCAAGGCGCAGCTCTGATCTGCAGGGCGCAGCTACTTTGTGCCTATGGGCCACAGTACGTAAATCTCTGTCAAACGTCAGCGTGTTTGCTACGACCGAGGATATTAGCCACCGGATTGGCCGAACAAGCGTGACGTCATCGGAATGATTGACAGCTTGGATCAGTCTATTGCAGGGCGAGGCTCTGATCTGCAGGGCGCAGGTCTGATTTGCAGGGCGCAGCTACTTTGTGCCTAGGGCCACAGTACGTAAATCTCTGTTGATGGCTGACGCGTCATAATTCATTCCGAGTCCCATGAACAGAGAAGTATCATGAGCGTACTCCACATTCCAGACCTTCCACAGGGCATTAATACTGATGGTTAACAGACGTGGGCCTAAAATAGAACCTTGTGGGACCCCTGCATTAATGCCACTCCAATCAAAATGTGGGCCAATTAATAACGACTAGTATATATGGGACATTCAGTTTGCATCCAAGCATTGCATCCAGGGAGCTAGCTCTTCGTTATGACGACCCATTAATTGTCAATGTCAGTCGGTGACCAGGTCACTGCAGCGATACACGTAATAAATAAAGACCGCCAATAACGCCGTGCCAGCGGTACGATCAACATCCCGCATCGGAACATAATGGTGGGCGATCTCAATCTATATAGCCCCAATATCTTTGTTCCTACCCTGTTTTAAGCGGTTTCAGGCGAACTCTGATGTTAAATCTCGCCTCACGCCTACGTCAGCGGCGCCGATATGCAAGCACGCCGTCTGTGTTAATCGTCAAACATGAAAATGTATGTCCCCTAAAAGCTATCTTAAGTTTTTAACGGTTCTTAATGGGATCTTGGCTCAAGATGTATGCAGAATACGTGTTCGCAAACTTAGATACAACTTGAAAATACCACAAGTAAGTTTGGGCCAAAATCTTACGCTTAGGATGCATGCAGAATAAAGGCCCTGAGCCCGTAAGTTGGAAACGAAAGGGGCAACATATTTCGCCCCAGAATAGGACATTAGCATGAAGCGGGGCGAAATATTTGGCCCCCGCCGTTCGAAGTTATGGGCCCTGGTGTCTGAGTGTATCGAGATGTGCTATTCGCTTGAGCCACGAAATTACTACACATATATATGGTGCATTCTTTTTGCACGCAGGCATTGCACCCAGGGAGCTAGCTCTTCGTTATGACCCCTTCCTTGTCAATGTCAGTCAGTGAAATAGGTCACTGCAGCGATACACGTAATAAAGTCAGCGTAGCTCGGCGGCCGACGTTCCCAAGCATTTTAAGCGGTTTCAGGCGATCTAAATCTAGTGGGGAGGGGTGCGAGCGGGGTGGCCCCGACTGGGTCCTCACATCGTGGGGAGGGGTGCGAGCGGGGTGGCCCCGACTGCGTCCTCACATCGTGGAGAGGGGTGCGAGCGGGGTGGCCCCGACTGCGTCCTCACATCGTGGGGAGGGGTGCGAGCGAGATGGCCGCGACTGGGTCCTCACATCGTGGGGAGGGGTGCGAGCGGGGTGGCCCCGACTGGGTCCTCACATCGTGGGGAGGGGTGCGGGCGGGGTGGCCCCGACTGGGTCCTCACATCGTGGGGAGGGGTGCGGGCGGGGTGGCCCCGACTGGGTCCTCACATCGTGGGGAGGGGTGCGGGCGGGGTGGCCCCGACTGGGTCCTCACAGCGTGGGGAGGGGTGCGAGCGGGGTGGCACCGACTGGTTCCTCACATCGTAGGGAGGGGTGCGAGCGGGGTGGCCCTGACTGGGTCCTCACATCGTGGGGAGGGGTGCGGGCGGGGTGGCCCCGACTGGGTCCTCACATCGTGGGGAGGGGTCCGAGCGGGGTGGCCCCGACTGGGTCCTCACCTAGTGGGGAGGGGTGCGAGCGGGGTGGCCCCGACTGGGTCCTCACATCGTGGGGAGGGGTCCGAGCGGGGTGGCCCCGACTGGGTCCTCACATCGTGGGGAGGGGTGCGGGCGGGGTGGCCCCGACTGGGTCCTCACATCGTGGGGAGGGGTGCGGGCGGGGTGGCCCCGACTGGGTCCTCACATCGTGGGGAGGGGTGCGGGCGGGGTGGCCCCGACTGGGTCCTCACATCGTGGGGAGGGGTGCGGGCGGGGTGGCCCCGACTGGGTCCTTACAGCGTGGGGAGGGGTGCGAGCGGGGTGGCACCGACTGGTTCCTCACATCGTGGGGAGGGGTGCGGGCGGGGTGGCCCCGACTGGGTCCTCACATCGTGGGGAGGGGTGCGGGCGGGGTGGCCCCGACTGGGTCCTTACAGCGTGGGGAGGGGTGCGAGCGGGGTGGCACCGACTGGTTCCTCACATCGTAGGGAGGGGTGCGAGCGGGGTGGCCCCGACTGGGTCCTCACATCGTGGGGAGGGGTGTGAGCGGGGTGGCCCCGACTGGGTCCTCACATCGTGGGGAGGGGTGTGGGCGGGGTGGCCCCGACTGGGTCCTCACGTGGTGGGGAGGGGTGCGAGCGGGGTGGCCCCGACTAGGTCCTCACATCGTGGGGAGGGGTGCGAGCGGGGTGGCCCCGACTGGGTCCTCACGTGGTGGGGAGGGGTGCGGGCGGGGTGGCCCCGACTGGGTCCTCACATCGTGGGGAGGGGTGCGAGCGGGGTGGCCCCGACTAGGTCCTCACATCGTGGGAAGGGGTGCGAGCGGGGTGGCCCCGACTGGGTCCTCACGTGGTGGGGAGGGGTGCGGGCGGGGTGGCCCCGACTGGGTCCTCACATCGTGGGGAGGGGTGCGAGCGGGGTGGCCCCGACTGGGTGCTCATATCGTGGGGAGGGGTGCCAGCGGGGTGGCCCCGACTGGGTCCTCACGTGGTGGGGAGGGGTGCGAGCGGGGTGGCCCCGACTGGGTCCTCACATCGTGGGGAGGGGTGCGAGCGGGGTGTCCCCGACTGGGTCCTCATATCGTGGGGAGGGGTGCGAGCGGGGTGGCCCCGACTGGGTCCTCACATCGTGGGGAGGGGTGCGAGCGGGGTGGCCCCGACTGGGTCCTCACATGGTGGGGAGGGGGGCGAGCGGGGTGGCCCCGACTGGGTCCTCACATCGTGGGGAGGGGTGTGGGCGGGGTGGCCCCGACTGGGTCCTCACATTGTGGGGAGGGGTGCGGGCGGGGTGGCCCCGACTGGGTCCTCACATCGTGGGGAGGGGTGCGAGCGGGGTGGCCCCGACTGGGTCCTCACATCGTGGGGAGGGGTGCGGGCGGGGTGGCCCCGACTGGGTCCTCACATCGTGGGGAGGGGTGCGAGCGGGGTGGCCCCGACTGGGTCCTCACATCGTGGGGAGGGGTGCGGGCGGGGTGGCACCGACTGGTTCCTCACATCGTAGGGTGGGGTGCGAGCGGGGTGGCCCCGACTGGGTCCTCACATCGTGGGGGGGGGGTGAGGGGAGGAGGACGGGCGGGGTAGCCCCGACTGGTTACTCGCATTTAGTGTTTACATGTGTGCACGACGGGCTCTGGCATTTAGGCCGGGACAAGACTGTCGACCTACTTCGGGTTAGATTTCGTTGGCCTGGCTTGACCATCGGTGCCGACAATTATGTAAAATCCTGCACGACTTGTATCAAACAGAAATCAGAGGTCCGGACTGTTTCGTTGGTCGGTGTGAAAACAACACGCCCACCAGAGTATGCCTGGAATACCAGTCAGTGGCAGAATCTAGAGGGAAGGTTAATGACAATCTCGTTATCAACGATCATTGGACCCGCTACGCTACAGCGATTCCTACTAAAAACCAGACCGCTCAAACTACCGCAAACGCTCCCTTCAAATCGTTTGTAACCAATGTCGGCCTTACTGAACGGCTCCACGGTGACCAGGGGCGCAACTTTGAATCCCGCATAATCGCAGAATTGCACCGTCTTTGTAAATCCACCAATCAAAAACGACTCCCTATCACCCTTTGGGGAATTTGCAAGTCGAGAGGTTTAGTTCAACATTGCTTGGCATGTTGGACGCCGCTTGTTGTCCCGGAGGACGTAAATGAACACACTGTAACTTACCTTACATATGTCAAGAGACTGAAGGACAGACCATTATATAGCGTACGCATACCGAATCGCGGCGACTCAAACTGATAGTGGCGACTGGGACGGATATGTTCACAACTTTACACGTATATGTTAACAACGAAAACCAACATGTATGTTCTATCATTGTATATATATTTGCTCAGATCTGACGTAGAACAACAAAAATTCAAATAAAAAAGTTGCAAGTCAAAGAGCAAATAAATGCAGCTTGCAGGTAGATGTAATTCGCCTTATTCACGGAATCGCCATATTGACGCTAAAACGAGACTGTGCTTGTGTAACGTGCGCCCAAGTGGTGTGCCGGTTCTCTTTGTTGCAGAATAAGATTGGGCACAGGTCGGTTACCTGGCCATAAGCATTTCCTCTCGGTATATATTAAATAAGGGCATCAGTGTCAGTGATCAGCAGGAATTTATTTAATGAAGCTCAAGAAATGCTTGGTACAACATGTCCACCAGATATACCGGATTAAATACCGGACTAGACGTTCCACAAAATAATGACCAGATGATAAGAACTAGGTTGATATATATATACCGGACTATATCTACCGGATCAAATATACCGGATGATAACCATGCCAGACTGGGTAAGTTATACCGGATTAAAGATACCGGATCATAACCATGCCAGACTGTTTAAGTTACACCGGATAAAATATACCGGATGCTAACCAAGCCAGACTGGGTAAGTTATACCGGATTTAAGATACCGGATTATAACCATGCCAGACTGTTTAAGTTCTACCGGATCAAATATACCGGATTATACCGGGCAATAACCTATAATATCACCAGTACTCCTACCATTCATGAACTCCCACCTGCCTTCCTCCCAGTGCCTAAACTGGCCTGGTATATATAGGACGGTTGGCCCCCTCACCCCACCCCCTGCATATCTCTTAGCCAATCAGAACTGAGCGATAATACAGGGAGTGGGGGGAAGAAACCACCCTCCTCCCAAAGTAAACAAAAACTGGGCCTGTGGCACTGTGTAAACAAAACGAGCAGCGACGGCCGTTCAGGATACATTAAAACGTTATACCTGGTCTACAGTCCCAGAGCCAAACTATAACCAAATCAAAACATAAAATTCTACTTACAATGGATAAAATCTGTGACTTGAAAACCTGAGATCTACACAAATAATAAAACTGTGTCCACCTTAAACTTTTTACAGGAAGTGCCCTGACGCGCCCCCTACCTAAAACATACATCACACCCCCTGGCGACTGCACTCGTAAAATATGCAAATTAGCACTTGTTCCCTGGTTCCCTTGTTATTCGTTACACATTGATATACATAAATTTGGCATATTCAGTTTGTAGATAGGAAGGACATCTGCCGGGCTGTACTCATCAATGAATTAAAGCGCTTTGCTGTGTGAGCAGCTTTGATATATACCTGATTAGCAGGGCTGTTAGCAGGACTCTTTGGGGCATATGTTACACTGAAAGAACTCCCTTTTCCTGGTCATCTCAACATATTTGCAGGTTGGCTACAATTGTAAAGGATTGTGACTTTTATAGATAAAAAGCACATGGACATGTACATGACTATGGGGGATGTCTATCAATGCAGGTTAAACTGACAAGTTGCAGCCAGGAGCTGTGAAGTGAAGTTAATGGGCCCTAATACATGCCAGTGGTGAATTCAAGCCATTCTGACTGATGCTGTATGCATTATTTCTGAATTAAATGCATACAGCATCAGTCAGAATATGATGTCACAAGTTGCAAATAAAGATGACATTGAAAAAATTTATACAATTTAGTTCTAGGGGGATGTTTTAAAGTGACAGAAACTAAGTATTGTGCATTGTCCCACTGTTAATTGTCGAGTAACAGATATAAATTTTAAGACATTAATTGTGTTTCCTATATCTTACAAAATATAGAGAGCATTATAGCATTACAGAGGTCCAATTTTCCCACTGAGGCCAGGTTATGAGGCAGACTTTTTTTTTGCCAGCTAGCATTTTAGGTGGTAAATAAATAAAGTATTTAGTAGATTCAGATTCAGATTCAGTGACGTTTATTCAACCAAAAAGAAAACAATAATAATGCGATCATACGTTGGTACAGCTTATCGGTTAGGAGACCCAGGCTAAGACATGTTGTCGCTGCCGCCTGGGCCACCCAAAGGTATGCACACACAACATGGCGCCAGCTGATCAGGTTACATTTTGAGCTTGCAAATTAAATATTTCTATAACTGACAAGAATTCTTGATATCATAAAATTGTGATTTTCTTCTAAACGTATGGACCAAAATGCCCTGTTTGGGTAGGTAAGCGATATCTGAATGCTTGCCAAACTGAAAAGCTACCTGCCGAAAATGGAACAGCCTGCCTATTCGCTGATTGGGGCGGCGATTGATAACCCAGGTGGGATTTAAACCCACAATTGACATACAAGTCAACCAACCAAATGCAAAGAGCTTCATTCAGCAGCAGCGATATTTATTTGTGGTTTTGCTAGGATACTAATTGTATACTAGATCTACCAGTACCAAGGCAAAGGTTACCTGGAAATATTGTTGCTTCTGTATGAATTATATTTGGCTTACACCTAAGCCTTAGGCCACTAAGGGGGCACTTGCACCAAGAATTTCATAATATGTTTTTTGTCAAGTGGAAAAGTATCGCCAAAAACACCATACGGGCGGATAGGCTAGTACTATCCCTACCCTACGCGTCTATTGAATTTGACATGTGTTGAGCCGACACTACGGTGAGCGATAATAGAGATTTAAGAAATAATAGCATTAAAACTAGATTATGTTTGGTATTAGCAACTTGCTGGTTCAACAGAAATAATAATGGTAACACATAGATCGATGATAAACTGTAGATTCCACTCAAACATCCCGCTTCGCGCCACACGAGACCAAACAAATGTCTGAGAAAACTCACGCCGACATCTTGCACACTGACGCAAATCGAGGTGTCGCGCTGCACATATCTTGCGGAATAGGGCTATAAAGTCTCGTTCGCTTAGACTTCCGGTTTACTAATTTTGGGGACAAACAAACGAAGCACGTGTTCGGAACGAGTTTAGAATCTCTGCGCACACTGGTATCCTGACTATCTTTGATGTAGGGGTGACGTGTATGTTACGCAAAGAGAGAGACTGGGAACCAGACTACCTGCGCAAAAGCCAGGCGCCGAGGGGCGGGTTCATTGCGGAAGGTCTAGCGATATGATTCAGAATATTTAAGAAATATAGCTTCACAAAACTGACAGATGACATATTTTTTATTCGTTTGCGCCATCACAATGACGAATATTTGTTACGACGGGACAATACGACTGAGAAACTAACTTCTTTTTGCATTTCCTACGAAACCGAGGCATTATGACGTCACACGGATTCTCTCCGTTGACAACGTTGGTGCAACGCTTCAAACAGAAAACTTACAAAAATGAAGAAACTTAGTTTCTTATTTTATTTTTACCATGTGGTTTAATGACGCACCCGTGTGTTGTTACTCAATGCACTGCACATTTTGACAGCGGAATGGTTCAGTCGATCACTTGCTCTCGCCATTTTTGTCACCACGGAGGCACGCGAAACTCTGTGACGTCACTCGCTGTTTGGTGAACTTGCGAAAGCCCGGATGCAGGGCTAAATTTAGAACGTTATTTTTAGCTTTCGAGCGTTTTGAAGACGGATTTTTCTTTGTATATTCTCAAAGTTCTGCGCTTCATCGCTTCCAAATATTTTAACCTATCTCTCCCATAGCCATGTTTAGTGAAATGGTACTCATAGTCTTTAGAACCTGGAAAGAAATTGACTTTTGCTGCCTATACTTCAACATGGAGCACGTGTGTTTGTTTGTCCTCAAAACTGAAGTCTCGCGGCCCGATCGCGAGAACTGTATAGCCCTATATAGAGGGCGTTGCGGCGGTTGATTACCCCTCCCCCCCCCCCCCCCCTGGGTGAGTTCGGGTATGCGAGCGGAGTAGTCGGACTCCGCGGAGTGCATAACCGAACGCGAGGATTGTGGTCCGATAGAGCGGTCCCAGACCTTACTCCCCACACAGAGGAGGGTCACGAGGATCTCCAACATGGGGTCAAGGCCGCACAATACATTTAATATATATATAGTAGTATTGCGACCTCCAAAAAATTTTAAAATAATATTATAGCAACGAGAATGAGATAATGAACACAATACGTATCCGTTGGTTTATTTTATGGCGCTATGTAACGATCTTCAGAATTTGTGCAGTGCAGCAAGTGCAACATTCACGCGGACCGCGGATTTTGCGTTCGGTTCATATTTATCCGCCTATTAGCGGAAAGAGTGAGTCCGCATGCTCCAAATATCCGCGCCGCTTAACTCCGATCGCATATCCGAACTGACCCCCTGGAGGGCGTTTATCGGAGAGGACAAGCGACACCTAGTGGCCGCATACGACGTAGCAACAAGACGACATCATGAGCGGGCAGAACTGTAGGAGAAATGGAAGAGTTCAAGGGAGTAGTACTTGCAGCCGACTTATTTCCTTAAGACAGTCGTAGAGGCTAATGCTATGGAAGTGCAATAAGTAGTAACTAGAGGTGAGTGCTTTATTTGGAAACCTCCAGCAACTTGTGAAGCGGACCTGTCACAGTGTTTGTCTGTCAATAGGCAGATAGAATATGGTTCCCTACGATGCGGGTGTTGTTGGACAGAGCAGTATAAAATGCATAACAAGCAATCTAATAGGACTACTTTGCTACCTTGCCTGGGTTGGCTTTTGACCTGTCTCGTCGCGTCACTCCATTACCATGGTTGGCTTTCAAACTGTTGTGGGGGGCCTCCCTGGTGTAGTGGTTAGCGCACTAGACCGCACATCAATAGGTCCTGGATTCGAATCCGGGCTCGGGCACCTAATCTGGGGCATGTTTCATTCCTTCATCCTTCACCGTCCCGGGAGGTTCCTTGGCCCAATTTAGCCTGTATGTGCACAAAAGTGGCCTAAAACACCAACATTTCCTTCATTCAAACTGTTGTGTCATGACGTCTCCTTGCCAGGGTTGGCTTTTAAACTGTTGTGTCCTGTCATTGACTTGACAGGGGGTGGCTTTCAAAGTGTCATGGCCTGTCATTTCATTGCCAGGGTTGGCTTTCGAAATGTGGTGTCATGTCATTTCCGTGCCAGGGTTGCGTTTCGAACTGGCGTGTCCTGTCGTTTGCTTGCCAGGGTCGGCTATAGAACTGTTGGGTCCTGTCATTTGCTTGCCTGGGTTGGCTTCCCACCTGTCACGTCATGTCATTTCCTTGCCGGGGTTGGGTTTCGAACTGTCGTGTCCTGTCATTTTGTTGCCAGGGTTGGGTTTCGAACTGTCGTGTCCTGTCGTTTCCTTACCACAGTTGGGTTTCGAACTGTCGTGTTCTGTCGTTTTCTTACCACAGTTGGGTTTCGAACTGTCGTGTCCTGTCGGTTCCTTGCCAGGGTTGGCTTCTGACCTGTCACGTCATGTCGCTTCCTTGCCAGGGTTGGGTTTCGAACTGTCATGTCCTGTCGTGTCCTTGCCAGGGTTGGCTTTCCAACCTGTCACGTCATGTCGCTTCCTTGCCAAGGTTGGCTTCCAACCTGTCACGTCATGTCGCTGCCTTGCCAGTGTTGGCTTCTGACCTGTCACGTCATGTCGCTTCCTTGCCAGGGTTGGCTTTCCAACTGTCCCTCATACCCCTCTCCAACCATCTACCCCTCACACCAAACCTCATTGGCCTGCTGTCATTCTTGTACTGTTCATCTGTGACTGCACACTCTGTACACTAAGGTGCTGTCCATACACATGTCAGTGATGTATGCCGCTGTTCAGATTGTGAGTACCTGTTTGTATACTTTGTATACCTGTTCACTGGCAGGAGTCACTTGCAGGAGTGCCCTCGATTTTCGTGACGGCTTACATGGAAGATGGACCACAATATAAGCAAAGTTATCAATGACGTTACTTGTTGCATCTATTACACAACCTTTTAATTTTAATGAAGTTTAGTTTTGGCTCGCTTGGTGGTGAGTTTGGTGTTGATAGTTGATCTTTACCCAGATACATTATTGAAGAAGAATGTTCCATTATGTGTAATCGGTGTGTTTATAGGTCATTCGATATATTGTCTTAATTGGCTTCAACATAGTTAATCTTATGCCATACATTTTTTTCCCCCAATTGGGTAAATTCGTTCGAGGGCGAACGTCTTGAAGGGGGGGGGGGGGGGGTATCTGTGGTACGGTGTCCATACTTTTGACCGTTGTATAGTTTTCTTCGCGTGCGTTGCTATAGCAACCGCAGCTGTGATGTCACCCCTTGGGTTGATTTTAGCGGAGTGAGTTAGCGAGAGGGCAGCGAGCGGGACGGGTGGATTTTTAGAGAGAGAGACTGCTAGTTTTATATTTAGATCTAGTTTGGATACACCGCCTCGCGGAGCTAGAGGCTGGCAGCAGTTACATCAACTGCTGCCAGGTAAGTTACGCACCGTTATCAGAGTTGTGACAAATGTTATTATTCGAGTTTTAAAAGTTTGTAATAAATCGTTGAAACTTAACCACTTCGTTTCGCCTCAGTGCCTTCGCCACCACATGTTGAGACCGATCTCGGAACGAACACCCAGTTGGGGTTGTCAAAATTAAAGTTTAGAAACAATTAGAATAACACAACGAGAAAGAGTAAACTAAGACCGTAAAAAGACACTCTCATCAGTTCGGAAAATATCACAAAAGCGATCCATTTATTATAACCAGAATGTGCAGTGGCTGGAATGCGTGCATTATCACATGCAATTAGTAGATGCCAATGTAGCCTGAAAGTTCAGACGCTACAATCCTGACACTTGTTCTTGGTGACTGTACCAAGAACAAGTGTCAGGACTGTAGCGTCTGAACTTTCAGGCTAATACCAATGCAGATGTTCACATGTTTGATTATCAGCAATAAATACCTTACTTTAAAACAAGCAATGTTTTTTGACAAGCTTAGTCACTCAGTACTGTAAACATCATTTGTAAATGTCTGTACACCGTCAACTTAGAACAAATTAAGGCATGTCCCCCCGGTACATGTACTTTCTTGGCTTGTACCATTGTTGATGTACATTAATTTCCCCTTCCATGTCCGGGTCTTTCTTTCGTGGATGGACCTTCTGTTGATAAATCAGTGAGGCGTCTAATGTCTCAGATCCTCAGCAACGGGGTCGGGAAGCCAATGAGTTGGAAAGGGATAAGGACAAAGGAGCCCTTTTCATCTCTCAACCTTCAACCTTCAGCCATATGATATATGGAATATATAAATATAACATACAAATATATATGATGAATGCCAAAAGCAACCTGAAACAGTAAATGAACACTCTATGATTACTATAGTTTATATGTCGTTCGCCAGATGTCGCCGCTGGCACGGAGGCCGACTATGTTTAGTTATTGGCGCCACTCTTGGCCCAGCCAGCGGTGTGTACGGTTGATGTAAGACTGTGGCAAGTACAATATAAGCAAAGTTATCAACGGCGTTACTTGTTGCATCTATTACACAACCTTGTTTGGTGTTGATAGTTGATCTTTACCCAGATGCATTATTGAAGAAGACTCCACTATCCAGTATATCTGGATTTGACGCTGAACCGCCCCCCCCCCTCATCCAGATTTGCTGGATCCGCCCTGCATGATATGTAATAATGTCAAAAGGATTGCCTTTGTTTCATAATTATATATAAATGAACCGATTCACGATGCACTATCAAGCACTGAATTTGTATTGTTGTTTGTCGGCACATTCAGGAGCAGCCCGTAGCAACCCCTCGAAAAGCCGGGCAACGAACGCAGAGATCGAGGAAGGTGTGAAGAAGTGGCTTCGTTTTGCTGGCGACAGGGACGGTGGGAGACGGCAGCAGGATGGGACGAGGCGTCACACACAGCAAGAGGCATAATGTATGGAGCCATATATACAGGCCCCCCCCCTATCCAGCTTCGTTTTGCTGGTGACAGGGACGGTGGGAGACGGCAGCGGGATGGGACGAGGCGTCACACACAGCAAGATGCATAATGTATGGAGCCATATATACAGGCCCCCCCCCCCCCCTATCCAGCTTCGTTTTGCTGGCGACAGGGACGGTGGGAGACGGCAGCGGGATGGGACGAGGCGTCACACACAGCAAGATGCATAATGTATGGAGCCATATATACAGCCCCCCCCCCCACTATCCAGCTTCGTTTTGCTGGCGACAGGGACGGTGGGAGACGGCAGCGGGATGGGACGAGGCGTCACACACAGCAAGATGCATAATGTATGGAGCCATATATACAGCCCCCCCCCCTATCCAGCTGCGTTTTGCTGGCGACAGGGACGGTGGGAGACGGCAGCGGGATGGGACGAGGCGTCACACACAGCATGATGCATAATGTATGGAGCCATATATACAGCCCCCCCCCCCGCTATCCAGCTTCGTTTTGCTGGCGACAGGGACGGTGGGAGACGGCAGCGGGATGGGACGTGGCGTCACACACAGCAAGATGCATAATGTATGGGGCCATATATACAGCCCCCCCCCCCTATCCAGCTTCGTTTTGCTGGCGACAGGGACGGTGGGAGACGGCAGCGGGATGGGACGAGGCGTCACACATAGCAAGATGCATAATGTATGGAGCCATATATACAGCCCCCCCCCCCCCTATCCAGCTTCGTTTTGCTGGCGACAGGGACGGTGGGAGACGGCAGCGGGATGGGACGCTGTTGGGGTCGACGGGACTGCAGGAGACGTTACTCGTGAATATTAATTCCGCGGCAAGGGCGGGCCTTTGGGATTAGGGGGTTGCACCCTCCCCCCTCTCGAGATCTTGAGCATACACTGTAAAAGTCGGGCTTTCCGAAGAAATACATCAGAAAGTGCCATTTTGAAGATGCAATCCAGAGGCGGAACTAAGGCGGGAGGGGGGAGGGATTTAAGGAGATGTCAAAGACTGTTAAAGTCGAAAAATGTTCTACCCCCCGGGGGCGGATCCACGAATTTGAAAAAGAGGGGAGGAAACTTGCGACTCGGGGATCCACCAATTGCTTGACGACCGGGGGGGGGATGGTACACTGAAAACTTGCAACCGCGGTGGGGGAGTCCACGCCGTCTCAAATAGCGTTCTTCCTCAAGAGGGGGGAGGGGGGGTCCACGCCTCAGATCTCATTTGGCCTAAATTTTGCATTAAAAAACGGCATTCTTCCTCGAAAAGGGTGGGGGGGGCCTGACCAGACCCCATGGATGCCCCCCCCCACCCCCCGCGGTTGTAAAATATTTGTGTTCTCCCGCGGTCATTTTCATCCTCCTCCCCGCGGTCGCAATTTTTTTTTAAAGCCCCCCTGTCCCTGGTCGCAGCCCCCCCCCCACCCCAAATCTTAGACCCACAAGCTGAACTGGCGCTGACGGTTTCTTGGTGCCGTGGCCGTGTGCATACAGGTGGGGGGAAGGCCGCTTGAACGAAGTCATATTCCGATTAATCTTAGAACGGCTATGGTTCCGGACGCGGGCTATGGCTCAGGACTCGGGTTATGGCTCCGGACGGAGTGGCCGCGCTGCCACTGAGATACGAGCTTCATGTGAGACGTCGCTGTTTTAATTCCCCCGCTCCGGACGCGGGCTATGGCGCCGGACGCGGGCTATGGCGCCGGACGCGGGCTACGGCTCCGGACGCGGGCTATGGCTCCGGACGCGGGCTATGGCTCCGAACGCGGGCTATAGCTCCGGATGCGGGCTATGGCTCCGGACGCGGGCTACGGCTCCGGACGCGGGCTATGGCTCCGGACGCGGGCTATGGCTCCGGACGCGGGCTATGGTTCCGGACGCGGGCTATGGCTCCGGACGCGGGCTTTGGCTCCGGACGCGGGCTATGGTTCCGGACGCGGGCTATCGCTTCGGACGGAGTGGCCGCGCTGCCACTGAGACACGAGCTTAATGTGAGACGTCGCTGTTTCAATGCCCCCCCCCCCTCTCCCGCTCCGGACGCGGGCTATGGGAGCCGGACGGAGGCTATGTCTCCGGACGCGGGCTATGTCTCCGGACGCGGGCTATGGCTCCGGACGGAGTGGCCGCGCTGCCACTAAGATACGAGCTTCATGTGAGACGTCGCTGTTTCAATGCCCCCCCCCCCTCTCCCGCTCCGGACGCGGGCTATGGCTCCGGACGCGGGCTATGGCTCCGGACGCGGGCTATGTCTCCGGACGCGGGCTATGGCTCCGGACGGAGTGGCCGCGCTGCCACTGAGATACGAGCTTCATGTGAGACGTCGCTGTTTCAATGCTCCCGCTCCGGACGCGGGCTATGGCTCCGGACGCGGGCTATGGCTCCGGACGCGGGCTATGGCTCCGGACGCGGGCTATGGCTCCGGACGCGGGCTATGGCGCCGGACGCGGGCTAGGGCTCCGGACGCAGGCTATGGCGCCAGACGCGGGCTATGGCGCCAGACGCGGGCTATGGCGCCGGACGCGAGCTATGGCTCCGGACGCGGGCTATGGCTCCGGACGCGGGCTATGGTTCCGGACGCGGGCTATGGCGCCGGACGCGGGTTATGGCTCCGGACGCGGGCTACGGCGCCGGACGCGGGCTATGGCGCCGGACGCGAGCTATGGCTCCGGACGCGGGCTATGGCTCCGGACGCGGGCTATGGTTCCGGACGCGGGTTATGGCTCCGGACGCGGGCTATGGTTCCGGACGCGGGCTATAGCTCCGGACGCGGGCTATGGCTCCGGACGCGGGCTATGGCTCCGGACGCGGGCTATGGCGCCGGACGCTGGCTATAGCGCCGGACGCGGGCTATAGCGCCGGACGCGGGTTATGGCGCCGGACGCGGGTTATGGCGCCGGACGCGGGCCATGGCTCCGGACGCGGGCTATGGCTCCGGACGCGGGCTATGGCTCCGGACGCGGGCCATGGCTCCGGACGCGGGCTATGGCGCCGGACGCTGGCTATAGCGCCGGACGCGGGCTATAGCGCCGGACGCGGGGCTATGGCGCCGGACGCGGGTTATGGCGCCGGACGCGGGCCATGGCTCCGGACGCGGGCTATGGCTCCGGACGGAGTGGCCGCACTGCCACTGAGATACGAGCTTAATTTGAGACGTCGCTGTTTTAATTCCCCCGCTCCGGACGCGGGCTATGGCGCCGGACGCGGGCTACGGCTCCGGACGCGGGATATGGCTCAGGGCGCGGGCTATGGCTCCAGACGCGGGTTATGGCTCCGGACGCGGGCTATGGCTCCAGACGCGGGTTATGGCTCCGGACCGCTCAGTCTGGGAGTGGCCTGAGTTGTACACCGGCATCGTGTTGGGCGTGCCCGCTGTCTCGCTCAGTCTGGGAGTGGCCTGAGTTGTACAGCGGCATCGTGTTGGGCGTGCCTGCTGTCTCGCTCAGTCAGGGAGTGGCCTGAGTTGTACGCCTACTTTAGAGCTGGGCCCGTAGTCTATATGCATTTTAAACTTAGCCTACGTTTTAGACTTATTCTTAATTGGTGGACACCCGCGGTCACCCCCCCAACCTCCCCCCCGCCGCACGGTCGTAATGTTTTAGAGAACAAAGACCCCCCCCCACCTGTCGCAATGTTTTAGAGAACAGAGAGCGCCTTGCCCGGCGGGTCGGAAATTCTTAGATCCGCCCCTGCACCGAGACCCCCTCGCACCCCTCGAGTTACAATGGGTAGAGCCCTAGCCCCAGTTATGTGGCTGTACATATGACGCTGCAGACGGCAACCCAAGGCGTTCAGGGGTAAAGTACTTGGTCCGAGCTGTGGCTGAAAACGGACCCTGTCAGATGTTTACCCGTCATACAGCCACATAACTGGGGCTAGGTGGAGCCCCACCACCCCGACCGCGCGCATATTGCCGCTCCACGGGAACGATCAAGATATGGCATCAGAACATAATGGCGGGCAATCTAAATCTATATACCCCGAATATGTTTGTCTCGTCCCCTATTTTAGGCGCGTCCAGGCGAACTCTGACGTTAATCTCGCCTCGCGCCTGTTTCTGCGGCGCCGATATGCAAGAACGCCCTCTGTGTTGTCAAACAGGAAGACTGAAGTAAACTAAAAGTTATATTAAGAATCTAACCGTTCTCAAGTGAGATCTTAACTTAAGATGTATGCAGAATATGTGTTCGCAAACTTAGATACAACTTGGATAGAACTTAGGCCGTAACTAAGTTTTGCCCAAAATCTTGCCCCTAATGTCCATGATACATCTAGCGAAGTTTCGGTCACCAACACTTTGTGTCCGAAGTTTTAACATGTTTGAATTGGGACACACAAAATGTCCATATCATTATGGCCATGATACATCTAAATATGTCGGTTACTTTGTGTCCGAAACTTGTTTTGCACGCAAAGTAACCGAAACTTTAGATGTGTCATGGCCATAAGATGCATGCAGAATAAGGGCCCTGGTGTCTGAGTGTATCGAGATGTGCTATTCGCTTGAGCCACGAAATTACTACACATATATATGGTGCATTCTGTTTGCACCCAGGCATTGCACCCAGGGAGCTAGCTCTTCGTTATGACTTCTTTCTTGTCAATGTCAGTCAGTGAAATAGGTCACTGCAGCGATACACGTAATAAAGCCTGCGTAGCTCGGCGGCCGACGCCCCCAAGCTGTCATGGTCTGCCGTCCCCCGAAAAAACATTCATTTTCACTCCTTTGTGCTGGGGCCATAAATTATAGGGCGCGGACCGCAAACGACGGGCGTCGGTTAAGAGGTAACTTATCTTTCTTTCGTCAGTGAAATAAGTCACTGCAGCGATACACGTAATAAAGCCTGCGTAGCTCGGCGGCCGACGCCCCCAAGCCGTCAAGGTCTGCCTTTCATCAAAAGACATTCCTTTTTACCCCTTTGTGCTGAGGCCATAAATTATAGGGCGTGGACGGCAAACGGCGGGCGACGGTTTGTGGTGAGGTGGGGGTAAGAGGTAACGTATCGTTAATAGTATATGCAGCGGTTATTTCCCGTCCCGAAATTTGAATACCAGACCCAGTCGCCTGCTGATATCTGCCACTGAAGTACTTTCTGCGTTTCTCATATCGGGACTTCGGCAACACTGAGTCATGTATAGTACAAAGTACTATAGTACACAGTACATAAAAAATGGCTCTCCCCATTCCCCTCACAAGTCTCGCCATAATGATCCTATCGTGCATCACGTGTCTGTATGACGTATCTCGTGTCTCGTATCGTGTGTTATCACATGCCCGGACGGCCGACCCCCTCAAGCCGTATCTGTATGACGTATCTCGTGTCTCGTATCATGTGTTATCACATGCCCGGACGGCCGACCCCCTCAAGCCGTATCTGTATGACGTGTCTCGTGTCTCGTATCGTGTGTTATCACATGCCCGGACGGCCGACCCCCTCAAGCCGTATCTGTATGACGTGTCTCATGTCTCGTATCGTGTGTTATCACATGCCCGGACGGCCGACCCCCTCAAGCCGTATCTGTATGACGTGTCTCATGTCTCGTATCGTGTGTTATCACATGACGGGACGGCCGACCCCCTCAAGCCGTGTCTGTATGACGTGTCTCGTGTCTCGTATCATGTGTTATCACATGCCCGGACGGCCGACCCCCTCAAGCCGTATCTGTATGACGTGTCTCGTATCATGTGTTATCACATGCCCGGACGGCCGACCCCCTCAAGCCGTATCTGTATGACGTGTCTCGTATCATGTGTTATCACATGCCCGGACGGCCGACCCCCTCAAGCCGTATCTGTATGACGTGTCTCGTGTCTCGTATCATGTGTTATCACATGTCCGGACGGCCGACCCCCTCAAGCCGTATCTGTATGACGTGTCTCGTGTCTCGTATCATGTGTTATCACATGCCCGGACGGCCGACCCCCTCAAGCCGTATCTGTATGACGTGTCTCGTATCGTGTGTTATCACATACCCGGACGGCCGACCCCCTCAAGCCGTGTCTGTATGACGTGTCTCGTGTCTCGTATCATGTGTTATCACATGCCCGGACGGCCGACCCCCTCAAGCAGTATCTGTATGACGTGTCTCGTGTCTCGTATCATGTGTTATCACATGCCTGGACGGCCGACCCCCTCAAGCCGTATCTGTATGACGTGTCTCGTGTCTCGTATCATGTGTTATCACATGCCCGGACGGCCGACCCCCTCAAGCCGTATCTGTATGACGTGTCTCGTATCATGTGTTATCACATGCCCAGACGGCCGACCCCTTCAAGCCGTATCTGTATGACGTGTCTCGTGTCTCGTATCATGTGTTATCACATGCCCGGACGGCCGACCCCCTCAAGCCGTATCTGTATGACGTGTCTCGTATCATGTGTTATCACATGCCCAGACGGCCGACCCCTTCAAGCCGTATCTGTATGACGTGTCTCGTGTCTCGTATCATGTGTTATCACATGCCCGGACGGCCGACCCCCTCAAGCCGTATCTGTATGACGTGTCTCGTATCATGTGTTATCACATGCCCGGACGGCCGACCCCCTCAAGCCGTATCTGTATGACGTGTCTCGTATCATGTGTTATCACATGCCCGGACGGCCGACCCCCTCAAGCCGTATCTGTATGACGTGTCTCGTATCGTGTGTTATCACATACCCGGACGGCCGACCCCCTCAAGCCGTATCTGTATGACGTGTCTCGTGTCTCGTATCATGTGTTATCGCATACCCGGACGGCCGACCCCCTCAAGCCGTATCTGCATGACGTGTCTCGTGTCTCGTATCATGTGTTATCACATGCCCGGACGGCCGACCCTCTCAAGCCGTATCTGTATGACGTGTCTCGTATCATATGTTATCACATGCCCGGACGGCCGACCGCCTCAAGCCGTATCTGTATGACGTGTCTCGTGTCTCGTATCGTGTGTTATCACATGCCCGGACGGCCGATCCCCTCAAGCCGTATCTGTATGACGTGTCTCGTATCATGTGTTATCACATGCCCGGACGGCCGACCCCCTCAAGCCGTATCTGTATGACGTGTCTCGTGTCTCGTATCGTGTGTTATCACATGCCCGGACGGCCGACCCCCTCAAGCCGTATCTGTATGACGTGTCTCGTGTCTCGTATCATATGTTATCACATGCCCGGACGGCCGACCCCCTCAAGCCGTATCTGTATGACGTGTCGCGTATCATGTGTTATCACATGCCCGGACGGCCGACCCCCTCAAGCCGTATCTGTATGACGTGTCTCGTATCATGTGTTATCACATGCCCGGACGGCCGACCCCCTCAAGCCGTATCTGTATGACGTGTCTCGCGTCTCGTATCATGTGTTATCACATGCCCGGACGGCCGACCCCCTCAAGCCGTATCTGTATGACGTGTCTCGTATCGTGTGTTATCACATGCCCGGACGGCCGACCCCCTCAAGCCGTATCTGTATGACGTGTCTCGTATCATGTGTTATCACATGCCCGGACGGCCGACCCCCTCAAGCCGTATCTGTATGACGTGTCTCGTATCATGTGTTATCACATGCCCGGACGGCCGACCCCCTCAAGCCGTATCTGTATGACGTGTCTCGCGTCTCGTATCATGTGTTATCACATGCCCGGACGGCCGACCCCCTCAAGCCGTATCTGTATGACGTGTCTCGTGTCTCGTATCATGTGTTATCACATGCCCGGACGGCCGACCCCCTCAAGCCGTACCTGTATGACGTGTCTCGTATCATGTGTTATCACATGCCCGGACGGCCGACCCCCTCAAGCCGTATCTGTATGACGTGTCTCGTATCATGTGTTATCACATGCCCGGACGGCCGACCCCCTCAAGCCGTATCTGTATGACGTGTCTCGCGTCTCGTATCATGTGTTATCACATGCCCGGACGGCCGACCCCCTCAAGCCGTATCTGTATGACGTGTCTCGCGTCTCGTATCATGTGTTATCACATGCCCGGACGGCCGACCCCCTCAAGCCGTATCTGTATGACGTGTCTCGTATCGTGTGTTATCACATGCCCGGACGGCCGACCCCCTCAAGCCGTATCTGTATGACGTGTCTCGTATCATGTGTTATCACATGCCCGGACGGCCGACCCCCTCAAGCCGTATCTGTATGACGTGTCTCGTATCATGTGTTATCACATGCCCGGACGGCCGACCTCCTCAAGCCGTATCTGTATGACGTGTCTCGCGTCTCGTATCATGTGTTATCACATGCCCGGACGGCCGACCCCCTCAAGCCGTATCTGTATGACGTGTCTCGTGTCTCGTATCATGTGTTATCACATGCCCGGACGGCCGACCCCCTCAAGCCGTATCTGTATGACGTGTCTCGTATCATGTGTTATCACATGCCCGGACGGCCGACCCCCTCAAGCCGTATCTGTATGACGTGTCTCGTATCATGTGTTATCACATGCCCGGACGGCCGACCCCCTCAAGCCGTATCTGTATGACGTGTCTCGCGTCTCGTATCATGTGTTATCACATGCCCGGACGGCCGACCCCCTCAAGCCGTATCTGTATGACGTGTCTCGCGTCTCGTATCATGTGTTATCACATGCCCGGACGGCCGACCCCCTCAAGCCGTATCTGTATGACGTGTCTCGTGTCTCGTATCATGTGTTATCACATGCCCGGACGGCCGACCCTTTCAAGCCGTATCTGTATGACGTGTCTCGTATCGTGTGTTATCACATGCCCGGACGGCCGACCCCCTCAAGCCGTATCTCTATGACGTGTCTCGTGTCTCGTATCATGTGTTATCACATGCCCGGACGGCCGACCCCCTCAAGCCGTATCTGTATGACGTGTCTCGTGTCTCGTATCATGTGTTATCACATGCCCGGACGGCCGACCCCCTCAAGCCGTATCTGTATGACGTGTCTCGTGTCTCGTATCATGTGTGATCACATACCCGGACGGCCGACCCCCTCAAGCCGTATTTGTATGACGTGTCTCGTGTCTCGTATCATGTGTTATCACATGCACGGACGGCCGACCCCCTCAAGCCGTATCTGTATGACGTGTCTCGTATCATGTGTTATCACATGCCCGGACGGCCGACCCCCTCAAGCCGTATCTGTATGACGTGTCTCGTATCATGTGTTATCACATGCCCGGACGGCCGACCCCCTCAAGCCGTATCTGTATGACGTGTCTCGTGTCTCTTATCATGTGTTATCACATGTCCGGACGGCCGACCCCCTCAAGCCGTATCTGTATGACGTGTCTCGTGTCTCGTATCATGTGTTATCACATGCCCGGACGGCCGACCCCCTCAAGCCGTATCTGTATGACGTGTCTCGTATCGTGTGTTATCACATACCCGGACGGCCGACCCCCTCAAGCCGTGTCTGTATGACGTGTCTCGTGTCTCGTATCATGTGTTATCACATGCCCGGACGGCCGACCCCCTCAAGCCGTATCTGTATGACGTGTCTCGTGTCTCGTATCATGTGTTATCACATGCCTGGACGGCCGACCCCCTCAAGCCGTATCTGTATGACGTGTCTCGTGTCTCGTATCATGTGTTATCACATGCCCGGACGGCCGACCCCCTCAAGCCGTATCTGTATGACGTGTCTCGTATCATGTGTTATCACATGCCCAGACGGCCGACCCCTTCAAGCCGTATCTGTATGACGTGTCTCGTGTCTCGTATCATGTGTTATCACATGCCCGGACGGCCGACCCCCTCAAGCCGTATCTGTATGACGTGTCTCGTATCATGTGTTATCACATGCCCAGACGGCCGACCCCTTCAAGCCGTATCTGTATGACGTGTCTCGTGTCTCGTATCATGTGTTATCACATGCCCGGACGGCCGACCCCCTCAAGCCGTATCTGTATGACGTGTCTCGTATCATGTGTTATCACATGCCCGGACGGCCGACCCCCTCAAGCCGTATCTGTATGACGTGTCTCGTATCATGTGTTATCACATGCCCGGACGGCCGACCCCCTCAAGCCGTATCTGTATGACGTGTCTCGTATCGTGTGTTATCACATACCCGGACGGCCGACCCCCTCAAGCCGTATCTGTATGACGTGTCTCGTGTCTCGTATCATGTGTTATCGCATACCCGGACGGCCGACCCCCTCAAGCCGTATCTGCATGACGTGTCTCGTGTCTCGTATCATGTGTTATCACATGCCCGGACGGCCGACCCTCTCAAGCCGTATCTGTATGACGTGTCTCGTATCATATGTTATCACATGCCCGGACGGCCGACCGCCTCAAGCCGTATCTGTATGACGTGTCTCGTGTCTCGTATCGTGTGTTATCACATGCCCGGACGGCCGATCCCCTCAAGCCGTATCTGTATGACGTGTCTCGTATCATGTGTTATCACATGCCCGGACGGCCGACCCCCTCAAGCCGTATCTGTATGACGTGTCTCGTGTCTCGTATCGTGTGTTATCACATGCCCGGACGGCCGACCCCCTCAAGCCGTATCTGTATGACGTGTCTCGTGTCTCGTATCATATGTTATCACATGCCCGGACGGCCGACCCCCTCAAGCCGTATCTGTATGACGTGTCGCGTATCATGTGTTATCACATGCCCGGACGGCCGACCCCCTCAAGCCGTATCTGTATGACGTGTCTCGTATCATGTGTTATCACATGCCCGGACGGCCGACCCCCTCAAGCCGTATCTGTATGACGTGTCTCGCGTCTCGTATCATGTGTTATCACATGCCCGGACGGCCGACCCCCTCAAGCCGTATCTGTATGACGTGTCTCGTATCATGTGTTATCACATGCCCGGACGGCCGACCCCCTCAAGCCGTATCTGTATGACGTGTCTCGTATCATGTGTTATCACATGCCCGGACGGCCGACCCCCTCAAGCCGTATCTGTATGACGTGTCTCGCGTCTCGTATCATGTGTTATCACATGCCCGGACGGCCGACCCCCTCAAGCCGTATCTGTATGACGTGTCTCGTGTCTCGTATCATGTGTTATCACATGCCCGGACGGCCGACCCCCTCAAGCCGTATCTGTATGACGTGTCTCGTATTATGTGTTATCACATGCCCGGACGGCCGACCCCCTCAAGCCGTATCTGTATGACGTGTCTCGTATCATGTGTTATCACATGCCCGGACGGCCGACCCCCTCAAGCCGTATCTGTATGACGTGTCTCGCGTCTCGTATCATGTGTTATCACATGCCCGGACGGCCGACCCCCTCAAGCCGTATCTGTATGACGTGTCTCGCGTCTCGTATCATGTGTTATCACATGCCCGGACGGCCGACCCCCTCAAGCCGTATCTGTATGACGTGTCTCGTGTCTCGTATCATGTGTTATCACATGCCCGGACGGCCGACCCCCTCAAGCCGTATCTGTATGACGTGTCTCGTGTCTCGTATCATGTGTTATCACATGCCCGGACGGCCGACCCTTTCAAGCCGTATCTGTATGACGTGTCTCGTATCGTGTGTTATCACATGCCCGGACGGCCGACCCCCTCAAGCCGTATCTCTATGACGTGTCTCGTGTCTCGTATCATGTGTTATCACATGCCCGGACGGCCGACCCCCTCAAGCCGTATCTGTATGACGTGTCTCGTGTCTCGTATCATGTGTTATCACATGCCCGGACGGCCGACCCCCTCAAGCCGTATCTGTATGACGTGTCTCGTGTCTCGTATCATGTGTTATCACATGCCCGGACGGCCGACCCTTTCAAGCCGTATCTGTATGACGTGTCTCGTATCGTGTGTTATCACATGCCCGGACGGCCGACCCCCTCAAGCCGTATCTCTATGACGTGTCTCGTGTCTCGTATCATGTGTTATCACATGCCCGGACGGCCGACCCCCTCAAGTCGTATCTGTATGACGTGTCTCGTGTCTCGTATCATGTGTTATCACATGCCCGGACGGCCGACCCCCTCAAGCCGTATCTGTATGACGTGTCTCGTATCGTGTGTTATCACATGCCCAGACGGCCGACCCCCTCAAGCCGTATCTGTATGACGTGTCTCGTGTCTCGTATCATGTGTTATCACATGCCCAGACGGCCGACCCCTTCAAGCCGTATCTGTATGACGTGTCTCGTGTCTCGTATCGTGTGTTATGACATACCCGGACGGCCGATCCCCTCAAGCCGTATCTGTATGACGTGTCTCGTGTCTCGTATCGTGTGTTATCACATGCCCGGACGGCCGACCCCCTCAAACCGTATCTGTATGACGTGTCTCGTGTCTCGTATCGTGTGTTATCACATACCCGGACGGCCGACCCCCTCAAGCCGTATCTGTATGACGTGTCTCGTGTCTCGTATCATGTGTTATCACATGCCCAGACGGCCGACCCCTTCATGCCGTATCTGTATGACGTGTCTCGTGTCTCGTATCATGTATTATCACATGCCCGGACGGCCGACCCCCTCAAGCCGTATCTGTATGACGTGTCTCGTATCATGTGTTATCACATGCCCGGACGGCCGACCCCCTCAAGCCGTATCTGTATGACGTGTCTCGTATCATGTGTTATCACATGCCCGGACGGCCGACCCCCTCAAGCCGTATCTGTATGACGTGTCTCGTGTCTCGTATCATGTGTTATCACATGCCCGGACGGCCGACCCCCTCAAGCCGTATCTGTATGACGTGTCTCGTGTCTCGTATCATGTGTTATCACATGCCCGGACGGCCGACCCCCTCAAGCCGTATCTGTATGACGTGTCTCGTATCGTGTGTTATCACATGCCCGGACGGCCGACCCCCTCAAGCCGTATCTCTATGACGTGTCTCGTGTCTCGTATCATGTGTTATCACATGCCCGGACGGCCGACCCCCTCAAGCCGTATCTGTATGACGTGTCTCGTGTCTCGTATCATGTGTTATCACATGCCCGGACGGCCGACCCCCTCAAGCCGTATCTGTATGACGTGTCTCGTGTCTCGTATCATGTGTTATCACATGCCCGGACGGCCGACCCCCTCAAGCCGTATCTGTATGACGTGTCTCGTATAATGTGTTATCACATGCCCGGTCGGCCGACCCCCTCAAGCCGTATCTGTATGACGTGTCTCGTATCGTGTGTTATCACATGCCCGGACGGCCGACCCCCTCAAGCCGTATCTGTATGACGTGTCTCGCGTCTCGTGTCATGTGTTATCACATGCCCGGACGGCCGACCCCCTCAAGCCGTATCTGTATGACGTGTCTCGCGTCTCGTATCATGTGTTATCACATGCCCGGACGGCCGACCCCCTCAAGCCGTATCTGTATGACGTGTCTCGTGTCTCGTATCATGTGTTATCACATGCCCGGACGGCCGACCCCCTCAAGCCGTATCTGTATGACGTGTCTCGTGTCTCGTATCATGTGTTATCACATGCCCGGACGGCCGACCCTTTCAAGCCGTATCTGTATGACGTGTCTCGTATCGTGTGTTATCACATGCCCGGACGGCCGACCCCCTCAAGCCGTATCTCTATGACGTGTCTCGTGTCTCGTATCATGTGTTATCACATGCCCGGACGGCCGACCCCCTCAAGCCGTATATGTATGACGTGTCTCGTGTCTCGTATCATGTGTTATCACATGCCCGGACGGCCGACCCCCTCAAGCCGTATCTGTATGACGTGTCTCGTGTCTCGTATCATGTGTTATCACATACCCGGACGGCCGACCCCCTCAAGCCGTATTTGTATGACGTGTCTCGTGTCTCGTATCATGTGTTATCACATGCCCGGACGGCCGACCCCCTCAAGCCGTATCTGTATGACGTGTCTCGTATCGTGTGTTATCACATGCCCAGACGGCCGACCCCCTCAAGCCGTATCTGTATGACGTGTCTCGTGTCTCGTATCATGTGTTATCACATGCCCAGACGGCCGACCCCTTCAAGCCGTATCCGTATGACGTGTCTCGTGTCTCGTATCGTGTGTTATGACATACCCGGACGGCCGACCCCCTCAAGCCGTATCTGTATGACGTGTCTCGTGTCTCGTATCGTGTGTTATCACATGCCCGGACGGCCGACCCCCTCAAGCCGTATCTGTATGACGTGTCTCGTATCTCGTATCGTGTGTTATCACATACCCGGACGGCCGACCCCCTCAAGCCGTATCTGTATGACGTGTCTCGTGTCTCGTATCATGTGTTATCACATGCCCAGACGGCCGACCCCTTCATGCCGTATCTGTATGACGTGTCTCGTGTCTCGTATCATGTATTATCACATGCCCGGACGGCCGACCCCCTCAAGCCGTATCTGTATGACGTGTCTCGTATCATGTGTTATCACATGCCCGGACGGCCGACCCCCTCAAGCCGTATCTGTATGACGTGTCTCGTATCATGTGTTATCACATGCCCGGACGGCCGACCCCCTCAAGCCGTATCTGTATGACGTGTCTCGTATCATGTGTTATCACATGCCCGGACGGCCGACCCCCTCAAGCCGTATCTGTATGACGTGTCTCGTATCATGTGTTATCACATGCCCGGACGGCCGACCCCCTCAAGCCGTATCTGTATGACGTGTCTCGTGTCTCGTATCATGTGTTATCACATGCCCGGACGGCCGACCCCCTCAAGCCGTATCTGTATGACGTGTCTCGTGTCTCGTATCATGTGTTATCACATGCCCGGACGGCCGACCCCCTCAAGCCGTATCTGTATGACGTGTCTCGTGTCTCGTATCATGTGTTATCACATGCCCGGACGGCCGACCCCCTCAAGCCGTATCTGTATGACGTGTCTCGTATCGTGTGTTATCACATGCCCGGACGGCCGACCCCCTCAAGCCGTATCTCTATGACGTGTCTCGTGTCTCGTATCATGTGTTATCACATGCCCGGACGGCCGACCCCCTCAAGCCGTATCTGTATGACGTGTCTCGTGTCTCGTATCATGTGTTATCACATGCCCGGACGGCCGACCCCCTCAAGCCGTATCTGTATGACGTGTCTCGTATCATGTGTTATCACATGCCCGGACGGCCGACCCCCTCAAGCCGTATCTGTATGACGTGTCTCGTGTCTCGTATCATGTGTTATCACATGCCCGGACGGCCGACCCCCTCAAGCCGTATCTGTATGACGTGTCTCGTGTAATGTGTTATCACATGCCCGGTCGGCCGACCCCCTCAAGCCGTATCTGTATGACATGTCTCGTGTCGTGTGTTATCACATGCCCGGACGGCCGACCCCCTCAAGCCGTATCTCTATGACGTGTCTCGTGTCTCGTATCATGTGTTATCACATGCCCGGACGGCCGACCCCCTCAAGCCGTATCTGTATGACGTGTCTCGTGTCTCGTATCATGTGTTATCACATGCCCGGACGGGCGACCCCCTCAAGCCGTATCTGTATGACGTGTCTCGTATCATGTGTTATCACATGCCCGGACGGCCGACCCCCTCAAGCCATATCTCTATGACGTGTCTCGTATCATGTGTTATCACATGCCCGGACGGCCGACCCCCTCAAGCCGTATCTGTATGACGTGTCTCATGTCTCGTATCGTGTGTTATCACATGCCCGGACGGCCCGACCCCCTCAAGCCGTATCTGTATGACGTGTCTCATGTCTCGTATCGTGTGTTATCACATGACGGAACGGCCGACCCCCTCAAGCCGTGTCTGTATGACGTGTCTCGTGTCTCGTATCATGTGTTATCACATGCCCGGACGGCCGACCCCCTCAAGCCGTATCTGTATGACGTGTCTCGTGTCTCGTATCATGTGTTATCACATGCCCGGACGGCCGACCCCCTCAAGCCGTATCTGTATGACGTGTCTCGTATCATGTGTTATCACATGCCCGGACGGCCGACCCCCTCAAGCCGTATCTGTATGACGTGTCTCGTGTCTCGTATCATGTGTTATCACATGCCCGGACGGCCGACCCCCTCAAGCCGTATCTGTATGACGTGTCTCGTATCGTGTGTTATCACATACCCGGACGGCCGACCCCCTCAAGCCGTGTCTGTATGACGTGTCTCGTGTCTCGTATCATGTGTTATCACATGCCCGGACGGCCGACCCCCTCAAGCCGTATCTGTATGACGTGTCTCGTGTCTCGTATCGTGTGTTATCACATGCCCGGACGGCCGACCCCCTCAAGCCGTATCTGTATGACGTGTCTCGTGTCTCGTATCATGTGTTATCACATGCCCGGACGGCCGACCCCCTCAAGCCGTATCTGTATGCCGTGTCTCGTATCATGTGTTATCACATGCCCAGACGGCCGACCCCTTCAAGCCGTATCTGTATGACGTGTCTCGTGTCTCGTATCATGTGTTATCACATGCCCGGACGGCCGACCCCCTCAAGCTGTATCTGTATGACGTGTCTCGTATCATGTGTTATCACATGCCCAGACGGCCGACCCCTTCAAGCCGTATCTGTATGACGTGTCTCGTGTCTCGTATCATGTGTTATCACATGCCCGGACGGCCGACCCCCTCAAGCCGTATCTGTATGACGTGTCTCGTGTCTCGTATCATGTGTTATCACATGCCCGGACGGCCGACCCCCTCAAGCCGTATCTGTATGACGTGTCTCGTATCATGTGTTATCACATGCCCAGACGGCCGACCCCTTCAAGCCGTATCTGTATGACGTGTCTCGTGTCTCGTATCATGTGTTATCACATGCCCGGACGGCCGACCCCCTCAAGCCGTATCTGTATGACGTGTCTCGTATCATGTGTTATCACATGCCCAGACGGCCGACCCCTTCAAGCCGTATCTGTATGACGTGTCTCGTGTCTCGTATCATGTGTTATCACATGCCCGGACGGCCGACCCCCTCAAGCCGTATCTGTATGACGTGTCTCGTATCATGTGTTATCACATGCCCGGACGGCCGACCCCCTCAAGCCGTATCTGTATGACGTGTCTCGTATCATGTGTTATCACATGCCCGGACGGCCGACCCCCTCAAGCCGTATCTGTATGACGTGTCTCGTATCGTGTGTTATCACATACCCGGACGGCCGACCCCCTCAAGCCGTATCTGTATGACGTGTCTCATGTCTCGTATCATGTGTTATCACATACCCGGACGGCCGACCCCCTCAAGCCGTATCTGCATGACGTGTCTCGTGTCTCGTATCATGTGTTATCACATGCCCGGACGGCCGACCCCCTCAAGCCGTATCTGTATGACGTGTCTCGTATCATATGTTATCACATGCCCGGACGGCCGACGCCCTCAAGCCGTATCTGTATGACGTGTCTCGTGTCTCGTATCGTGTGTTATCACATGCCCGGACGGCCGATCCCCTCAAGCCGTATCTGTATGACGTGTCTCGTATCATGTGTTATCACATGCCCGGACGGCCGACCCCCTCAAGCCGTATCTGTATGACGTGTCTCGTGTCTCGTATCGTGTGTTATCACATGCCCGGACGGCCGACCCCCTCAAGCCGTATCTGTATGACGTGTCTCGTGTCTCGTATCATATGTTATCACATGCCCGGACGGCCGACCCCCTCAAGCCGTATCTGTATGACGTGTCGCGTATCATGTGTTATCACATGCCCGGACGGCCGACCCCCTCAAGCCGTATCTGTATGACGTGTCTCGTATCATGTGTTATCACATGCCCGGACGGCCGACCCCCTCAAGCCGTATCTGTGTGACGTGTCTCGCGTCTCGTATCATGTGTTATCACATGCCCTGACGTCCGACCCCCTCAAGCCGTATCTGTATGACGTGTCTCGTATCATGTGTTATCACATGCCCGGACGGCCGACCCCCTCAAGCCGTATCTGTATGACGTGTCTCGTATCATGTGTTATCACATGCCCGGACGGCCGACCCCCTCAAGCCGTATCTGTATGACGTGTCTCGTGTCTCGTATCATGTGTTATCACATGCCCGGACGGCCGACCCTTTCAAGCCGTATCTGTATGACGTGTCTCGTATCGTGTGTTATCACATGCCCGGACGGCCGACCCCCTCAAGCCGTATCTCTATGACGTGTCTCGTGTCTCGTATCATGTGTTATCACATGCCCGGACGGCCGACCCCCTCAAGCCGTATCTGTATGACGTGTCTCGTGTCTCGTATCATGTGTTATCACATGCCCGGACGGCCGACCCCCTCAAGCCGTATCTGTATGACGTGTCTCGTGTCTCGTATCATGTGTTATCACATACCCGGACGGCCGACCCCCTCAAGCCGTATCTGTATGACGTGTCTCGTGTCTCGTATCATGTGTTATCACATGCCCGGACGGCCGACCCCCTCAAGCCGTATCTGTATGACGTGTCTCGTATCGTGTGTTATCACATGCCCAGACGGCCGACCCCCTCAAGCCGTATCTGTATGACGTGTCTCGTGTCTCGTATCATGTGTTATCACATGCCCAGACGGCCGACCCCTTCAAGCCGTATCTGTATGACGTGTCTCGTGTCTCGTATCGTGTGTTATCACATACCCGGACGGCCGACCCCCTCAAGCCGTATCTGTATGACGTGTCTCGTGTCTCGTATCTTGTGCTATCACATGCCCGGACGGCCGACCCCCTCAAGCCGTATCTGTATGACGTGTCTCGTGTCTCGTATCGTGTGTTATCACATACCCGGACGGCCGACCCCCTCAAGCCGTATCTGTATGACGTGTCTCGTGTCTCGTATCATGTGTTATCACATGCCCGGACGGCCGACCCCCTCAAGCCGTATCTGTATGACGTGTCTCGTGTCTCGTATCATGTGTTATCACATGCCCGGACGGCCGACCCCCTCAAGCCGTATCTGTATGACGTGTCTCGTGTCTCGTATCATGTGTTATCACATGCCCGGACGGCCGACCCCCTCAAGCCGTATCTGTATGACGTGTCTCGTGTCTCGTATCATGTGTTATCACATGCCCGGACGGCCGACCCCCTCAAGCCGTATCTGTATGACGTGTCTCGTATCGTGTGTTATCACATACCCGGACGGCCGACCCCCTCAAGCCGTATCTCTATGACGTGTCTCGTGTCTCGTATCATGTGTTATCACATGCCCGGACGGCCGACCCCCTCAAGCCGTATCTGTATGACGTGTCTCGTGTCTCGTATCATGTGTTATCACATGCCCGGACGGCCGACCCCCTCAAGCCGTATCTGTATGACGTGTCTCGTATTATGTGTTATCACATGCCCGGACGGCCGACCCCCTCAAGCCGTATCTGTATGACGTGTCTCGTGTCTCGTATCATGTGTTATCACATGCCCGGACGGCCGACCCCCTCAAGCCGTATCTGTATGACGTGTCTCGTATAATGTGTTATCACATGCCCGGACGGCCGACCCCCTCAAGCCGTATCTGTATGACGTGTCTCGTGTCTCGTATCGTGTGTTATCACATGCCCGGACGGCCGACCCCCTCATCCCGTGTCTGTATGACGTGTCTCGTGTCTCGTATCATGTGTTATCACATGCCCGGACGGCCGACCCCCTCAAGCCGTATCTGTATGACGTGTCTCGTATCGTGTGTTATCACATGCCCGGACGGCCGACCCCCTCAAGCCGTATCTCTATGACGTGTCTCGTGTCTCGTATCATGTGTTATCACATGCCCGGACGACCGACCCCCTCAAGCCGTATCTGTATGACGTGTCTCGTATCATGTGTTATCACATGCCCGGACGGCCGACCCTCTCAAGCCGTATCTGTATGACGTGTCTCGTATCATGTGTTATCACATGCCCGGACGGCCGACCCCCTCAAGCCGTATCTCTATGACGTGTCTCGTGTCTCGTATCATGTGTTATCACATGCCCGGACGGCCGACCCCCTCAAGCCGTATCTGTATGACGTGTCTCGTGTCTCGTATCATGTGTTATCACATGCCCGGACGGCCGACCCCCTCAAGCCGTATCTGTATGACGTGTCTCGTATCATGTGTTATCACATGCCCGGACGGCCGACCCCCTCAAGCCGTATCTGTATGACGTGTCTCGTGTCTCGTATCATGTGTTATCACATGCCCGGACGGCCGACCCCCTCAAGCCGTATCTGTATGACGTGTCTCGTGTAATGTGTTATCACATGCCCGGTCGGCCGACCCCCTCAAGCCGTATCTGTATGACATGTCTCGTGTCGTGTGTTATCACATGCCCGGACGGCCGACCCCCTCAAGCCGTATCTCTATGACGTGTCTCGTGTCTCGTATCATGTGTTATCACATGCCCGGACGGCCGACCCCCTCAAGCCGTATCTGTATGACGTGTCTCGTGTCTCGTATCATGTGTTATCACATGCCCGGACGGGCGACCCCCTCAAGCCGTATCTGTATGACGTGTCTCGTATCATGTGTTATCACATGCCCGGACGGCCGACCCCCTCAAGCCATATCTCTATGACGTGTCTCGTATCATGTGTTATCACATGCCCGGACGGCCGACCCCCTCAAGCCGTATCTGTATGACGTGTCTCATGTCTCGTATCGTGTGTTATCACATGCCCGGACGGCCCGACCCCCTCAAGCCGTATCTGTATGACGTGTCTCATGTCTCGTATCGTGTGTTATCACATGACGGAACGGCCGACCCCCTCAAGCCGTGTCTGTATGACGTGTCTCGTGTCTCGTATCATGTGTTATCACATGCCCGGACGGCCGACCCCCTCAAGCCGTATCTGTATGACGTGTCTCGTGTCTCGTATCATGTGTTATCACATGCCCGGACGGCCGACCCCCTCAAGCCGTATCTGTATGACGTGTCTCGTATCATGTGTTATCACATGCCCGGACGGCCGACCCCCTCAAGCCGTATCTGTATGACGTGTCTCGTGTCTCGTATCATGTGTTATCACATGCCCGGACGGCCGACCCCCTCAAGCCGTATCTGTATGACGTGTCTCGTATCGTGTGTTATCACATACCCGGACGGCCGACCCCCTCAAGCCGTGTCTGTATGACGTGTCTCGTGTCTCGTATCATGTGTTATCACATGCCCGGACGGCCGACCCCCTCAAGCCGTATCTGTATGACGTGTCTCGTGTCTCGTATCGTGTGTTATCACATGCCCGGACGGCCGACCCCCTCAAGCCGTATCTGTATGACGTGTCTCGTGTCTCGTATCATGTGTTATCACATGCCCGGACGGCCGACCCCCTCAAGCCGTATCTGTATGCCGTGTCTCGTATCATGTGTTATCACATGCCCAGACGGCCGACCCCTTCAAGCCGTATCTGTATGACGTGTCTCGTGTCTCGTATCATGTGTTATCACATGCCCGGACGGCCGACCCCCTCAAGCTGTATCTGTATGACGTGTCTCGTATCATGTGTTATCACATGCCCAGACGGCCGACCCCTTCAAGCCGTATCTGTATGACGTGTCTCGTGTCTCGTATCATGTGTTATCACATGCCCGGACGGCCGACCCCCTCAAGCCGTATCTGTATGACGTGTCTCGTGTCTCGTATCATGTGTTATCACATGCCCGGACGGCCGACCCCCTCAAGCCGTATCTGTATGACGTGTCTCGTATCATGTGTTATCACATGCCCAGACGGCCGACCCCTTCAAGCCGTATCTGTATGACGTGTCTCGTGTCTCGTATCATGTGTTATCACATGCCCGGACGGCCGACCCCCTCAAGCCGTATCTGTATGACGTGTCTCGTATCATGTGTTATCACATGCCCAGACGGCCGACCCCTTCAAGCCGTATCTGTATGACGTGTCTCGTGTCTCGTATCATGTGTTATCACATGCCCGGACGGCCGACCCCCTCAAGCCGTATCTGTATGACGTGTCTCGTATCATGTGTTATCACATGCCCGGACGGCCGACCCCCTCAAGCCGTATCTGTATGACGTGTCTCGTATCATGTGTTATCACATGCCCGGACGGCCGACCCCCTCAAGCCGTATCTGTATGACGTGTCTCGTATCGTGTGTTATCACATACCCGGACGGCCGACCCCCTCAAGCCGTATCTGTATGACGTGTCTCATGTCTCGTATCATGTGTTATCACATACCCGGACGGCCGACCCCCTCAAGCCGTATCTGCATGACGTGTCTCGTGTCTCGTATCATGTGTTATCACATGCCCGGACGGCCGACCCTCTCAAGCCGTATCTGTATGACGTGTCTCGTATCATATGTTATCACATGCCCGGACGGCCGACGCCCTCAAGCCGTATCTGTATGACGTGTCTCGTGTCTCGTATCGTGTGTTATCACATGCCCGGACGGCCGATCCCCTCAAGCCGTATCTGTATGACGTGTCTCGTATCATGTGTTATCACATGCCCGGACGGCCGACCCCCTCAAGCCGTATCTGTATGACGTGTCTCGTGTCTCGTATCGTGTGTTATCACATGCCCGGACGGCCGACCCCCTCAAGCCGTATCTGTATGACGTGTCTCGTGTCTCGTATCATATGTTATCACATGCCCGGACGGCCGACCCCCTCAAGCCGTATCTGTATGACGTGTCGCGTATCATGTGTTATCACATGCCCGGACGGCCGACCCCCTCAAGCCGTATCTGTATGACGTGTCTCGTATCATGTGTTATCACATGCCCGGACGGCCGACCCCCTCAAGCCGTATCTGTGTGACGTGTCTCGCGTCTCGTATCATGTGTTATCACATGCCCTGACGTCCGACCCCCTCAAGCCGTATCTGTATGACGTGTCTCGTATCATGTGTTATCACATGCCCGGACGGCCGACCCCCTCAAGCCGTATCTGTATGACGTGTCTCGTATCATGTGTTATCACATGCCCGGACGGCCGACCCCCTCAAGCCGTATCTGTATGACGTGTCTCGTGTCTCGTATCATGTGTTATCACATGCCCGGACGGCCGACCCTTTCAAGCCGTATCTGTATGACGTGTCTCGTATCGTGTGTTATCACATGCCCGGACGGCCGACCCCCTCAAGCCGTATCTCTATGACGTGTCTCGTGTCTCGTATCATGTGTTATCACATGCCCGGACGGCCGACCCCCTCAAGCCGTATCTGTATGACGTGTCTCGTGTCTCGTATCATGTGTTATCACATGCCCGGACGGCCGACCCCCTCAAGCCGTATCTGTATGACGTGTCTCGTGTCTCGTATCATGTGTTATCACATACCCGGACGGCCGACCCCCTCAAGCCGTATCTGTATGACGTGTCTCGTGTCTCGTATCATGTGTTATCACATGCCCGGACGGCCGACCCCCTCAAGCCGTATCTGTATGACGTGTCTCGTATCGTGTGTTATCACATGCCCAGACGGCCGACCCCCTCAAGCCGTATCTGTATGACGTGTCTCGTGTCTCGTATCATGTGTTATCACATGCCCAGACGGCCGACCCCTTCAAGCCGTATCTGTATGACGTGTCTCGTGTCTCGTATCGTGTGTTATCACATACCCGGACGGCCGACCCCCTCAAGCCGTATCTGTATGACGTGTCTCGTGTCTCGTATCTTGTGCTATCACATGCCCGGACGGCCGACCCCCTCAAGCCGTATCTGTATGACGTGTCTCGTGTCTCGTATCGTGTGTTATCACATACCCGGACGGCCGACCCCCTCAAGCCGTATCTGTATGACGTGTCTCGTGTCTCGTATCATGTGTTATCACATGCCCGGACGGCCGACCCCCTCAAGCCGTATCTGTATGACGTGTCTCGTGTCTCGTATCATGTGTTATCACATGCCCGGACGGCCGACCCCCTCAAGCCGTATCTGTATGACGTGTCTCGTGTCTCGTATCATGTGTTATCACATGCCCGGACGGCCGACCCCCTCAAGCCGTATCTGTATGACGTGTCTCGTGTCTCGTATCATGTGTTATCACATGCCCGGACGGCCGACCCCCTCAAGCCGTATCTGTATGACGTGTCTCGTATCGTGTGTTATCACATACCCGGACGGCCGACCCCCTCAAGCCGTATCTCTATGACGTGTCTCGTGTCTCGTATCATGTGTTATCACATGCCCGGACGGCCGACCCCCTCAAGCCGTATCTGTATGACGTGTCTCGTGTCTCGTATCATGTGTTATCACATGCCCGGACGGCCGACCCCCTCAAGCCGTATCTGTATGACGTGTCTCGTATTATGTGTTATCACATGCCCGGACGGCCGACCCCCTCAAGCCGTATCTGTATGACGTGTCTCGTGTCTCGTATCATGTGTTATCACATGCCCGGACGGCCGACCCCCTCAAGCCGTATCTGTATGACGTGTCTCGTATAATGTGTTATCACATGCCCGGACGGCCGACCCCCTCAAGCCGTATCTGTATGACGTGTCTCGTGTCTCGTATCGTGTGTTATCACATGCCCGGACGGCCGACCCCCTCATCCCGTGTCTGTATGACGTGTCTCGTGTCTCGTATCATGTGTTATCACATGCCCGGACGGCCGACCCCCTCAAGCCGTATCTGTATGACGTGTCTCGTATCGTGTGTTATCACATGCCCGGACGGCCGACCCCCTCAAGCCGTATCTCTATGACGTGTCTCGTGTCTCGTATCATGTGTTATCACATGCCCGGACGACCGACCCCCTCAAGCCGTATCTGTATGACGTGTCTCGTATCATGTGTTATCACATGCCCGGACGGCCGACCCTCTCAAGCCGTATCTGTATGACGTGTCTCGTGTCTCGTATCATGTGTTATCACATGCCCGGACGACCGACCCCCTCAAGCCGTATCTGTATGACGTGTCTCGTATCGTGTGTTATCACATGGCCGGACGACCGACCCCCTCAAGCCGTATGTGTATGACGTGTCTCGTGTCTCGTATCACGTGTTATCACATGCCCGGACGGCCGACCCCCTCAAGCCGAATCTGTATGACGTGTCTCGTATCATGTGTTATCACATGCCCGGACGGCCGACCCCCTCAAGCCGTATCTCTATTACGTGTCTCGTGTCTCGTATCATGTGTTATCACATACCCGGACGGCCGACCCCCTCAAGCCGTATCTGTATGACGTGTCTCGTGTCTCGTATCCTGTGTTATCACATGTCCGGACGGCCGACTCCCTCAAGCCGTATCTGTATGACGTGTCTCGTGTCTCGTATCGTGTGTTATCACATACCCGGACGGCCGACCCCCTAAAGCCGTATCTGTATGACGTGTCTCGTGTCTCGTATCATGTGTTATCACATGCCCGGACGGCCGACCCCCTCAAGCCGTATCTCTATGACGTGTCTCGTGTCTCGTATCATGTGTTATCACATGCCCGGACGGCCGACCCCCTTAAGCCGTATCTGTATGACGTGTCTCGTGTCTCGTATCATGTTTTATCACATGCCCGGACGGCCGACCCCCTCAAGCCGTATCTGTATGACGTGTCTCGTGTCTCGTATCGTGTGTTATCACATACCCGGACGGCCGACCCCCTAAAGCCGTATCTGTATGACGTGTCTCGTGTCTCGTATCGTGTGTTATCACATACCCGGACGGCCGACCCCCTCAAGCCGAATCTGTATGACGTGTCTCGTATCATGTGTTATGACATGCCCGGACGGCCGACCACCTCAAGCCGTATCTGTATGACGTGTCTCGTTTCTCGTATCCTGTGTTATCACATGTCCGGACGGCCGACTCCCTCAAGCCGTATCTGTATGACGTGTCTCGTGTCTCGTATCCTGTGTTATCACATGTCCGGACGGCCGACTCCCTCAAGCCGTATCTGTATGACGTGTCTCGTGTCTCGTATCGTGTGTTATCACATACCCGGACGGCCGACCCCCTAAAGCCGTATCTGTATGACGTGTCTCGTATCGTGTGTTATCACATACCCGGACGGCCGACCAGCTCAAGCCGTGTCTGTATGACGTGTCTCGTGTCTCGTATCCTGTGTTATCACATGTCCGGACGGCCGACTCCCTCAAGCCGTATCTGTATGATGTGTCTCGTGTCGTGTGTTATCACATGCCCGGACGGCCGACCCCCTCAAGCCGTATCTGTATGACTTGTCTCGTATCGTGTGTTATCACATGCCCGGACGGCCGACCCCCTCAAGCCGTATCTGTATGACGTGTCTCGTATCATGTGTTATCACATGCCCGGACGGCCGACCCCCTCAAGCCGTATCTCTATGACGTGTCTCGTGTCTCGTATCATGTGTTATCACATGCCCGGACGGCCGACCCCCTCAAACCGTATCTGTATGACGTGTCTCGTGTCTCGTATCATGTGTTATCACATGCCCGGACGGCCGACCCCCTCAAGCCGTATCTGTATGACGTGTCTCGTATAATGTGTTATCACATGCCCGGACGGCCGACCCCCTCAAGCCGTATCTGTATGACGTGTCTCGTGTCTCGTATCGTGTGTTATCACATGCCCGGACGGCCGACCCCCTCATCCCGTGTCTGTATGACGTGTCTCGTGTCTCGTATCATGTGTTATCACATGCCCGGACGGCCGACCCCCTCAAGCCGTATCTGTATGACGTGTCTCGTATCGTGTGTTATCACATGCCCGGACGGCCAACCCCCTCAAGCCGTATCTCTATGACGTGTCTCGTGTCTCGTATCATGTGTTATCACATGCCCGGACGACCGACCCCCTCAAGCCGTATCTGTATGACGTGTCTCGTATCATGTGTTATCACATGCCCGGACGGCCGACCCCCTCAAGCCGTATCTCTATGACGTGTCTCGTGTCTCGTATCATGTGTTATCACATACCCGGACGGCCGACCCCCTCAAGCCGTATCTGTATGACGTGTCTCGTGTCTCGTATCCTGTGTTATCACATGTCCGGACGGCCGACTCCCTCAAGCCGTATCTGTATGACGTGTCTCGTGTCTCGTATCGTGTGTTATCACATACCCGGACGGCCGACCCCCTAAAGCCGTATCTGTATGACGTGTCTCGTGTCTCGTATCATGTGTTATCACATGCCCGGACGGCCGACCCCCTCAAGCCGTATCTCTATGACGTGTCTCGTGTCTCGTATCATGTGTTATGACATGCGCGGACGGCCGACCCCCTTAAGCCGTATCTGTATGACGTGTCTCGTGTCTCGTATCATGTGTTATCACATGCCCGGACGGCCGACCCCCTCAATCCGTATCTGTATGACGTGTCTCGTGTCTCGTATCGTGTGTTATCACATACCCGGACGGCCGACCCCCTAAAGCCGTATCTGTATGACGTGTCTCGTGTCTCGTATCGTGTGTTATCACATACCCGGACGGCCGACCCCCTCAAGCCGAATCTGTATGACGTGTCTCGTATCATGTGTTATCACATGCCCGGACGGCCGACCACCTCAAGCCGTATCTGTATGACGTGTCTCGTTTCTCGTATCCTGTGTTATCACATGTCCGGACGGCCGACTCCCTCAAGCCGTATCTGTATGACGTGTCTCGTGTCTCGTATCCTGTGTTATCACATGTCCGGACGGCCGACTCCCTCAAGCCGTATCTGTATGACGTGTCTCGTGTCTCGTATCGTGTGTTATCACATACCCGGACGGCCGACCCCCTAAAGCCGTGTCTGTATGACGTGTCTCGTATCGTGTGTTATCACATACCCGGACGGCCGACCAGCTCAAGCCGTGTCTGTATGACGTGTCTCGTGTCTCGTATCATGTGTTATCACATGCCCGGACGGCCGACCCTTTCAAGCCGTATCTGTATGACGTGTCTCGTATCGTGTGTTATCACATGCCCGGACGGCCGACCCCCTCAAGCCGTATCTCTATGACGTGTCTCGTGTCTCGTATCATGTGTTATCACATGCCCGGAGGGCCGACCCCCTCAAGCCGTATCTGTATGACGTGTCTCGTGTCTCGTATCATGTGTTATCACATGCCCGGACGGCCGACCCCCTCAAGCCGTATCTGTATGACGTGTCTCGTGTCTCGTATCATGTGTTATCACATACCCGGACGGCCGACCCCCTCAAGCCGTATCTGTATGACGTGTCTCGTGTCTCGTATCATGTGTTATCACATGCCCGGACGGCCGACCCCCTCAAGCCGTATCTGTATGACGTGTCTCGTATCGTGTGTTATCACATGCCCAGATGGCCGACCCCCTCAAGCCGTATCTGTATGACGTGTCTCGTGTCTCGTATCATGTGTTATCACATGCCCAGACGGCCGACCCCTTCAAGCCGTATCTGTATGACGTGTCTCGTGTCTCGTATCGTGTGTTATCACATACCCGGACGGCCGACCCCCTCAAGCCGTATCTGTATGACGTGTCTCGTGTCTCGTATCGTGTGTTATCACATGCCCGGACGGCCGACCCCCTCAAGCCGTATCTGTATGACGTGTCTCGTGTCTCGTATCGTGTGTTATCACATACCCGGACGGCCGACCCCCTCAAGCCGTATCTGTATGACGTGTCTCGTGTCTCGTATCATGTGTTATCACATGCCCGGACGGCCGACCCCCTCAAGCCGTATCTCTATGACGTGTCTCGTGTCTCGTATCATGTGTTATCACATGCCCGGACGGCCGACCCCCTCAAGCCGTATCTGTATGACGTGTCTCGTGTCTCGTATCATGTGTTATCACATGCCCGGACGGCCGATCCCCTCAAGCCGTATCTGTATGACGTGTCTCGTATCATGTGTTATCACATGCCCGGACGGCCGACCCCCTCAAGCCGTATCTGTATGACGTGACTCGTGTCTCGTATCATGTGTTATCACATGCCCGGACGGCCGACCCCTTCAAGCCGTATCTGTATGACGTGTCTTGTGTCTCGTATCATGTGTTATCACATGCCCGGACGGCCGACCCCCTCAAGCCGTATCTGTATGACGTGTCTCGTATCGTGTGTTATCACATGCCCGGACGGCCGACCCCCTCAAGCCGTATCTGTATGACGTGTCTCGTATCTCGTATCATGTGTTATCACATGCCCGGACGGCCGACCCCCTCAAGCCGTATCTGTATGACGTGTCTCGTGTCTCGTATCATGTGTTATCACATGCCCGGACGGCCGACCCCCTCAAGCCGTATCTGTATGACGTGTCTCGTATCATGTGTTATCACATGCCCGGACGGCCGACCCCCTCAAGCCGTATCTGTATGACGTGTCTCGTGTCTCGTATCATGTGTTATCACATGCCCGGACGGCCGACCCCCTCAAGCCGTATCTGTATGACGTGTCTCGTATAATGTGTTATCACATGCCCGGACGGCCGACCCCCTCAAGCCGTATCTGTATGACGTGTCTCGTGTCTCGTATCGTGTGTTATCACATGCCCGGACGGCCGACCCCCTCAAGCCGTATCTGTATGACGTGTCTCGTATCTCGTATCATGTGTTATCACATGCCCGGACGGCCGACCCCCTCAAGCCGTATCTGTATGACGTGTCTCGTGTCTCGTATCGTGTGTTATCACATACCCGGACGGCCGACCCCCTAAAGCCGTATCTGTATGACGTGTCTCGTGTCTCGTATCGTGTGTTATCACATACCCGGACGGCCGACCCCCTCAAGCCGAATCTGTATGACGTGTCTCGTATCATGTGTTATCACATGCCCGGACGGCCGACCACCTCAAGCCGTATCTGTATGACGTGTCTCGTTTCTCGTATCCTGTGTTATCACATGTCCGGACGGCCGACTCCCTCAAGCCGTATCTGTATGACGTGTCTCGTGTCTCGTATCCTGTGTTATCACATGTCCGGACGGCCGACTCCCTCAAGCCGTATCTGTATGACGTGTCTCGTGTCTCGTATCGTGTGTTATCACATACCTGGACGGCCGACCCCCTAAAGCCGTGTCTGTATGACGTGTCTCGTATCGTGTGTTATCACATACCCGGACGGCCGACCAGCTCAAGCCGTGTCTGTATGACGTGTCTCGTGTCTCGTATCCTGTGTTATCACATGTCCGGACGGCCGACTCCCTCAAGCCGTATCTGTATGATGTGTCTCGTGTCGTGTGTTATCACATGCCCGGACGGCCGACCCCCTCAAGCCGTATCTGTATGACTTGTCTCGTATCGTGTGTTATCACATGCCCGGACGGCCGACCCCCTCAAGCCGTATCTGTATGACGTGTCTCGTATCATGTGTTATCACATGCCCGGACGGCCGACCCCCTCAAGCCGTATCTCTATGACGTGTCTCGTGTCTCGTATCATGTGTTATCACATGCCCGGACGGCCGACCCCCTCAAGCCGTATCTGTATGACGTGTCTCGTGTCTCGTATCATGTGTTATCACATGCCCGGACGGCCGACCCCCTCAAGCCGTATCTGTATGACGTGTCTCGTATCGTGTGTTATCACATGGCCGGACGACCGACCCCCTCAAGCCGTATCTGTATGACGTGTCTCGTGTCTCGTATCATGTGTTATCACATGCCCGGACGGCCGACCCCCTCAAGCCGTATCTGTATGACGTGTCTCGTATCATGTGTTATCACATGCCCGGACGGCCGACCCCCTCAAGCCGTATCTGTATGACGTGTCTCGTGTCTCGTATCATGTGTTATCACATGCCCGGACGGCCGACCCTTTCAAGCCGTATCTGTATGACGTGTCTCGTATCGTGTGTTATCACATGCCCGGACGGCCGACCCCCTCAAGCCGTATCTCTATGACGTGTCTCGTGTCTCGTATCATGTGTTATCACATGCCCGGAGGGCCGACCCCCTCAAGCCGTATCTGTATGACGTGTCTCGTGTCTCGTATCATGTGTTATCACATGCCCGGACGGCCGACCCCCTCAAGCCGTATCTGTATGACGTGTCTCGTGTCTCGTATCATGTGTTATCACATACCCGGACGGCCGACCCCCTCAAGCCGTATCTGTATGACGTGTCTCGTGTCTCGTATCATGTGTTATCACATGCCCGGACGGCCGACCCCCTCAAGCCGTATCTGTATGACGTGTCTCGTATCGTGTGTTATCACATGCCCAGATGGCCGACCCCCTCAAGCCGTATCTGTATGACGTGTCTCGTGTCTCGTATCATGTGTTATCACATGCCCAGACGGCCGACCCCTTCAAGCCGTATCTGTATGACGTGTCTCGTGTCTCGTATCGTGTGTTATCACATAAACGGACGGCCGACCCCCTCAAGCCGTATCTGTATGACGTGTCTCGTGTCTCGTATCGTGTGTTATCACATGCCCGGACGGCCGACCCCCTCAAGCCGTATCTGTATGACGTGTCTCGTGTCTCGTATCGTGTGTTATCACATACCCGGACGGCCGACCCCCTCAAGCCGTATCTGTATGACGTGTCTCGTGTCTCGTATCATGTGTTATCACATGCCCGGACGGCCGACCCCCTCAAGCCGTATCTCTATGACGTGTCTCGTGTCTCGTATCATGTGTTATCACATGCCCGGACGGCCGACCCCCTCAAGCCGTATCTGTATGACGTGTCTCGTGTCTCGTATCATGTGTTATCACATGCCCGGACGGCCGATCCCCTCAAGCCGTATCTGTATGACGTGTCTCGTATCATGTGTTATCACATGCCCGGACGGCCGACCCCCTCAAGCCGTATCTGTATGACGTGTCTCGTGTCTCGTATCATGTGTTATCACATGCCCGGACGGCCGACCCCCTCAAGCCGTATCTGTATGACGTGTCTCGTGTCTCGTATCATGTGTTATCACATGCCCGGACGGCCGACCCCCTCAAGCCGTATCTGTATGACGTGTCTCGTGTCTCGTATCATGTGTTATCACATGCCCGGACGGCCGACCCCCTCAAGCCGTATCTGTATGACGTGTCTCGTGTCGTGTGTTATCACATGCCCGGACTGCCGACCCCCTCAAGCCGTATCTCTATGACGTGTCTCGTGTCTCGTATCATGTGTTATCACATGCCCGGACGGCCGACCCCCTCAAGCCGTATCTGTATGACGTGTCTCGTATCTCGTATCATGTGTTATCACATGCCCGGACGGCCGACCCCCTCAAGCCGTATCTGTATGACGTGTCTCGTATCATGTGTTATCACATGCCCGGACGGCCGACCCCCTCAAGCCGTATCTGTATGACGTGTCTCGTGTCTCGTATCATGTGTTATCACATACCCGGACGGCCGACCCCCTAAAGCCGTATCTGTATGACGTGTCTCGTGTCTCGTATCGTGTGTTATCACATACCCGGACGGCCGACCCCCTCAAGCCGAATATGTATGACGTGTCTCGTATCATGTGTTATCACATGCCAGGACGGCCGACCACCTCAAGCCGTATCTGTATGACGTGTCTCGTTTCTCGTATCCTGTGTTATCACATGTCCGGACGGCCGACTCCCTCAAGCCGTATCTGTATGACGTGTCTCGTGTCTCGTATCCTGTGTTATCACATGTCCGGACGGCCGACTCCCTCAAGCCGTATCTGTATGACGTGTCTCGTGTCTCGTATCGTGTGTTATCACATACCCGGACGGCCGACCCCCTAAAGCCGTGTCTGTATGACGTGTCTCGTATCGTGTGTTATCACATACCCGGACGGCCGACCAGCTCAAGCCGTGTCTGTATGACGTGTCTCGTGTCTCGTATCCTGTGTTATCACATGTCCGGACGGCCGACTCCCTCAAGCCGTATCTGTATGATGTGTCTCGTGTCGTGTGTTATCACATGCCCGGACGGCCGACCCCCTCAAGCCGTATCTGTATGACTTGTCTCGTATCGTGTGTTATCACATGCCCGGACGGCCGACCCCCTCAAGCCGTATCTGTATGACGTGTCTCGTATCATGTGTTATCACATGCCCGGACGGCCGACCCCCTCAAGCCGTATCTCTATGACGTGTCTCGTGTCTCGTATCATGTGTTATCACATGCCCGGACGGCCGACCCCCTCAAACCGTATCTGTATGACGTGTCTCGTGTCTCGTATCATGTGTTATCACATGCCCGGACGGCCGACCCCCTCAAGCCGTATCTGTATGACGTGTCTCGTATCGTGTGTTATCACATGGCCGGACGACCGACCCCCTCAAGCCGTATCTGTATGACGTGTCTCGTGTCTCGTATCATGTGTTATCACATGCCCGGACGGCCGACCCCCTCAAGCCGTATCTGTATGACGTGTCTCGTATCATGTGTTATCACATGCCCGGACGGCCGACCCCCTCAAGCCGTATCTGTATGACGTGTCTCGTGTCTCGTATCATGTGTTATCACATGCCCGGACGGCCGACCCTTTCAAGCCGTATCTGTATGACGTGTCTCGTATCGTGTGTTATCACATGCCCGGACGGCCGACCCCCTCAAGCCGTATCTCTATGACGTGTCTCGTGTCTCGTATCATGTGTTATCACATGCCCGGAGGGCCGACCCCCTCAAGCCGTATCTGTATGACGTGTCTCGTGTCTCGTATCATGTGTTATCACATGCCCGGACGGCCGACCCCCTCAAGCCGTATCTGTATGACGTGTCTCGTGTCTCGTATCATGTGTTATCACATACCCGGACGGCCGACCCCCTCAAGCCGTATCTGTATGACGTGTCTCGTGTCTCGTATCATGTGTTATCACATGCCCGGACGGCCGACCCCCTCAAGCCGTATCTGTATGACGTGTCTCGTATCGTGTGTTATCACATGCCCAGATGGCCGACCCCCTCAAGCCGTATCTGTATGACGTGTCTCGTGTCTCGTATCATGTGTTATCACATGCCCAGACGGCCGACCCCTTCAAGCCGTATCTGTATGACGTGTCTCGTGTCTCGTATCGTGTGTTATCACATATCCGGACGGCCGACCCCCTCAAGCCGTATCTGTATGACGTGTCTCGTGTCTCGTATCGTGTGTTATCACATGCCCGGACGGCCGACCCCCTCAAGCCGTATCTGTATGACGTGTCTCGTGTCTCGTATCGTGTGTTATCACATACCCGGACGGCCGACCCCCTCAAGCCGTATCTGTATGACGTGTCTCGTGTCTCGTATCATGTGTTATCACATGCCCGGACGGCCGACCCCCTCAAGCCGTATCTCTATGACGTGTCTCGTGTCTCGTATCATGTGTTATCACATGCCCGGACGGCCGACCCCCTCAAGCCGTATCTGTATGACGTGTCTCGTGTCTCGTATCATGTGTTATCACATGCCCGGACGGCCGATCCCCTCAAGCCGTATCTGTATGACGTGTCTCGTATCATGTGTTATCACATGCCCGGACGGCCGACCCCCTCAAGCCGTATCTGTATGACGTGTCTCGTGTCTCGTATCATGTGTTATCACATGCCCGGACGGCCGACCCCTTCAAGCCGTATCTGTATGACGTGTCTCGTGTCTCGTATCATGTGTTATCACATGCCCGGACGGCCGACCCCCTCAAGCCGTATCTGTATGACGTGTCTCGTATCGTGTGTTATCACATGCCCGGACGGCCGACCCCCTCAAGCCGTATCTGTATGACGTGTCTCGTATCTCGTATCATGTGTTATCACATGCCCGGACGGCCGACCCCCTCAAGCCGTATCTGTATGACGTGTCTCGTGTCTCGTATCATGTGTTATCACATGCCCGGACGGCCGACCCCCTCAAGCCGTATCTGTATGACGTGTCTCGTATCATGTGTTATCACATGCCCGGACGGCCGACCCCCTCAAGCCGTATCTGTATGACGTGTCTCGTGTCTCGTATCATGTGTTATCACATGCCCGGACGGCCGACCCCCTCAAGCCGTATCTGTATGACGTGTCTCGTATAATGTGTTATCACATGCCCGGACGGCCGACCCCCTCAAGCCGTATCTGTATGACGTGTCTCGTGTCTCGTATCGTGTGTTATCACATGCCCGGACGGCCGACCCCCTCAAGCCGTATCTGTATGACGTGTCTCGTATCTCGTATCATGTGTTATCACATGCCCGGACGGCCGACCCCCTCAAGCCGTATCTGTATGACGTGTCTCGTGTCTCGTATCGTGTGTTATCACATACCCGGACGGCCGACCCCCTAAAGCCGTATCTGTATGACGTGTCTCGTGTCTCGTATCGTGTGTTATCACATACCCGGACGGCCGACCCCCTCAAGCCGAATCTGTATGACGTGTCTCGTATCATGTGTTATCACATGCCCGGACGGCCGACCACCTCAAGCCGTATCTGTATGACGTGTCTCGTTTCTCGTATCCTGTGTTATCACATGTCCGGACGGCCGACTCCCTCAAGCCGTATCTGTATGACGTGTCTCGTGTCTCGTATCCTGTGTTATCACATGTCCGGACGGCCGACTCCCTCAAGCCGTATCTGTATGACGTGTCTCGTGTCTCGTATCGTGTGTTATCACATACCCGGACGGCCGACCCCCTAAAGCCGTGTCTGTATGACGTGTCTCGTATCGTGTGTTATCACATACCCGGACGGCCGACCAGCTCAAGCCGTGTCTGTATAACGTGTCTCGTGTCTCGTATCCTGTGTTATCACATGTCCGGACGGCCGACTCCCTCAAGCCGTATCTGTATGATGTGTCTCGTGTCGTGTGTTATCACATGCCCGGACGGCCGACCCCCTCAAGCCGTATCTGTATGACTTGTCTCGTATCGTGTGTTATCACATGCCCGGACGGCCGACCCCCTCAAGCCGTATCTGTATGACGTGTCTCGTATCATGTGTTATCACATGCCCGGACGGCCGACCCCCTCAAGCCGTATCTCTATGACGTGTCTCGTGTCTCGTATCATGTGTTATCACATGCCCGGACGGCCGACCCCCTCAAACCGTATCTGTATGACGTGTCTCGTGTCTCGTATCATGTGTTATCACATGCCCGGACGGCCGACCCCCTCAAGCCGTATCTGTATGACGTGTCTCGTATCGTGTGTTATCACATGGCCGGACGACCGACCCCCTCAAGCCGTATCTGTATGACGTGTCTCGTGTCTCGTATCATGTGTTATCACATGCCCGGACGGCCGACCCCCTCAAGCCGTATCTGTATGACGTGTCTCGTATCATGTGTTATCACATGCCCGGACGGCCGACCCCCTCAAGCCGTATCTGTATGACGTGTCTCGTGTCTCGTATCATGTGTTATCACATGCCCGGACGGCCGACCCTTTCAAGCCGTATCTGTATGACGTGTCTCGTATCGTGTGTTATCACATGCCCGGACGGCCGACCCCCTCAAGCCGTATCTCTATGACGTGTCTCGTGTCTCGTATCATGTGTTATCACATGCCCGGAGGGCCGACCCCCTCAAGCCGTATCTGTATGACGTGTCTCGTGTCTCGTATCATGTGTTATCACATGCCCGGACGGCCGACCCCCTCAAGCCGTATCTGTATGACGTGTCTCGTGTCTCGTATCATGTGTTATCACATACCCGGACGGCCGACCCCCTCAAGCCGTATCTGTATGACGTGTCTCGTGTCTCGTATCATGTGTTATCACATGCCCGGACGGCCGACCCCCTCAAGCCGTATCTGTATGACGTGTCTCGTATCGTGTGTTATCACATGCCCGCACGGCCGACCCCCTCAAGCCGTATCTCTATGACGTGTCTCGTGTCTCGTATCATGTGTTATCACATGCCCGGAGGGCCGACCCCCTCAAGCCGTATCTGTATGACGTGTCTCGTGTCTCGTATCATGTGTTATCACATGCCCGGACGGCCGACCCCCTCAAGCCGTATCTGTATGACGTGTCTCGTGTCTCGTATCATGTGTTATCACATACCCGGACGGCCGACCCCCTCAAGCCGTATCTGTATGACGTGTCTCGTGTCTCGTATCATGTGTTATCACATGCCCGGACGGCCGACCCCCTCAAGCCGTATCTGTATGACGTGTCTCGTATCGTGTGTTATCACATGCCCAGATGGCCGACCCCCTCAAGCCGTATCTGTATGACGTGTCTCGTGTCTCGTATCATGTGTTATCACATGCCCAGACGGCCGACCCCTTCAAGCCGTATCTGTATGACGTGTCTCGTGTCTCGTATCGTGTGTTATCACATACCCGGACGGCCGACCCCCTCAAGCCGTATCTGTATGACGTGTCTCGTGTCTCGTATCGTGTGTTATCACATGCCCGGACGGCCGACCCCCTCAAGCCGTATCTGTATGACGTGTCTCGTGTCTCGTATCGTGTGTTATCACATACCCGGACGGCCGACCCCCTCAAGCCGTATCTGTATGACGTGTCTCGTGTCTCGTATCATGTGTTATCACATGCCCGGACGGCCGACCCCCTCAAGCCGTATCTCTATGACGTGTCTCGTGTCTCGTATCATGTGTTATCACATGCCCGGACGGCCGACCCCCTCAAGCCGTATCTGTATGACGTGTCTCGTGTCTCGTATCATGTGTTATCACATGCCCGGACGGCCGATCCCCTCAAGTCGTATCTGTATGACGTGTCTCGTATCATGTGTTATCACATGCCCGGACGGCCGACCCCCTCAAGCCGTATCTGTATGACGTGTCTCGTGTCTCGTATCATGTGTTATCACATGCCCGGACGGCCGACCCCCTCAAGCCGTATCTGTATGACGTGTCTCGTGTCTCGTATCATGTGTTATCACATGCCCGGACGGCCGACCCCCTCAAGCCGTATCTGTATGACGTGTCTCGTGTCGTGTGTTATCACATGCCCGGACGGCCGACCCCCTCAAGCCGTATCTCTATGACGTGTCTCGTGTCTCGTATCATGTGTTATCACATGCCCGGACGGCCGACCCCCTCAAGCCGTATCTGTATGACGTGTCTCGTATCTCGTATCATGTGTTATCACATGCCCGGACGGCCGACCCCCTCAAGCCGTATCTCTATGACGTGTCTCGTATCATGTGTTATCACATGCCCGGACGGCCGACCCCCTCAAGCCGTATCTGTATGACGTGTCTCGTGTCTCGTATCATGTGTTATCACATGCCCGGACGGCCGACCCCCTCAAGCCGTATCTGTATGACGTGTCTCGTATAATGTGTTATCACATGCCCGGACGGCCGACCCCCTCAAGCCGTATCTGTATGACGTGTCTCCTGTCTCGTATCGTGTGTTATCACATGCCCGGACGGCCGACCCCCTCAAGCCGTATCTGTATGACGTGTCTCGTGTCTCGTATCATGTGTTATCACATGCCCGGACGGCCGACCCCCTCAAGCCGTATCTGTATGACGTGTCTCGTATCGTGTGTTATCACATGCCCGGACGGCCGACCCCCTCAAGCCGTATCTCTATGACGTGTCTCGTGACTCGTATCATGTGTTATCACATGCCCGGACGACCGACCCCCTCAAGCCGTATCTGTATGACGTGTCTCGTATCATGTGTTATCACATGCCCGGACGGCCGACCCCCTCAAGCCGTATCTGTATGACGTGTCTCGTGTCTCGTATCATGTGTTATCACATGCCCGAACGACCGACCCCCTCAAGCCGTATCTGTATGACGTGTCTCGTATCGTGTGTTATCACATGGCCGGACGACCGACCCCCTCAAGCCGTATCTGTATGACGTGTCTCGTGTCTCGTATCACGTGTTATCACATGCCCGGACGGCCGACCCCCTCAAGCCGAATCTGTATGACGTGTCTCGTATCATGTGTTATCACATGCCCGGACGGCCGACCCCCTCAAGCCGTATCTGTTTGACGTGTCTCGTGTCTCGTATCATGTGTTATCACATACCCGGACGGCCGACCCCCTCAAGCCGTATCTGTATGACGTGTCTCGTGTCTCGTATCCTGTGTTATCACATGTCCGGACGGCCGACTCCCTCAAGCCGTATCTGTATGACGTGTCTCGTGTCTCGTATCGTGTGTTATCACATACCCGGACGGCCGACCCCCTAAAGCCGTATCTGTATGACGTGTCTCGTTTCTCGTATCCTGTGTTATCACATGTCCGGACGGCCGACTCCCTCAAGCCGTATCTGTATGACGTGTCTCGTGTCTCGTATCCTGTGTTATCACATGTCCGGACGGCCGACTCCCTCAAGCCGTATCTGTATGACGTGTCTCGTGTCTCGTATCGTGTGTTATCACATACCCGGACGGCCGACCCCCTAAAGCCGTGTCTGTATGACGTGTCTCGTATCGTGTGTTATCACATACCCGGACGGCCGACCAGCTCAAGCCGTGTCTGTATGACGTGTCTCGTGTCTCGTATCCTGTGTTATCACATGTCCGGACGGCCGACTCCCTCAAGCCGTATCTGTATGATGTGTCTCGTGTCGTGTGTTATCACATGCCCGGACGGCCGACCCCCTCAAGCCGTATCTGTATGACTTGTCTCGTATCGTGTGTTATCACATGCCCGGACGGCCGACTCCCTCAAGCCGTATCTGTATGACGTGTCTCGTATCATGTGTTATCACATGCCCGGACGGCCGACCCCCTCAAGCCGTATCTCTATGACGTGTCTCGTGTCTCGTATCATGTGTTATCACATGCCCGGACGGCCGACCCCCTCAAGCCGTATCTGTATGACGTGTCTCGTGTCTCGTATCGTGTGTTATCACATGCCCGGACGGCCGACCCCCTCAAGCCGTATCTCTATGACGTGTCTCGTGTCTCGTATCATGTGTTATCACATGCCCGGAGGGCCGACCCCCTCAAGCCGTATCTGTATGACGTGTCTCGTGTCTCGTATCATGTGTTATCACATGCCCGGACGGCCGACCCCCTCAAGCCGTATCTGTATGACGTGTCTCGTGTCTCGTATCATGTGTTATCACATACCCGGACGGCCGACCCCCTCAAGCCGTATCTGTATGACGTGTCTCGTGTCTCGTATCATGTGTTATCACATGCCCGGACGGCCGACCCCCTCAAGCCGTATCTGTATGACGTGTCTCGTATCGTGTGTTATCACATGCCCAGATGGCCGACCCCCTCAAGCCGTATCTGTATGACGTGTCTCGTGTCTCGTATCATGTGTTATCACATGCCCAGACGGCCGACCCCTTCAAGCCGTATCTGTATGACGTGTCTCGTGTCTCGTATCGTGTGTTATCACATACCCGGACGGCCGACCCCCTCAAGCCGTATCTGTATGACGTGTCTCGTGTCTCGTATCGTGTGTTATCACATGGCCGGACGGCCGACCCCCTCAAGCCGTATCTGTATGACGTGTCTCGTGTCTCGTATCGTGTGTTATCACATACCCGGACGGCCGACCCCCTCAAGCCGTATCTGTATGACGTGTCTCGTGTCTCGTATCATGTGTTATCACATGCCCGGACGGCCGACCCCCTCAAGCCGTATCTCTATGACGTGTCTCGTGTCTCGTATCATGTGCTATCACATGCCCGGACGGCCGACCCCCTCAAGCCGTATCTCTATGACGTGTCTCGTGTCTCGTATCATGTGTTATCACATGCCCGGACGGCCGATCCCCTCAAGCCGTATCTGTATGACGTGTCTCGTATCATGTGTTATCACATGCCCGGACGGCCGACCCCCTCAAGCCGTATCTGTATGACGTGTCTCGTGTCTCGTATCATGTGTTATCACATGCCCGGACGGCCGACCCCTTCAAGCCGTATCTGTATGACGTGTCTCGTGTCTCGTATCATGTGTTATCACATGCCCGGACGGCCGACCCCCTCAAGCCGTATCTGTATGACGTGTCTCGTATCGTGTGTTACCACATGCCCGGACGGCCGACCCCCTCAAGCCGTATCTCTATGACGTGTCTCGTATCTCGTATCATGTGTTATCACATGCCCGGACGGCCGACCCCCTCAAGCCGTATCTGTATGACGTGTCTCGTGTCTCGTATCATGTGTTATCACATGCCCGGACGGCCGACCCCCTCAAGCCGTATCTGTATGACGTGTCTCGTATCATGTGTTATCACATGCCCGGACGGCCGACCCCCTCAAGCCGTATCTGTATGACGTGTCTCGTGTCTCGTATCGTGTGTTATCACATGCCCGGACGGCCGACCCCCTCAAGCCGTATCTGTATGACGTGTCTCGTATCTCGTATCATGTGTTATCACATGCCCGGACGGCCGACCCCCTCAAGCCGTATCTGTATGACGTGTCTCGTGTCTCGTATCGTGTGTTATCACATACCCGGACGGCCGACCCCCTAAAGCCGTATCTGTATGACGTGTCTCGTGTCTCGTATCGTGTGTTATCACATACCCGGACGGCCGACCCCCTCAAGCCGAATCTGTATGACGTGTCTCGTATCATGTGTTATCACATGCCCGGACGGCCGACCACCTCAAGCCGTATCTGTATGACGTGTCTCGTTTCTCGTATCCTGTGTTATCACATGTCCGGACGGCCGACTCCCTCAAGCCGTATCTGTATGACGTGTCTCGTGTCTCGTATCCTGTGTTATCACATGTCCGGACGGCCGACTCCCTCAAGCCGTATCTGTATGACGTGTCTCGTGTCTCGTATCGTGTGTTATCACATACCCGGACGGCCGACCCCCTAAAGCCGTGTCTGTATGACGTGTCTCGTATCGTGTGTTATCACATACCCGGACGGCCGACCAGCTCAAGCCGTGTCTGTATGACGTGTCTCGTGTCTCGTATCCTGTGTTATCACATGTCCGGACGGCCGACTCCCTCAAGCCGTATCTGTATGATGTGTCTCGTGTCGTGTGTTATCACATGCCCGGACGGCCGACCCCCTCAAGCCGTATCTGTATGACTTGTCTCGTATCGTGTGTTATCACATGCCCGGACGGCCGACCCCCTCAAGCCGTATCTCTATGACGTGTCTCGTGTCTCGTATCATGTGTTATCACATGCCCGGACGGCCGACCCCCTCAAGCCGTATCTGTATGACGTGTCTCGTATCATGTGTTATCACATGCCCGGACGGCCGACCCCCTCAAGCCGTATCTGTATGACGTGTCTCGTGTCTCGTATCGTGTGTTATCACATGCCCGGACGGCCGACCCCCTCAAGCCGTATCTGTATGACGTGTCTCGTATCTCGTATCATGTGTTATCACATGCCCGGACGGCCGACCCCCTCAAGCCGTATCTGTATGACGTGTCTCGTGTCTCGTATCGTGTGTTATCACATACCCGGACGGCCGACCCCCTAAAGCCGTATCTGTATGACGTGTCTCGTGTCTCGTATCGTGTGTTATCACATACCCGGACGGCCGACCCCCTCAAGCCGAATCTGTATGACGTGTCTCGTATCATGTGTTATCACATGCCCGGACGGCCGACCACCTCAAGCCGTATCTGTATGACGTGTCTCGTTTCTCGTATCCTGTGTTATCACATGTCCGGACGGCCGACTCCCTCAAGCCGTATCTGTATGACGTGTCTCGTGTCTCGTATCCTGTGTTATCACATGTCCGGACGGCCGACTCCCTCAAGCCGTATCTGTATGACGTGTCTCGTGTCTCGTATCGTGTGTTATCACATACCCGGACGGCCGACCCCCTAAAGCCGTGTCTGTATGACGTGTCTCGTATCGTGTGTTATCACATACCCGGACGGCCGACCAGCTCAAGCCGTGTCTGTATGACGTGTCTCGTGTCTCGTATCCTGTGTTATCACATGTCCGGACGGCCGACTCCCTCAAGCCGTATCTGTATGATGTGTCTCGTGTCGTGTGTTATCACATGCCCGGACGGCCGACCCCCTCAAGCCGTATCTGTATGACTTGTCTCGTATCGTGTGTTATCACATGCCCGGACGGCCGACCCCCTCAAGCCGTATCTCTATGACGTGTCTCGTGTCTCGTATCATGTGTTATCACATGCCCGGACGGCCGACCCCCTCAAACCGTATCTGTATGACGTGTCTCGTGTCTCGTATCATGTGTTATCACATGCCCGGACGGCCGACCCCCTCAAGCCGTATCTGTATGACGTGTCTCGTATCGTGTGTTATCACATGGCCGGACGACCGACCCCCTCAAGCCGTATCTGTATGACGTGTCTCGTGTCTCGTATCATGTGTTATCACATGCCCGGACGGCCGACCCCCTCAAGCCGTATCTGTATGACGTGTCTCGTATCATGTGTTATCACATGCCCGGACGGCCGACCCCCTCAAGCCGTATCTGTATGACGTGTCTCGTGTCTCGTATCGTGTGTTATCACATGCCCGGACGGCCGATCCCCTCAAGCCGTATCTGTATGACGTGTCTCGTATCATGTGTTATCACATGCCCGGACGGCCGACCCCCTCAAGCCGTATCTGTATGACGTGTCTCGTGTCTCGTATCATGTGTTATCACATGCCCGGACGGCCGACCCCCTCAAGCCGTATCTCTATGACGTGTCTCGTGTCTCGTATCATGTGCTATCACATGCCCGGACGGCCGACCCCCTCAAGCCGTATCTCAATGACGTGTCTCGTGTCTCGTATCATGTGTTATCACATGCCCGGACGGCCGATCCCCTCAAGCCGTATCTGTATGACGTGTCTCGTATCATGTGTTATCACATGCCCGGACGGCCGACCCCCTCAAGCCGTATCTGTATGACGTGTCTCGTGTCTCGTATCATGTGTTATCACATGCCCGGACGGCCGACCCCTTCAAGCCGTATCTGTATGACGTGTCTCGTGTCTCGTATCATGTGTTATCACATGCCCGGACGGCCGACCCCCTCAAGCCGTATCTGTATGACGTGTCTCGTATCGTGTGTTATCACATGCCCGGACGGCCGACCCCCTCAAGCCGTATCTCTATGACGTGTCTCGTATCTCGTATCATGTGTTATCACATGCCCGGACGGCCGACCCCCTCAAGCCGTATCTGTATGACGTGTCTCGTGTCTCGTATCATGTGTTATCACATGCCCGGACGGCCGACCCCCTCAAGCCGTATCTGTATGACGTGTCTCGTATCATGTGTTATCACATGCCCGGACGGCCGACCCCCTCAAGCCGTATCTGTATGACGTGTCTCGTGTCTCGTATCGTGTGTTATCACATGCCCGGACGGCCGACCCCCTCAAGCCGTATCTGTATGACGTGTCTCGTATCTCGTATCATGTGTTATCACATGCCCGGACGGCCGACCCCCTCAAGCCGTATCTGTATGACGTGTCTCGTGTCTCGTATCGTGTGTTATCACATACCCGGACGGCCGACCCCCTAAAGCCGTATCTGTATGACGTGTCTCGTGTCTCGTATCGTGTGTTATCACATACCCGGACGGCCGACCCCCTCAAGCCGAATCTGTATGACGTGTCTCGTATCATGTGTTATCACATGCCCGGACGGCCGACCACCTCAAGCCGTATCTGTATGACGTGTCTCGTTTCTCGTATCCTGTGTTATCACATGTCCGGACGGCCGACTCCCTCAAGCCGTATCTGTATGACGTGTCTCGTGTCTCGTATCCTGTGTTATCACATGTCCGGACGGCCGACTCCCTCAAGCCGTATCTGTATGACGTGTCTCGTGTCTCGTATCGTGTGTTATCACATACCCGGACGGCCGACCCCCTAAAGCCGTGTCTGTATGACGTGTCTCGTATCGTGTGTTATCACATACCCGGACGGCCGACCAGCTCAAGCCGTGTCTGTATGACGTGTCTCGTGTCTCGTATCCTGTGTTATCACATGTCCGGACGGCCGACTCCCTCAAGCCGTATCTGTATGATGTGTCTCGTGTCGTGTGTTATCACATGCCCGGACGGCCGACCCCCTCAAGCCGTATCTGTATGACTTGTCTCGTATCGTGTGTTATCACATGCCCGGACGGCCGACCCCCTCAAGCCGTATCTCTATGACGTGTCTCGTGTCTCGTATCATGTGTTATCACATGCCCGGACGGCCGACCCCCTCAAACCGTATCTGTATGACGTGTCTCGTGTCTCGTATCATGTGTTATCACATGCCCGGACGGCCGACCCCCTCAAGCCGTATCTGTATGACGTGTCTCGTATCGTGTGTTATCACATGGCCGGACGACCGACCCCCTCAAGCCGTATCTGTATGACGTGTCTCGTGTCTCGTATCATGTGTTATCACATGCCCGGACGGCCGACCCCCTCAAGCCGTATCTGTATGACGTGTCTCGTATCATGTGTTATCACATGCCCGGACGGCCGACCCCCTCAAGCCGTATCTGTATGACGTGTCTCGTGTCTCGTATCATGTGTTATCACATGCCCGGACGGCCGACCCTTTCAAGCCGTATCTGTATGACGTGTCTCGTGTCTCGTATCATGTGTTATCACATGCCCGGACGGCCGACCCCCTCAAGCCGTATCTCTATGACGTGTCTCGTGTCTCGTATCATGTGTTATCACATGCCCGGAGGGCCGACCCCCTCAAGCCGTATCTGTATGACGTGTCTCGTGTCTCGTATCATGTGTTATCACATGCCCGGACGGCCGACCCCCTCAAGCCGTATCTGTATGACGTGTCTCGTGTCTCGTATCATGTGTTATCACATACCCGGACGGCCGACCCCCTCAAGCCGTATCTGTATGACGTGTCTCGTGTCTCGTATCATGTGTTATCACATGCCCGGACGGCCGACCCCCTCAAGCCGTATCTGTATGACGTGTCTCGTATCGTGTGTTATCACATGCCCAGATGGCCGACCCCCTCAAGCCGTATCTGTATGACGTGTCTCGTGTCTCGTATCATGTGTTATCACATGTCCAGACGGCCGACCCCTTCAAGCCGTATCTGTATGACGTGTCTCGTGTCTCGTATCGTGTGTTATCACATACCCGGACGGCCGACCCCCTCAAGCCGTATCTGTATGACGTGTCTCGTGTCTCGTATCGTGTGTTATCACATGCCCGGACGGCCGACCCCCTCAAGCCGTATCTGTATGACGTGTCTCGTGTCTCGTATCGTGTGTTATCACATACCCGGACGGCCGACCCCCTCAAGCCGTATCTGTATGACGTGTCTCGTGTCTCGTATCATGTGTTATCACATGCCCGGGCGGCCGACCCCCTCAAGCCGTATCTCTATGACGTGTCTCGTGTCTTGTATCATGTGTTATCACATGCCCGGACGGCCGACCCCCTCAAGCCGTATCTGTATGACGTGTCTCGTGTCTCGTATCATGTGTTATCACATGCCCGGACGGCCGATCCCCTCAAGCCGTATCTGTATGACGTGTCTCGTATCATGTGTTATCACATGCCCGGACGGCCGACCCCCTCAAGCCGTATCTGTATGACGTGTCTCGTGTCTCGTATCATGTGTTATCACATGCCCGGACGGCCGACCCCCTCAAGCTGTATCTGTATGACGTGTCTCGTGTCTCGTATCATGTGTTATCACATGCCCGGACGGCCGACCCCCTCAAGCCGTATCTGTATGACGTGTCTCGTGTCGTGTGTTATCACATGCCCGGACGGCCGACCCCCTCAAGCCGTATCTCTATGACGTGTCTCGTGTCTCGTATCATGTGTTATCACATGCCCGGACGGCCGACCCCCTCAAGCCGTATCTGTATGACGTGTCTCGTATCTCGTATCATGTGTTATCACATGCCCGGACGGCCGACCCCCTCAAGCCGTATCTGTATGACGTGTCTCGTATCATGTGTTATCACATGCCCGGACGGCCGACCCCCTCAAGCCGTATCTGTATGACGTGTCTCGTGTCTCGTATCGTGTGTTATCACATACCCGGACGGCCGACCCCCTCAAGCCGAATCTGTATGACGTGTCTCGTATCATGTGTTATCACATGCCCGGACGGCCGACCACCTCAAGCCGTATCTGTATGACGTGTCTCGTTTCTCGTATCCTGTGTTATCACATGTCCGGACGGCCGACTCCCTCAAGCCGTATCTGTATGACGTGTCTCGTGTCTCGTATCCTGTGTTATCACATGTCCGGACGGCCGACTCCCTCAAGCCGTATCTGTATGACGTGTCTCGTGTCTCGTATCGTGTGTTATCACATACCCGGACGGCCGACCCCCTAAAGCCGTGTCTGTATGACGTGTCTCGTATCGTGTGTTATCACATACCCGGACGGCCGACCAGCTCAAGCCGTGTCTGTATGACGTGTCTCGTGTCTCGTATCCTGTGTTATCACATGTCCGGACGGCCGACTCCCTCAAGCCGTATCTGTATGATGTGTCTCGTGTCGTGTGTTATCACATGCCCGGACGGCCGACCCCCTCAAGCCGTATCTGTATGACTTGTCTCGTATCGTGTGTTATCACATGCCCGGACGGCCGACCCCCTCAAGCCGTATCTCTATGACGTGTCTCGTGTCTCGTATCATGTGTTATCACATGCCCGGACGGCCGACCCCCTCAAACCGTATCTGTATGACGTGTCTCGTGTCTCGTATCATGTGTTATCACATGCCCGGACGGCCGACCCCCTCAAGCCGTATCTGTATGACGTGTCTCGTATCGTGTGTTATCACATGGCCGGACGACCGACCCCCTCAAGCCGTATCTGTATGACGTGTCTCGTGTCTCGTATCATGTGTTATCACATGCCCGGACGGCCGACCCCCTCAAGCCGTATCTGTATGACGTGTCTCGTATCATGTGTTATCACATGCCCGGACGGCCGACCCCCTCAAGCCGTATCTGTATGACGTGTCTCGTGTCTCGTATCATGTGTTATCACATGCCCGGACGGCCGACCCTTTCAAGCCGTATCTGTATGACGTGTCTCGTATCGTGTGTTATCACATGCCCGGACGGCCGACCCCCTCAAGCCGTATCTCTATGACGTGTCTCGTGTCTCGTATCATGTGTTATCACATGCCCGGAGGGCCGACCCCCTCAAGCCGTATCTGTATGACGTGTCTCGTGTCTCGTATCATGTGTTATCACATGCCCGGACGGCCGACCCCCTCAAGCCGTATCTGTATGACGTGTCTCGTGTCTCGTATCATGTGTTATCACATACCCGGACGGCCGACCCCCTCAAGCCGTATCTGTATGACGTGTCTCGTGTCTCGTATCATGTGTTATCACATGCCCGGACGGCCGACCCCCTCAAGCCGTATCTGTATGACGTGTCTCGTATCGTGTGTTATCACATGCCCAGATGGCCGACCCCCTCAAGCCGTATCTGTATGACGTGTCTCGTGTCTCGTATCATGTGTTATCACATGTCCAGACGGCCGACCCCTTCAAGCCGTATCTGTATGACGTGTCTCGTGTCTCGTATCGTGTGTTATCACATACCCGGACGGCCGACCCCCTCAAGCCGTATCTGTATGACGTGTCTCGTGTCTCGTATCGTGTGTTATCACATGCCCGGACGGCCGACCCCCTCAAGCCGTATCTGTATGACGTGTCTCGTGTCTCGTATCGTTTGTTATCACATACCCGGACGGCCGACCCCCTCAAGCCGTATCTGTATGACGTGTCTCGTGTCTCGTATCATGTGTTATCACATGCCCGGGCGGCCGACCCCCTCAAGCCGTATCTCTATGACGTGTCTCGTGTCTCGTATCATGTGTTATCACATGCCCGGACGGCCGACCCCCTCAAGCCGTATCTGTATGACGTGTCTCGTGTCTCGTATCATGTGTTATCACATGCCCGGACGGCCGATCCCCTCAAGCCGTATCTGTATGACGTGTCTCGTATCATGTGTTATCACATGCCCGGACGGCCGACCCCCTCAAGCCGTATCTGTATGACGTGTCTCGTGTCTCGTATCATGTGTTATCACATGCCCGGACGGCCGACCCCCTCAAGCCGTATCTGTATGACGTGTCTCGTGTCTCGTATCATGTGTTATCACATGCCCGGACGGCCGACCCCCTCAAGCCGTATCTGTATGACGTGTCTCGTGTCGTGTGTTATCACATGCCCGGACGGCCGACCCCCTCAAGCCGTATCTCTATGACGTGTCTCGTGTCTCGTATCATGTGTTATCACATGCCCGGACGGCCGACCCCCTCAAGCCGTATCTGTATGACGTGTCTCGTATCTCGTATCATGTGTTATCACATGCCCGGACGGCCGACCCCCTCAAGCCGTATCTGTATGACGTGTCTCGTATCATGTGTTATCACATGCCCGGACGGCCGACCCCCTCAAGCCGTATCTGTATGACGTGTCTCGTGTCTCGTATCATGTGTTATCACATGCCCGGACGGCCGACCCCCTCAAGCCGTATCTGTATGACGTGTCTCGTATAATGTGTTATCACATGCCCGGACGGCCGACCCCCTCAAGCCGTATCTGTATGACGTGTCTCGTGTCTCGTATCGTGTGTTATCACATGCCCGGACGGCCGACCCCCTCAAGCCGTATCTGTATGACGTGTCTCGTATCGTGTGTTATCACATGCCCGGACGGCCGACCCCCTCAAGCCGTATCTCTATGACGTGTCTCGTGTCTCGTATCATGTGTTATCACATGCCCGGACGACCGACCCCCTCAAGCCGTATCTGTATGACGTGTCTCGTATCATGTGTTATCACATGCCCGGACGGCCGACCCCCTCAAGCCGTATCTGTATGACGTGTCTCGTGTCTCGTATCATGTGTTATCACATGCCCGAACGACCGACCCCCTCAAGCCGTATCTGTATGACGTGTCTCGTATCGTGTGTTATCACATGGCCGGACGACCGACCCCCTCAAGCCGTATCTGTATGACGTGTCTCGTGTCTCGTATCACGTGTTATCACATGCCCGGACGGCCGACCCCCTCAAGCCGAATCTGTATGACGTGTCTCGTATCATGTGTTATCACATGCCCGGACGGCCGACCCCCTCAAGCCGTATCTGTTTGACGTGTCTCGTGTCTCGTATCATGTGTTATCACATACCCGGACGGCCGACCCCCCCAAGCCGTATCTGTATGACGTGTCTCGTGTCTCGTATCCTGTGTTATCACATGTCCGGACGGCCGACTCCCTCAAGCCGTATCTGTATGACGTGTCTCGTGTCTCGTATCGTGTGTTATCACATACCCGGACGGCCGACCCCCTAAAGCCGTATCTGTATGACGTGTCTCGTTTCTCGTATCCTGTGTTATCACATGTCCGGACGGCCGACTCCCTCAAGCCGTATCTGTATGACGTGTCTCGTGTCTCGTATCCTGTGTTATCACATGTCCGGACGGCCGACTCCCTCAAGCCGTATCTGTATGACGTGTCTCGTGTCTCGTATCGTGTGTTATCACATACCCGGACGGCCGACCCCCTAAAGCCGTGTCTGTATGACGTGTCTCGTATCGTGTGTTATCACATACCCGGACGGCCGACCAGCTCAAGCCGTATCTGTATGACGTGTCTCGTGTCTCGTATCGTGTGTTATCACATGCCCGGACGGCCGACCCCCTCAAGCCGTATCTGTATGACTTGTCTCGTATCGTGTGTTATCACATGCCCGGACGGCCGACTCCCTCAAGCCGTATCTGTATGACGTGTCTCGTATCATGTGTTATCACATGCCCGGACGGCCGACCCCCTCAAGCCGTATCTCTATGACGTGTCTCGTGTCTCGTATCATGTGTTATCACATGCCCGGACGGCCGACCCCCTCAAGCCGTATCTGTATGACGTGTCTCGTGTCTCGTATCATGTGTTATCACATGCCCGGACGGCCGACCCCCTCAAGCCGTATCTGTATGACGTGTCTCGTGTCTCGTATCCTGTGTTATCACATGTCCGGAGGGCCGACTCCCTCAAGCCGTATCTGTATGACGTGTCGCGTGTCTCGTATCGTGTGTTATCACATACCCGGACGGCCGACCCCCTCAAGCCGTATCTGTATGACGTGTCTCGTGTCTCGTATCATGTGTTATCACATGCCCGGACGGCCGACCCCCTCAAGCCGTATCTGTATGACGTGTCTCGTATCGTGTGTTATCACATGGCCGGACGACCGACCCCCTCAAGCCGTATCTGTATGACGTGTCTCGTGTCTCGTATTATGTGTTATCACATGCCCGGACGGCCGACCCCCTCAAGCCGAATCTGTATGACGTGTCTCGTATCATGTGTTATCACATGCCCGGACGACCGACCCCCTCAAGCCGTATCTGTATGACGTGTCTCGTGTCTCGTATCATGTGTTATCACATACCCGGACGGCCGACCCCCTCAAGCCGTATCTGTATGACGTGTCTCGTGTCTCGTATCCTGTGTTATCACATGTCCGGACGGCCGACTCCCTCAAGCCGTATCTGTATGACGTGTCTCGTGTCTCGTATCGTGTGTTATCACATACCCGGACGGCCGACCCCCTAAAGCCGTATCTGTATGACGTGTCTCGTTTCTCGTTGCCTGTGTTATCACATGTCCGGACGGCCGACTCCCTCAAGCCGTATCTGTATGACGTGTCTCGTGTCTCGTATCATGTGTTATCACATGTCCGGACGGCCGACTCCCTCAAGCCGTATCTGTATGACGTGTCGCGTGTCTCGTATCGTGTGTTATCACATACCCGGACGGCCGACCCCCTAAAGCCGTGTCTGTATGACGTGTCTCGTATCGTGTGTTATCACATACCCGGACGGCCGACCCCCTCAAGCCGTGTCTGTATGACGTGTCTCGTGTCTCGTATCCTGTGTTATCACATGTCCGGACGGCCGACTCCCTCAAGCCGTATCTGTATGATGTGTCTCGTGTCGTGTGTTATCACATGCCCGGACGGACGACCCCCTCAAGCCGTATCTGTATGACTTGTCTCGTATCGTGTGTTATCACATGCCCGGACGGCCGACCACCTCAAGCCGTATCTGTATGACGTGTCTCGTATCATGTGTTATCACATGCCCGGACGGCCGAGCCCCTCAAGCCGTATCTGTATGACGTGTCTCGTGTCTCGTATCATGTGTTATCACATGCCCGGGCGGCCGACCCCCTCAAGCCGTGTCTGTATGACGTGTCTCGTATCATGTGTTATCACATGTCCGGACGGCCGACCCCCTCAAGCCGTATCTGTATGACGTGTCTCGTGTCTCGTATCATGTGTTATCACATGCCCGGACGGCCGACCCCCTCAAGCCGTATCTGTATGACGTGTCTCGTGTCTCGTATCATGTGTTATCACATGCCCGGACGGCCGACCCCCTCAAGCCGTATCTGTATGACGTGTCTCGTATCGTGTGTTATCACATGCCCGGACGGCCGACCCCCTCAAGCCGTATCTGTATGACGTGTCTCGTATCATGTGTTATCACATGCCCGGACGGCCGACCCCCTCAAGCCGTATCTGTATGACGTGTCCCGTATCGTGTGTTATCACATGCCCGGACGGCCGACCCCCTCAAGCCGTATCTGTATGACGTGTCTCGTATCGTGTGTTATCACATGCCCGGGCGGCCGACCCCCTCAAGCCGTATCTGTATGACGTGTCTCGTATCGTGTGTTATCACATGCCCGGACGGCCGACCCCCTCAAGCCGTATCTGTATGACGTGTCTCGTGTCTCGTATCATGTGTTATCACATGCCCGGACGGCTGACCCCTTCAAGCCGTATCTGTATGACGTGTCGCGTGTCTCGTATCGTGTGTTATCACATACCCGGACGGCCGACCCCCTCAAGCCGTATCTGTATGACGTGTCTCGTGTCTCGTATCATGTGTTATCACATGCCCGGACGGCCGACCCCCTCAAGCCGTATCTGTATGACGTGTCTCGTATCGTGTGTTATCACATGGCCGGACGACCGACCCCCTCAAGCCGTATCTGTATGACGTGTCTCGTGTCTCGTATTATGTGTTATCACATGCCCGGACGGCCGACCCCCTCAAGCCGAATCTGTATGACGTGTCTCGTATCATGTGTTATCACATGCCCGGACGGCCGACCCCCTCAAGCCGTATCTGTATGACGTGTCTCGTGTCTCGTATCCTGTGTTATCACATGTCCGGACGGCCGACTCCCTCAAGCCGTATCTGTATGACGTGTCTCGTGTCTCGTATCGTGTGTTATCACATACCCGGACGGCCGACCCCCTAAAGCCGTATCTGTATGACGTGTCTCGTTTCTCGTATCCTGTGTTATCACATGTCCGGACGGCCGACTCCCTCAAGCCGTATCTGTATGACGTGTCTCGTGTCTCGTATCCTGTGTTATCACATGTCCGGACGGCCGACTCCCTCAAGCCGTATCTGTATGACGTGTCGCGTGTCTCGTATCGTGTGTTATCACATACCCGGACGGCCGACCCCCTAAAGCCGTGTCTGTATGACGTGTCTCGTATCGTGTGTTATCACATACCCGGACGGCCGACCCCCTCAAGCCGTGTCTGTATGACGTGTCTCGTGTCTCGTATCCTGTGTTATCACATGTCCGGACGGCCGACTCCCTCAAGCCGTATCTGTATGATGTGTCTCGTGTCGTGTGTTATCACATGCCCGGACGGCCGACCCCCTCAAGCCGTATCTGTATGACTTGTCTCGTATCGTGTGTTATCACATGCCCGGACGGCCGACCACCTCAAGCCGTATCTGTATGACGTGTCTCGTATCATGTGTTATCACATGCCCGGACGGCCGACCCCCTCAAGCCGTATCTGTATGACGTGTCTCGTGTCTCGTATCATGTGTTATCACATGCCCGGGCGGCCGACCCCCTCAAGCCGTGTCTGTATGACGTGTCTCGTATCATGTGTTATCACATGTCCGGACGGCCGACCCCCTCAAGCCGTATTTGTATGACGTGTCTCGTGTCTCGTATCATGTGTTATCACATGCCCGGACGGCCGACCCCCTCAAGCCGTATCTGTATGACGTTTCTCGTGTCTCGTATCATGTGTTATCACATGCCCGGACGGCCGACCCCCTCAAGCCGCATCTGTATGACGTGTCTCGTATCGTGTGTTATCACATGCCCGGACGGCCGACCCCCTCAAGCCGTATCTGTATGACGTGTCTCGTGTCTCGTATCATGTGTTATCACATACCCGGACGGCCGACCCCCTCAAGCCGTATCTGTATGACGTGTCTCGTGTCTCGTATCATGTGTTATCACATGCCCGGACGGCCGACCCCCTCAAGCCGTATCTGTATGACGTGTCTCGTGTCTCGTATCATGTGTTATCACATGCCCGGACGGCCGACCCCCTCAAGCCGTATCTGTATGACGTGTCTCGTATCGTGTGTTATCACATGCCCGGACGGCCGACCCCCTCAAGCCGTATCTGTATGACGTGTCTCGTATCATGTGTTATCACATGCCCGGACGGCCGACCCCCTCAAGCCGTATCTGTATGACGTGTCCCGTATCGTGTGTTATCACATGCCCGGACGGCCGACCCCCTCAAGCCGTATCTGTATGACGTGTCTCGTATCGTGTGTTATCACATGCCCGGGCGGCCGACCCCCTCAAGCCGTATCTGTATGACGTGTCTCGTATCGTGTGTTATCACATGCCCGGACGGCCGACCCCCTCAAGCCGTATCTGTATGACGTGTCTCGTGTCTCGTATCATGTGTTATCACATGCCCGGACGGCTGACCCCTTCAAGCCGTATCTGTATGACGTGTCTCGTGTCTCGTATCATGTGTTATCACATGCCCGGACGGCCGACCCCCTCAAGCCGTATCTGTATGACGTGTCTCGTGTCTCGTATCATGTGTTATCACATACCCGGACGGCCGACCCCCTCAAGCCGTATCTGTATGACGTGTCTCGTTTCTCGTATCATGTGTTATCACATGCCCGGACGGCCGACCCCCTAAAGCCGTATCTGTATGACGTGTCTCGTATCGTGTGTTATCACATGCCCGGACGGCCGACCCCCTCAAGCCGTATCTGTATGACGTGTCTCGTATCATGTGTTATCACATGCCCGGACGGCCGACCCCCTCACGCCGTATCTGTATGACGTGTCCCGTATCGTGTGTTATCACATGCCCGGACGGCCGACCCCCTCAAGCCGTATCTGTATGACGTGTCTCGTATCGTGTGTTATCACATGCCCGGGCGGCCGACCCCCTCAAGCCGTATCTGTATGACGTGTCTTGTATCGTGTGTTAACACATGCCCGGACGGCCGACCCCCTCAAGCCGTATCTGTATGACGTGTCTCGTGTCTCGTATCATGTGTTATCACATGCCCGGACGGCTGACCCCTTCAAGCCGTATCTGTATGACGTGTCTCGTGTCTCGTATCATGTGTTATCACATGCCCGGACGGCCGACCCCCTCAAGCCGTATCTGTATGACGTGTCTCGTGTCTCGTTTCATGTGTTATCACATACCCGGACGGCCGACCCCCTCAAGCCGTATCTGTATGACGTGTCTCGTGTCTCGTATCATGTGTTATCACATGCCCGGACGGCCGACCCCCTCAAGCCGTATCTGTATGACGTGTCTCGTATCGTGTGTTATCACATGCCCAGACGGCCGACCCCCTCAAGCCGTATCTGTATGACGTGTCTCGTATCATGTGTTATCACATGCCCGGACGGCCGATCCCCTCAAGCCGTATCTGTATGACGTGTCTCGTGTCTCGTATCATGTGTTATCACATGCCCGGACGGCCGACCCCCTCAAGCCGTATCTGTATAACGTGTCTCGTGTCTCGTATCATGTGTTATCACATGCCCGGACGGCCGACCCCCTCAAGCCGTATCTGTATGACGTGTCTCGTGTCTCGTATCATGTGTTATCACATGCCCGGACGGCCGACCCCCTCAAGCCGTATCTGTATAACGTGTCTCGTGTCTCGTATCGTGTGTTATCACATGCCCGGACGGCCGACCCCCTCAAGCCGTATCTGTATGACGTGTCTCGTGTCTCGTATCGTGTGTTATCACATGCCCGGACGGCCGACCCCCTCAAGCCGTATCTGTATGACGTGTCTCGTGTCTCGTATCATGTGTTATCACATGCCCGGACGGCCGACCCCCTCAAGCCGTATCTGTATGACGTGTCTCGTGTCTCGTATCATGTGTTATCACATGCCCGGAGGGCCGACCCCCTCAAGCCGTATCTGTATGACGTGTCTCGTATCATGTGTTATCACATGCCCGGACGGCCGACCCCCTCAAGCCGTATCTGTATGACGTGTCTCGTATCGTGTGTTATCACATACCCGGACGGCCGACCCCCTCAAGCCGTATCTGTATGACGTGTCTCGTATCGTGTGTTATCACATGCCCGGACGGCCGACCCCCTCAAGCCGTATCTGTATGACGTGTCTCGTATCATGTGTTATCACATGCCCGGACGGCCGACCCCCTCAAGCCGTATCTGTATGACGTGTCTCGTATCGTGTGTTATCACATACCCGGACGGCCGACCCCCTCAAGCCGTATCTGTATGACGTGTCTCGTATCGTGTGTTATCACATGCCCGGGCGGCCGACCCCCTCAAGCCGTATCTGTATGACGTGTCTCGTGTCTCGTATCATGTGTTATCACATGCCCGGACGGGCGACCCCCTCAAGCCGTATCTGTATGACGTGTCTCGTATCGTGTGTTATCACATGGCCGGACGACCGACCCCCTCAAGCCGTATCTGTATGACGTGTCTCGTGTCTCGTATCCTGTGTTATCACATGTCCGGACGGCCGACTCCCTCAAGCCGTATCTGTATGACGTGTCGCGTGTCTCGTATCGTGTGTTATCACATACCCGGACGGCCGACCCCCTAAAGCCGTGTCTGTATGACGTGTCTCGTATCGTGTGTTATCACATGCCCGGACGGCCGACCCCCTCAAGCCGTATCTGTATGACGTGTCTCGTGTCTCGTATCATGTGTTATCACATGCCCGGACGGCTGACCCCTTCAAGCCGTATCTGTATGACTTGTCTCGTATCGTGTGTTATCACATGCCCGGACGGCCGACCACCTCAAGCCGTATCTGTATGACGTGACTCGTGTCTCGTATCATGTGTTATCACATGCCCGGGCGGCCGACCCCCTCAAGCCGTGTCTGTATGACGTGTCTCGTATCATGTGTTATCACATGTCCGGACGGCCGACCCCCTCAAGCCGTATCTGTATGACGTGTCTCGTGTCCCGTATCATGTGTTATCACATGCCCGGACGGCCGACCCCCTCAAGCCGTATCTGTATGACGTTTCTCGTGTCTCGTATCATGTGTTATCACATACCCGGACGGCCGACCCCCTCAAGCCGTATCTGTATGACGTGTCTCGTATCGTGTGTTATCACATGCCCGGACGGCCGACCCCCTCAATCCGTATCTCTATGACGTGTCTCGTGTCTCGTATCATGTGTGATCACATGCCCGGACGGCCGACCCCCTCAAGCCGTATCTGTATGACGTGTCTCGTATCATGTGTTATCACATGCCCGGACGGCCGACCCCCTCAAGCCGTATCTGTATGACGTGTCTCGTATCATGTGTTATCACATGCCCGGACGGCCGACCCCCTCAAGCCGTATCTGTATGACGTGTCTCGTATCATGTGTTATCACATGCCCGGACGGCCGACCCCCTCAAGCCGTATCTGTATGACGTGTCTCGTATCGTGTGTTATCACATGCCCGGGCGGCCGACCCCCTCAAGCCCTATCTATATGACGTGTCTCGTGTCTCGTATCGTCTGTTATCACATACCCGGACGGCCGACCCCCTCAAGCCGTATCTGTATGACGTGTCTCGTGTCTCGTATCATGTGTTATCACATGCCCGGACCGCCGACCCCCTCAAGCCGTATCTGTATGACGTGTCTCGTGTCTCGTATCATGTGTTATCACATGCCCGGGCGGCCGACCACCTCAAGCCGTATCTGTATGACGTGTCTCGTGTCTCGTATCATGTGTTATCACATGCCCGGACGGCCGACCCCCTCAAGCCGTATCTGTATGACGTGTCTCGTATCGTGTGTTGTCACATGCCCGGACGGCCGACCCCCTCAAGCCGTATCTGTATGACGTGTCTCGTGTCTCGTATCATGTGTTATCACATACCCGGACGGCCGACCCCCTCAAGCCGTATCTGTATGACGTGTCTCGTATCGTGTGTTATCACATGCCCGGACGGCCGAACCCCTCCAGCCGTATCTGTATGACGTGTCTCGTATCATGTGTTATCACATGCCCGGACGGCCGACCCCCTCAAGCCGTATCTGTATGACGTGTCTCGTATCATGTGTTATCACATGCCCGGACGGCCGACCCCCTCAAGCCGTATCTGTCTGACGTGTCTCGTATCGTGTGTTATCACATGCCCGGACGGCCGACCCCCTCAAGCCGTATCTGTATCACGTGTCTCGTGTCTCGCATCTTGTGTTATCACATGCCCGGACGGCCGACCCCCTCAAGCCGTATCTGTATGACGTGTCTCGTATCGTGTGTTATCACATGCCCGGACGGCCGACCCCCTCAAGCCGTATCTGTATGACGTGTCTCGTGTCTCGTATCATGTGTTATCACATGTCCGGACGGCCGACCCCCTCAAGCCGTATCTGTATGACGTGTCTCGTGTCTCGTATCATGTGTTATCACATGTCCGGACGGCCGACCCCCTCAAACCGTATCTGTATGACGTGTCTCGTATCGTGTGTTATTACATGCCCGGACGGCCGACCCCCTCAAGCCGTATCTGTATGACGTGTCTCGTGTCTCGTATCATGTGTTATCACATGCCCGGACGGCCGACCCCCTCAAGCCGTATCTGTATGACGTGTCTCGTGTCTCGTATCATGTGTTATCACATGCCCGGACGGCCGACCCCCTCAAGCCGTATCTGTATGACGTGTCTCGTATCGTGTGTTATCACATACCCGGACGGCCGACCCCCTCAAGCCGTGTCTGTATGACGTGTCTCGTGTCTCGTATCATGTGTTATCACATGCCCGGACGGCCGACCCCCTCAAGCCGTATCTGTATGACGTGTCTCGTGTCTCGTATCATGTGTTATCACATGCCCGGACGGCCGACCCCCTCAAGCCGTATCTGTATGACGTGTCTCGTGTCTCGTATCATGTGTTATCACATGTCCGGACGGCCGACCCCCTCAAGCCGTATCTGTATGACGTGTCTCGTGTCTCGTATCGTGTGTTATCACATGTCCGGACGGCCGACCCCCTCAAGCCGTATCTGTATGACGTGTCTCGTCACTCGTATCGTGTGTTATCACATGCCCGGACGGCCGACCCCCTCAAGCCGTGTCTGTATGACGTGTCTCGTGTCTCGTATCATGTGTTATCACATGCCTAGACGGCCGACCCCCTCAAGCCGTATCTGTATGACGTGTCTCGTATCGTGTGTTATCACATGCCCGGACGGCCGACCCCCTCAAGCCGTATCTGTATGACGTGTCTCGTGTCTCGTATCGTGTGTTATCACATGTCCGGACGGCCGACCCCCTCAAGCCGTATCTGTATGACGTGTCTCGTGTCTCGTATCGTGTGTTATCACATGCCCGGACGGCCGACCCCCTCAAGCCGTATCTGTATGACGTGTCTCGTGTCTCGTATCGTGTGTTATCACATACCCGGACGGCCGACCCCCTCAAGCCGTATCTGTATGACGTGTCTCGTGTCTCGTATCATGTGTTATCACATGCCCGGACGGCCGACCCCCTCAAGCCGTATCTCTATGACGTGTCTCGTGTCTCGTATCATGTGTTATCACATGCCCGGACGGCCGACCCCCTCAAGCCGTATCTGTATGACGTGTCTCGTGTCTCGTATCATGTGTTATCACATGCCCGGAGGGCCGATCCCCTCAAGCCGTATCTGTATGACGTGTCTCGTATCATGTGTTATCACATGCCCGGACGGCCGACCCCCTCAAGCCGTATCTGTATGACGTGTCTCGTGTCTCGTATCATGTGTTATCACATGCCCGGACGGCCGACCCCCTCAAGCCGTATCTGTATGACGTGTCTCGTGTCTCGTATCATGTGTTATCACATGCCCGGACGGCCGACCCCCTCAAGCCGTATCTGTATGACGTGTCTCGTGTCGTGTGTTATCACATGCCCGGACGGCCGACCCCCTCAAGCCGTATCTCTATGACGTGTCTCGTGTCTCGTATCATGTGTTATCACATGCCCGGACGGCCGACCCCCTCAAGCCGTATCTGTATGACGTGTCTCGTATCTCGTATCATGTGTTATCACATGCCCGGACGGCCGACCCCCTCAAGCCGTATCTGTATGACGTGTCTCGTATAATGTGTTATCACATGCCCGGACGGCCGACCCCCTCAAGCCGTATCTGTATGACGTGTCTCGTGTCTCGTATCGTGTGTTATCACATGCCCGGACGGCCGACCCCCTCAAGCCGTATCTGTATGACGTGTCTCGTGTCTCGTATCATGTGTTATCACATGCCCGGACGGCCGACCCCCTCAAGCCCTATCTGTATGACGTGTCTCGTATCGTGTGTTATCACATGCCCGGACGGCCGACCCCCTCAAGCCGTATCTCTATGACGTGTCTCGTGTCTCGTATCATGTGTTATCACACGCCCGGACGACCGACCCCCTCAAGCCGTATCTGTATGACGTGTCTCGTATCATGTGTTATCACATGCCCGGACGGCCGACCCCCTCAAGCCGTATCTGTATGACGTGTCTCGTGTCTCGTATCATGTGTTATCACATGCCCGAACGACCGACCCCCTCAAGCCGTATCTGTATGACGTGTCTCGTATCGTGTGTTATCACATGGCCGGACGAGCGACCCCCTCAAGCCGTATCTGTATGACGTGTCTCGTGTCTCGTATCACGTGTTATCACATGCCCGGACGGCCGACCCCCTCAAGCCGAATCTGTATGACGTGTCTCGTATCATGTGTTATCACATGCCCGGACGGCCGACCCCCTCAAGCCGTATCTGTTTGACGTGTCTCGTGTCTCGTATCATGTGTTATCACATACCCGGACGGCCGACCCCCTCAAGCCGTATCTGTATGACGTGTCTCGTGTCTCGTATCCTGTGTTATCACATGTCCGGACGGCCGACTCCCTCAAGCCGTATCTTTATGACGTGTCTCGTGTCTCGTATCGTGTGTTATCACATACCCGGACGGCCGACCCCCTAAAGCCGTATCTGTATGACGTGTCTCGTTTCTCGTATCCTGTGTTATCACATGTCCGGACGGCCGACTCCCTCAAGCCGTATCTGTATGACGTGTCTCGTGTCTCGTATCCTGTGTTATCACATGTCCGGACGGCCGACTCCCTCAAGCCGTATCTGTATGACGTGTCTCGTGTCTCGTATCGTGTGTTATCACATACCCGGACGGCCGACCCCCTAAAGCCGTGTCTGTATGACGTGTCTCGTATCGTGTGTTATCACATACCCGGACGGCCGACCAGCTCAAGCCGTGTCTGTATGACGTGTCTCGTGTCTCGTATCCTGTGTTATCACATGTCCGGACGGCCGACTCCCTCAAGCCGTATCTGTATGATGTGTCTCGTGTCGTGTGTTATCACATGCCCGGACGGCCGACCCCCTCAAGCCGTATCTGTATGACTTGTCTCGTATCGTGTGTTATCACATGCCCGGACGGCCGACTCCCTCAAGCCGTATCTGTATGACGTGTCTCGTATCATGTGTTATCACATGCCCGGACGGCCGACCCCCTCAAGCCGTATCTCTATGACGTGTCTCGTGTCTCGTATCATGTGTTATCACATGCCCGGACGGCCGACCCCCTCAAGCCGTATCTGTATGACGTGTCTCGTGTCTCGTATCGTGTGTTATCACATGCCCGGACGGCCGACCCCCTCAAGCCGTATCTCTATGACGTGTCTCGTGTCTCGTATCATGTGTTATCACATGCCCGGAGGGCCGACCCCCTCAAGCCGTATCTGTATGACGTGTCTCGTGTCTCGTATCATGTGTTATCACATGCCCGGGCGGCCGACCCCCTCAAGCCGTATCTGTATGACGTGTCTCGTGTCTCGTATCATGTGTTATCACATACCCGGACGGCCGACCCCCTCAAGCCGTATCTGTATGACGTGTCTCGTGTCTCGTATCATGTGTTATCACATGCCCGGACGGCCGACCCCCTCAAGCCGTATCTGTATGACGTGTCTCGTATTGTGTGTTATCACATGCCCAGATGGCCGACCCCCTCAAGCCGTATCTGTATGACGTGTCTCGTGTCTCGTATCATGTGTTATCACATGCCCAGACGGCCGACCCCTTCAAGCCGTATCTGTATGACGTGTCTCGTGTCTCGTATCGTGTGTTATCACATACCCGGACGGCCGACCCCCTCAAGCCGTATCTGTATGACGTGTCTCGTGTCTCGTATCGTGTGTTATCACATGCCCGGACGGCCGACCCCCTCAAGCCGTATCTGTATGACGTGTCTCGTGTCTCGTATCGTGTGTTATCACATACCCGGACGGCCGACCCCCTCAAGCCGTATCTGTATGACGTGTCTCGTGTCTCGTATCATGTGTTATCACATGCCCGGACGGCCGACCCCCTCAAGCCGTATCTCTATGACGTGTCTCGTGTCTCGTATCATGTGTTATCACATGCCCGGACGGCCGACCCCCTCAAGCCGTATCTGTATGACGTGTCTCGTGTCTCGTATCATGTGTTATCACATGCCCGGACGTCCGATCCCCTCAAGCCGTATCTGTATGACGTGTCTCGTATCATGTGTTATCACATGCCCGGACGGCCGACCCCCTCAAGCCGTATCTGTATGACGTGTCTCGTGTCTCGTATCATGTGTTATCACATGCCCGGACGGCCGACCCCTTCAAGCCGTATCTGTATGACGTGTCTCGTGTCTCGTATCATGTGTTATCACATGCCCGGACGGCCGACCCCCTCAAGCCGTATCTGTATGACGTGTCTCGTATCGTGTGTTATCACATGCCCGGACGGCCGACCCCCTCAAGCCGTATCTCTATGACGTGTCTCGTATCTCGTATCATGTGTTATCACATGCCCGGACGGCCGACCCCCTCAAGCCGTATCTGTATGACGTGTCTCGTGTCTCGTATCATGTGTTATCACATGCCCGGACGGCCGACCCCCTCAAGCCGTATCTGTATGACGTGTCTCGTATCATGTGTTATCACATGCCCGGACGGCCGACCCCCTCAAGCCGTATCTGTATGACGTGTCTCGTGTCTCGTATCATGTGTTATCACATGCCCGGACGGCCGACCCCCTCAAGCCGTATCTGTATGACGTGTCTCGTATCATGTGTTATCACATGCCCGGACGGCCGACCCCCTCAAGCCGTATCTGTATGACGTGTCTCGTGTCTCGTATCGTGTGTTATCACATGCCCGGACGGCCGACCCCCTCAAGCCGTATCTGTATGACGTGTCTCGTATCTCGTATCATGTGTTATCACATGCCCGGACGGCCGACCCCCTCAAGCCGTATCTGTATGACGTGTCTCGTGTCTCGTATCGTGTGTTATCACATACCCGGACGGCCGACCCCCTAAAGCCGTATCTGTATGACGTGTCTCGTGTCTCGTATCGTGTGTTATCACATACCCGGACGGCCGACCCCCTCAAGCCGAATCTGTATGACGTGTCTCGTATCATGTGTTATCACATGCCCGGACGGCCGACCACCTCAAGCCGTATCTGTATGACGTGTCTCGTTTCTCGTATCCTGTGTTATCACATGTCCGGACGGCCGACTCCCTCAAGCCGTATCTGTATGACGTGTCTCGTGTCTCGTATCCTGTGTTATCACATGTCCGGACGGCCGACTCCCTCAAGCCGTATCTGTATGACGTGTCTCGTGTCTCGTATCGTGTGTTATCACATACCCGGACGGCCGACCCCCTAAAGCCGTGTCTGTATGACGTGTCTCGTATCGTGTGTTATCACATACCCGGACGGCCGACCAGCTCAAGCCGTGTCTGTATGACGTGTCTCGTGTCTCGTATCCTGTGTTATCACATGTCCGGACGGCCGACTCCCTCAAGCCGTATCTGTATGATGTGTCTCGTGTCGTGTGTTATCACATGCCCGGACGGCCGACCCCCTCAAGCCGTATCTGTATGACGTGTCTCGTATCATGTGTTATCACATGCCCGGACGGCCGACCCCCTCAAGCCGTATCTCTATGACGTGTCTCGTGTCTCGTATCATGTGTTATCACATGCCCGGACGGCCGACCCCCTCAAACCGTATCTGTATGACGTGTCTCGTGTCTCGTATCATGTGTTATCACATGCCCGGACGGCCGACCCCCTCAAGCCGTATCTGTATGACGTGTCTCGTATCGTGTGTTATCACATGGCCGGACGACCGACCCCCTCAAGCCGTATCTGTATGACGTGTCTCGTGTCTCGTATCATGTGTTATCACATGCCCGGACGGCCGACCCCCTCAAGCCGTATCTGTATGACGTGTCTCGTATCATGTGTTATCACATGCCCGGACGGCCGACCCCCTCAAGCCGTATCTGTATGACGTGTCTCGTGTCTCGTATCATGTGTTATCACATGCCCGGACGGCCGACCCTTTCAAGCCGTATCTGTATGACGTGTCTCGTATCGTGTGTTATCACATGCCCGGACGGCCGACCCCCTCAAGCCGTATCTCTATGACGTGTCTCGTGTCTCGTATCATGTGTTATCACATGCCCGGAGGGCCGACCCCCTCAAGCCGTATCTGTATGACGTGTCTCGTGTCTCGTATCATGTGTTATCACATGCCCGGACGGCCGACCCCCTCAAGCCGTATCTGTATGACGTGTCTCGTGTCTCGTATCATGTGTTATCACATACCCGGACGGCCGACCCCCTCAAGCCGTATCTGTATGACGTGTCTCGTGTCTCGTATCATGTGTTATCACATGCCCGGACGGCCGACCCCCTCAAGCCGTATCTGTATGACGTGTCTCGTATCGTGTGTTATCACATGCCCAGATGGCCGACCCCCTCAAGCCGTATCTGTATGACGTGTCTCGTGTCTCGTATCATGTGTTATCACATGCCCAGACGGCCGACCCCTTCAAGCCGTATCTGTATGACGTGTCTCGTGTCTCGTATCGTGTGTTATCACATACCCGGACGGCCGACCCCCTCAAGCCGTATCTGTATGACGTGTCTCGTGTCTCGTATCGTGTGTTATCACATGCCCGGACGGCCGACCCCCTCAAGCCGTATCTGTATGACGTGTCTCGTGTCTCGTATCGTGTGTTATCACATACCCGGACGGCCGACCCCCTCAAGCCGTATCTGTATGACGTGTCTCGTGTCTCGTATCATGTGTTATCACATGCCCGGACGGCCGACCCCCTCAAGCCGTATCTCTATGACGTGTCTCGTGTCTCGTATCATGTGTTATCACATGCCCGGACGGCCGACCCCCTCAAGCCGTATCTGTATGACGTGTCTCGTGTCTCGTATCATGTGTTATCACATGCCCGGACGGCCGATCCCCTCAAGCCGTATCTGTATGACGTGTCTCGTATCATGTGTTATCACATGCCCGGACGGCCGACCCCCTCAAGCCGTATCTGTATGACGTGTCTCGTGTCTCGTATCATGTGTTATCACATGCCCGGACGGCCGACCCCCTCAAGCCGTATCTGTATGACGTGTCTCGTGTCTCGTATCATGTGTTATCACATGCCCGGACGGCCGACCCCCTCAAGCCGTATCTGTATGACGTGTCTCGTGTCGTGTGTTATCACATGCCCGGACGGCCGACCCCCTCAAGCCGTATCTCTATGACGTGTCTCGTGTCTCGTATCATGTGTTATCACATGCCCGGACGGCCGACCCCCTCAAGCCGTATCTGTATGACGTGTCTCGTATCTCGTATCATGTGTTATCACATGCCCGGACGGCCGACCCCCTCAAGCCGTATCTGTATGACGTGTCTCGTATCATGTGTTATCACATGCCCGGACGGCCGACCCCCTCAAGCCGTATCTGTATGACGTGTCTCGTGTCTCGTATCATGTGTTATCACATGCCCGGACGGCCGACCCCCTCAAGCCGTATCTGTATGACGTGTCTCGTATAATGTGTTATCACATGCCCGGACGGCCGACCCCCTCAAGCCGTATCTGTATGACGTGTCTCGTGTCTCGTATCGTGTGTTATCACATGCCCGGACGGCCGACCCCCTCAAGCCGTATCTGTATGACGTGTCTCGTGTCTCGTATCATGTGTTATCACATGCCCGGACGGCCGACCCCCTCAAGCCGTATCTGTATGACGTGTCTCATATCGTGTGTTATCACATGCCCGGACGGCCGACCCCCTCAAGCCGTATCTCTATGACGTGTCTCGTGTCTCGTATCATGTGTTATCACATGCCCGGACGACCGACCCCCTCAAGCCGTATCTGTATGACGTGTCTCGTATCATGTGTTATCACATGCCCGGACGGCCGACCCCCTCAAGCCGTATCTGTATGACGTGTCTCGTGTCTCGTATCATGTGTTATCACATGCCCGAACGACCGACCCCCTCAAGCCGTATCTGTATGACGTGTCTCGTATCGTGTGTTATCACATGGCCGGACGACCGACCCCCTCAAGCCGTATCTGTATGACGTGTCTCGTGTCTCGTATCACGTGTTATCACATGCCCGGACGGCCGACCCCCTCAAGCCGAATCTGTATGACGTGTCTCGTATCATGTGTTATCACATGCCCGGACGGCCGACCCCCTCAAGCCGTATCTGTTTGACGTGTCTCGTGTCTCGTATCATGTGTTATCACATACCCGGACGGCCGACCCCCTCAAGCCGTATCTGTATGACGTGTCTCGTGTCTCGTATCCTGTGTTATCACATGTCCGGACGGCCGACTCCCTCAAGCCGTATCTGTATGACGTGTCTCGTGTCTCGTATCGTGTGTTATCACATACCCAGACGGCCGACCCCCTAAAGCCGTATCTGTATGACGTGTCTCGTTTCTCGTATCCTGTGTTATCACATGTCCGGACGGCCGACTCCCTCAAGCCGTATCTGTATGACGTGTCTCGTGTCTCGTATCCTGTGTTATCACATGTCCGGACGGCCGACCCCCTAAAGCCGTGTCTGTATGACGTGTCTCGTATCGTGTGTTATCACATACCCGGACGGCCGACCAGCTCAAGCCGTGTCTGTATGACGTGTCTCGTGTCTCGTATCCTGTGTTATCACATGTCCGGACGGCCGACTCCCTCAAGCCGTATCTGTATGATGTGTCTCGTGTCGTGTGTTATCACATGCCCGGACGGCCGACCCCCTCAAGCCGTATCTGTATGACTTGTCTCGTATCGTGTGTTATCACATGCCCGGACGGCCGACTCCCTCAAGCCGTATCTGTATGACGTGTCTCGTATCATGTGTTATCACATGCCCGGACGGCCGACCCCCTCAAGCCGTATCTCTATGACGTGTCTCGTGTCTCGTATCATGTGTTATCACATGCCCGGACGGCCGACCCCCTCAAGCCGTATCTGTATGACGTGTCTCGTGTCTCGTATCATGTGTTATCACATGCCCGGACGGCCGACCCCCTCAAGCCGTATCTGTATGACGTGTCTCGTGTCTCGTATCCTGTGTTATCACATGTCCGGAGTTCCGACTCCCTCAAGCCGTATCTGTATGACGTGTCGCGTGTCTCGTATCGTGTGTTATCACATACCCGGACGGCCGACCCCCTCAAGCCGTATCTGTATGACGTGTCTCGTGTCTCGTATCATGTGTTATCACATGCCCGGACGGCCGACCCCCTCAAGCCGTATCTGTATGACGTGTCTCGTATCGTGTGTTATCACATGGCCGGACGACCGACCCCCTCAAGCCGTATCTGTATGACGTGTCTCGTGTCTCGTATTATGTGTTATCACATGCCCGGACGGCCGACCCCCTCAAGCCGAATCTGTATGACGTGTCTCGTATCATGTGTTATCACATGCCCGGACGGCCGACCCCCTCAAGCCGTATCTGTATGACGTGTCTCGTGTCTCGTATCATGTGTTATCACATACCCGGACGGCCGACCCCCTCAAGCCGTATCTGTATGACGTGTCTCGTGTCTCGTATCCTGTGTTATCACATGTCCGGACGGCCGACTCCCTCAAGCCGTATCTGTATGACGTGTCTCGTGTCTCGTATCGTGTGTTATCACATACCCGGACGGCCGACACCCTAAACCCGTATCTGTATGACGTGTCTCGTTTCTCGTATCCTGTGTTATCACATGTCCGGACGGCCGACTCCCTCAAGCCGTATCTGTATGACGTGTCTCGTGTCTCGTATCCTGTGTTATCACATGTCCGGACGGCCGACTCCCTCAAGCCGTATCTGTATGACGTGTCGCGTGTCTCGTATCGTGTGTTATCACATACCCGGACGGCCGACCCCCTAAAGCCGTGTCTGTATGACGTGTCTCGTATCGTGTGTTATCACATACCCGGACGGCCGACCCCCTCAAGCCGTGTCTGTATGACGTGTCTCGTGTCTCGTATCCTGTGTTATCACATGTCCGGACGGCCGACTCCCTCAAGCCGTATCTGTATGATGTGTCTCGTGTCGTGTGTTATCACATGCCCGGACGGCCGACCCCCTCAAGCCGTATCTGTATGACTTGTCTCGTATCGTGTGTTATCACATGCCCGGACGGCCGACCACCTCAAGCCGTATCTGTATGACGTGTCTCGTATCATGTGTTATCACATGCCCGGACGGCCGACCCCCTTAAGCCGTATCTGTATGACGTGTCTCGTGTCTCGTATCATGTGTTATCACATGCCCGGGCGGCCGACCCCCTCAAGCCGTGTCTGTATGACGTGTCTCGTATCATGTGTTATCACATGTCCGGACGGCCGACCCCCTCAAGCCGTATTTGTATGACGTGTCTCGTGTCTCGTATCATGTGTTATCACATGCCCGGACGGCCGACCCCCTCAAGCCGTATCTGTATGACGTTTCTCGTGTCTCGTATCATGTGTTATCACATGCCCGGACGGCCGACCCCCTCAAGCCGCATCTGTATGACGTGTCTCGTATCGTGTGTTATCACATGCCCGGACGGCCGACCCCCTCAAGCCGTATCTGTATGACGTGTCTCGTGTCTCGTATCATGTGTTATCACATACCCGGACGGCCGACCCCCTCAAGCCGTATCTGTATGACGTGTCTGGTGTCTCGTATCATGTGTTATCACATGCCCGGACGGCCGACCCCCTCAAGCCGTATCTGTATGACGTGTCTCGTGTCTCGTATCATGTGTTATCACATGCCCGGACGGCCGACCCCCACAAGCCGTATCTGTATGACGTGTCTCGTGTCTCGTATCATGTGTTATCACATGCCCGGACGGCCGACCCCCTCAAGCCGTATCTGTATGACGTGTCTCGTGTCTCGTATCCTGTGTTATCACATGTCCGGACAGCCGACTCCCTGAAGCCGTATCTGTATGAGGTGTCGCGTGTCTCGTATCGTGTGTTATCACATACCCGGACGGCCGACCCCCTCAAGCCGTATCTGTATGACGTGTCTCGTGTCTCGTATCATGTGTTATCACATGCCCGGACGGCCGACCCCCTCAAGCCGTATCTGTATGACGTGTCTCGTATCGTGTGTTATCACATGGCCGGACGACCGACCCCCATCAAGCCGTATCTGTATGACGTGTCTCGTGTCTCGTATTATGTGTTATCACATGCCCGGACGGCCGACCCCCTCAAGCCGAATCTGTATGACGTGTCTCGTATCATGTGTTATCACATGCCCGGACGGCCGACCCCCTCAAGCCGTATCTGTATGACGTGTCTCGTGTCTCGTATCCTGTGTTATCACATGTCCGGACGGCCGACTCCCTCAAGCCGTATCTGTATGACGTGTCTCGTGTCTCGTATCGTGTGTTATCACATACCCGGACGGCCGACCCCCTAAAGCCGTATCTGTATGACGTGTCTCGTTTCTCGTATCCTGTGTTATCACATGTCCGGACGGCCGACTCCCTCAAGCCGTATCTGTATGACGTGTCTCGTGTCTCGTATCCTGTGTTATCACATGTCCGGACGGCCGACTCCCTCAAGCCGTATCTGTATGACGTGTCGCGTGTCTCGTATCGTGTGTTATCACATACCCGGACGGCCGACCCCCTAAAGCCGTATCTGTATGACGTGTCTCGTGTCTCGTATCCTGTGTTATCACATGTCCGGACAGCCGACTCCCTGAAGCCGTATCTGTATGAGGTGTCGCGTGTCTCGTATCGTGTGTTATCACATACCCGGACGGCCGACCCCCTCAAGCCGTATCTGTATGACGTGTCTCGTGTCTCGTATCATGTGTTATCACATGCCCGGACGGCCGACCCCCTCAAGCCGTATCTGTATGACGTGTCTCGTATCGTGTGTTATCACATGGCCGGACGACCGACCCCCATCAAGCCGTATCTGTATGACGTGTCTCGTGTCTCGTATTATGTGTTATCACATGCCCGGACGGCCGACCCCCTCAAGCCGAATCTGTATGACGTGTCTCGTATCATGTGTTATCACATGCCCGGACGGCCGACCCCCTCAAGCCGTATCTGTATGACGTGTCTCGTGTCTCGTATCCTGTGTTATCACATGTCCGGACGGCCGACTCCCTCAAGCCGTATCTGTATGACGTGTCTCGTGTCTCGTATCGTGTGTTATCACATACCCGGACGGCCGACCCCCTAAAGCCGTATCTGTATGACGTGTCTCGTTTCTCGTATCCTGTGTTATCACATGTCCGGACGGCCGACTCCCTCAAGCCGTATCTGTATGACGTGTCTCGTGTCTCGTATCCTGTGTTATCACATGTCCGGACGGCCGACTCCCTCAAGCCGTATCTGTATGACGTGTCGCGTGTCTCGTATCGTGTGTTATCACATACCCGGACGGCCGACCCCCTAAAGCCGTGTCTGTATGACGTGTCTCGTATCGTGTGTTATCACATACCCGGACGGCCGACCCCCTCAAGCCGTGTCTGTATGACGTGTCTCGTGTCTCGTATCCTGTGTTATCACATGTCCGGACGGCCGACTCCCTCAAGCCGTATCTGTATGATGTGTCTCGTGTCGTGTGTTATCATATGCCCGGACGGCCGACCCCCTCAAGCCGTATCTGTATGACTTGTCTCGTATCGTGTGTTATCACATGCCCGGACGGCCGACCACCTCAAGCCGTATCTGTATGACGTGTCTCGTATCATGTGTTATCACATGCCCGGACGGCCGACCCCCTCAAGCCGTATCTGTATGACGTGTCTCGTGTCTCGTATCATGTGTTATCACATGCCCGGGCGGCCGACCCCCTCAAGCCGTGTCTGTATGACGTGTCTCGTATCATGTGTTATCACATGTCCGGACGGCCGACCCCCTCAAGCCGTATTTGTATGACGTGTCTCGTGTCTCGTATCATGTGTTATCACATGCCCGGACGGCCGACCCCCTCAAGCCGTATCTGTATGACGTTTCTCGTGTCTCGTATCATGTGTTATCACATGCCCGGACGGCCGACCCCCTCAAGCCGCATCTGTATGACGTGTCTCGTATCGTGTGTTATCACATGCCCGGACGGCCGACCCCCTCAAGCCGTATCTGTATGACGTGTCTCGTGTCTCGTATCATGTGTTATCACATACCCGGACGGCCGACCCCCTCAAGCCGTATCTGTATGACGTGTCTCGTGTCTCGTATCATGTGTTATCACATGCCCGGACGGCCGACCCCCTCAAGCCGTATCTGTATGACGTGTCTCGTGTCTCGTATCATGTGTTATCACATGCCCGGACGGCCGACCCCCTCAAGCCGTATCTGTATGACGTGTCTCGTATCGTGTGTTATCACATGCCCGGACGGCCGACCCCCTCAAGCCGTATCTGTATGACGTGTCTCGTATCATGTGTTATCACATGCCCGGACGGCCGACCCCCTCAAGCCGTATCTGTATGACGTGTCCCGTATCGTGTGTTATCACATGCCCGGACGGCCGACCCCCTCAAGCCGTATCTGTATGACGTGTCTCGTATCGTGTGTTATCACATGCCCGGGCGGCCGACCCCCTCAAGCCGTATCTGTATGACGTGTCTCGTATCGTGTGTTATCACATGCCCGGACGGCCGACCCCCTCAAGCCGTATCTGTATGACGTGTCTCGTTTCTCGTATCATGTGTTATCACATGCCCGGACGGCCGACCCCCTAAAGCCGTATCTGTATGACGTGTCTCGTATCGTGTGTTATCACATGCCCGGACGGCCGACCCCCTCAAGCCGTATCTGTATGACGTGTCTCGTATCGTGTGTTATCACATGCCCGGGCGGCCGACCCCCTCAAGCCGTATCTGTATGACGTGTCTTGTATCGTGTGTTATCACATGCCCGGACGGCCGACCCCCTCAAGCCGTATCTGTATGACGTGTCTCGTGTCTCGTATCATGTGTTATCACATGCCCGGACGGCTGACCCCTTCAAGCCGTATCTGTATGAAGTGTCTCGTGTCTCGTATCATGTGTTATCACATGCCCGGACGGCCGACCCCCTCAAGCCGTATCTGTATGACGTGTCTCGTGTCTCGTTTCATGTGTTATCACATACCCGGACGGCCGACCCCCTCAAGCCGTATCTGTATGACGTGTCTCGTGTCTCGTATCATGTGTTATCACATGCCCGGACGGCCGACCCCCTCAAGCCGTATCTGTATGACGTGTCTCGTATCGTGTGTTATCACATGCCCAGACGGCCGACCCCCTCAAGCCGTATCTGTATGACGTGTCTCGTATCATGTGTTATCACATGCCCGGACGGCCGATCCCCTCAAGCCGTATCTGTATGACGTGTCTCGTGTCTCGTATCATGTGTTATCACATGCCCGGACGGCCGACCCCCTCAAGCCGTATCTGTATAACGTGTCTCGTGTCTCGTATCATGTGTTATCACATGCCCGGACGGCCGACCCCCTCAAGCCGTATCTGTATGACGTGTCTCGTGTCTCGTATCATGTGTTATCACATGCCCGGACGGCCGACCCCCTCAAGCCGTATCTGTATAACGTGTCTCGTGTCTCGTATCGTGTGTTATCACATGCCCGGACGGCCGACCCCCTCAAGCCGTATCTGTATGACGTGTCTCGTGTCTCGTATCGTGTGTTATCACATGCCCGGACGGCCGACCCCCTCAAGCCGTATCTGTATGACGTGTCTCGTGTCTCGTATCATGTGTTATCACATGCCCGGACGGCCGACCCCCTCAAGCCGTATCTGTATGACGTGTCTCGTGTCTCGTATCATGTGTTATCACATGCCCGGAGGGCCGACCCCCTCAAGCCGTATCTGTATGACGTGTCTCGTGTCTCGTATCATGTGTTATCACATGCCCGGACGGCCGATCCCCTCAAGCCGTATCTGTATGACGTGTCTCGTATCATGTGTTATCACATGCCCGGACGGCCGACCCCCTCAAGCCGTATCTGTATGACGTGTCTCGTATCGTGTGTTATCACATGCCCGGACGGCCGACCCCCTCAAGCCGTATCTGTATGACGTGTCTCGTATCATGTGTTATCACATGCCCGGACGGCCGACCCCCTCAAGCCGTATCTGTATGACGTGTCTCGTATCGTGTGTTATCACATACCCGGACGGCCGACCCCCTCAAGCCGTATCTGTATGACGTGTCTCGTATCGTGTGTTATCACATGCCCGGGCGGCCGACCCCCTCAAGCCGTATCTGTATGACGTGTCTCGTGTCTCGTATCATGTGTTATCACATGCCCGGACGGCCGACCCCCTCAAGCCGTATCTGTATGACGTGTCTCGTATCGTGTGTTATCACATGGCCGGACGACCGACCCCCTCAAGCCGTATCTGTATGACGTGTCTCGTGTCTCGTATCCTGTGTTATCACATGTCCGGACGGCCGACTCCCTCAAGCCGTATCTGTATGACGTGTCGCGTGTCTCGTATCGTGTGTTATCACATACCCGGACGGCCGACCCCCTAAAGCCGTGTCTGTATGACGTGTCTCGTATCGTGTGTTATCACATGCCCGGACGGCCGACCCCCTCAAGCCGTATCTGTATGACGTGTCTCGTGTCTCGTATCATGTGTTATCACATGCCCGGACGGCTGATTCCTTCAAGCCGTATCTGTATGACTTGTCTCGTATCGTGTGTTATCACATGCCCGGACGGCCGACCACCTCAAGCCGTATCTGTATGACGTGTCTCGTGTCTCGTATCATGTGTTATCACATGCCCGGGCGGCCGACCCCCTCAAGCCGTGTCTGTATGACGTGTCTCGTATCATGTGTTATCACATGTCCGGACGGCCGACCCCCTCAAGCCGTATCTGTATGACGTGTCTCGTGTCCCGTATCATGTGTTATCACATGCCCGGACGGCCGACCCCCTCAAGCCGTATCTGTATGACGTTTCTCGTGTCTCGTATCATGTGTTATCACATACCCGGACGGCCGACCCCCTCAAGCCGTATCTGTATGACGTGTCTCGTATCGTGTGTTATCACATGCCCGGACGGCCGACCCCCTCAATCCGTATCTCTATGACGTGTCTCGTGTCTCGTATCATGTGTGATCACATGCCCGGACGGCCGACCCCCTCAAGCCGTATCTGTATGACGTGTCTGGTGTCTCGTATCATGTGTTATCACATGCCCGGACGGCCGACCCCCTCAAGCCGTATCTGTATGACGTGTCTCGTATCATGTGTTATCACATGCCCGGACGGCCGACCACCTCAAGCCGTATCTGTATGACGTGTCTCGTATCGTGTGTTATCACATGCCCGGACGGCCGACCCCCTCAAGCCGTATCTGTATGACGTGTCTCGTATCATGTGTTATCACATGCCCGGACGGCCGACCCCCTCAAGCCGTATCTGTATGACGTGTCTCGTATCATGTGTTATCACATGCCCGGACGGCCGACCCCCTCAAGCCGTATCTGTATGACGTGTCTCGTATCATGTGTTATCACATGCCCGGACGGCCGACCCCCTCAAGCCGTATCTGTATGACGTGTCTCGTATCATGTGTTATCACATGCCCGGACGGCCGACCCCCTCAAGCCGTATCTGTATGACGTGTCTCGTATCGTGTGTTATCACATGCCCGGGCGGCCGACCCCCTCAAGCCCTATCTATATGACGTGTCTCGTGTCTCGTATCGTCTGTTATCACATACCCGGACGGCCGACCCCCTCAAGCCGTATCTGTATGACGTGTCTCGTGTCTCGTATCATGTGTTATCACATGCCCGGACCGCCGACCCCCTCAAGCCGTATCTGTATGACGTGTCTCGTGTCTCGTATCATGTGTTATCACATGCCCGGGCGGCCGACCACCTCAAGCCGTATCTGTATGACGTGTCTCGTGTCTCGTATCATGTGTTATCACATGCCCGGACGGCCGACCCCCTCAAGCCGTATCTGTATGACGTGTCTCGTATCGTGTGTTGTCACATGCCCGGACGGCCGACCCCCTCAAGCCGTATCTGTATGACGTGTCTCGTGTCTCGTATCATGTGTTATCACATACCCGGACGGCCGACCCCCTCAAGCCGTATCTGTATGACGTGTCTCGTATCGTGTGTTATCACATGCCCGGACGGCCGAACCCCTCCAGCCGTATCTGTATGACGTGTCTCGTATCATGTGTTATCACATGCCCGGACGGCCGACACCCTCAAGCCGTATCTGTATGACGTGTCTCGTATCATGTGTTATCACATGCCCGGACGGCCGACCCCCTCAAGCCGTATCTGTCTGACGTGTCTCGTATCGTGTGTTATCACATGCCCGGACGGCCGACCCCCTCAAGCCGTATCTGTATGACGTGTCTCGTGTCTCGTATCATGTGTTATCACATGCCCGGACGGCCGATCCCCTCAAGCCGTATCTGTATGACGTGTCTCGTGTCTCGTATCATGTGTTATCACATGCCCGGACGGCCGACCCCCTCAAGCCGTATCTGTATGACGTGTCTCGTATCATGTGTTATCACATGCCCGGACGGCCGACCCCCTCAAGCCGTATCTGTATGACGTGTCTCGTATCATGTGTTATCACATGCCCGGACGGCCGACCCCCTCAAGCCGTATCTGTATGACGTGTCTCGTATCATGTGTTATCACATGCCCGGACGGCCGACCCCCTCAAGCCGTATCTGTATGACGTGTCTCGTATCATGTGTTATCACATGCCCGGACGGCCGACCCCCTCAAGCCGTATCTGTATCACGTGTCTCGTGTCTCGCATCTTGTGTTATCACATGCCCGGACGGCCGACCCCCTCAAGCCGTATCTGTATGACGTGTCTCGTATCGTGTGTTATCACATGCCCGGACGGCCGACCCCCTCAAGCCGTATCTGTATGACGTGTCTCGTGTCTCGTATCATGTGTTATCACATGTCCGGACGGCCGACCCCCTCAAGCCGTATCTGTATGACGTGTCTCGTGTCTCGTATCATGTGTTATCACATGTCCGGACGGCCGACCCCCTCAAGCCGTATCTGTATGACGTGTCTCGTATCGTGTGTTATTACATGCCCGGACGGCCGACCCCCTCAAGCCGTATCTGTATGACGTGTCTCGTGTCTCGTATCATGTGTTATCACATGCCCGGACGGCCGACCCCCTCAAGCCGTATCTGTATGACGTGTCTCGTGTCTCGTATCATGTGTTATCACATGCCCGGACGGCCGACCCCCTCAAGCCGTATCTGTATGACGTGTCTCGTATCGTGTGTTATCACATACCCGGACGGCCGACCCCCTCAAGCCGTGTCTGTATGACGTGTCTCGTGTCTCGTATCATGTGTTATCACATGCCCGGACGGCCGACCCCCTCAAGCCGTATCTGTATGACGTGTCTCGTGTCTCGTATCATGTGTTATCACATGCCCGGACGGCCGACCCCCTCAAGCCGTATCTGTATGACGTGTCTCGTGTCTCGTATCATGTGTTATCACATGTCCGGACGGCCGACCCCCTCAAGCCGTATCTGTATGACGTGTCTCGTGTCTCGTATCGTGTGTTATCACATGTCCGGACGGCCGACCCCCTCAAGCCGTATCTGTATGACGTGTCTCGTCACTCGTATCGTGTGTTATCACATGCCCGGACGGCCGACCCCCTCAAGCCGTGTCTGTATGACGTGTCTCGTGTCTCGTATCATGTGTTATCACATGCCTAGACGGCCGACCCCCTCAAGCCGTATCTGTATGACGTGTCTCGTATCGTGTGTTATCACATGCCCGGACGGCCGACCCCCTCAAGCCGTATCTGTATGACGTGTCTCGTATCGTGTGTTATCACATGCCCGGACGGCCGACCCCCTCAAGCCGTATCTGTATGACGTGTCTCGTGTCTCGTATCGTGTGTTATCACATGTCCGGACGGCCGACCCCCTCAAGCCGTATCTGTATGACGTGTCTCGTGTCTCGTATCGTGTGTTATCACATGCCCGGACGGCCGACCCCCTCAAGCCGTATCTGTATGACGTGTCTCGTGTCTCGTATCATGTGTTATCACATGCCCGGACGGCCGACCCCCTCAAGCCGTATCTGTATGACGTGTCTCGTGTCTCGTATCATGTGTTATCACATGCCCGGACGGCCGACCCCCTCAAGCCGTATCTGTATGACGTGTCTCGTGTCTCGTATCATGTGTTATCACATGTCCGGACGGCCGACCCCCTCAAGCCGTATCTGTATGACGTGTCTCGTATCATGTGTTATCACATGCCCGGACGGCCGACCCCCTCAAGCCGTATCTGTATGACGTGTCTCGTGTCTCGTATCATGTGTTATCACATGCCCGGACGGCCGACCCCCTCAAGCCGTATCTGTATGACATGTCTCGTGTCTCGTATCATGTGTTATCACATGCCCGGACGGCCGACCCCCTCAAGCCGTATCTGTATGACGTGTCTCGTGTCTCGTATCATGTGTTATCACATGCCCGGACGGCCGACCCCCTCAAGCCGTATCTGTATGACGTGTCTCGTATCCTGTGTTATCACATGCCCGGACGGCCGACCCCCTCAAGCCGTATCTGTATGACGTGTCTCGTGTCTCGTATCATGTGTTATCACATGCCCGGACGGCCGACCCCCTCAAGCCGTATCTGTATGACGTGTCTCGTGTCTCGTATCATGTGTTATCACATGCCCGGACGGCCGACCCCCTCAAGCCGTATCTGTATGACGTGTCTCGTATCGTGTGTTATCACATGCCCGGACGGCCGACCCCCTCAAGCCGTATCTGTATGACGTGTCTCGTGTCTCGTATCATGTGTTATCACATGTCCGGACGGCCGACCCCCTCAAGCCGTGTCTGTATGACGTGTCTCGTATCATGTGTTATCACATGCCCGGACGGCCGACCCCCTCAAGCCGTATCTGTATGACGTGTCTCGTATCGTGTGTTATCACATGCCCGGACGGCCGACCCCCTCAAGCCGCATCTGTATGACGTGTCTCGTATCGTGTGTTATCACATGCCCGGACGGCCGACCCCCTCAAGCCGTGTGTGTATGACGTGTCTCGTGTCTCGTATCATGTGTTATCACATGCCCGGACGGCCGACCCCCTCAAGCCGTATCTGTATGACGTGTCTCGTGTCTCGTATCATGTGTTATCACATGCCCGGACGGCCGACCCCCTCAAGCCGCATCTGAATGACGTGTCTCGTGTCTCGTATCATGTGTTATCACATGTCCGGACGGCCGACCCCCACAAGCCGTATCTGTATGACGTGTCTCGTGTCTCGTATCGTGTGTTATCACATGCCCGGACGGCCGACCCCCTCAAGCCGCATCTGTATGACGTGTCTCGTGTCTCGTATCATGTGTTATCACATGCCCGGACGGCCGACCCCCTCAAGCCCTATCTGTATGACGTGTCTCGTGTCTCGTATCGTGTGTTATCACATGCCCGGACGGCCGACCCCCTCAAGCCGTATCTGTATGACGTGTCTCGTGTCTCGTATCATGTGTTATCACATGCCCGGACGGCCGACCCCGTCAAGCCGCATCTGTATGACGTGTCTCGTGTCTCGTATCATGTGTTATCACATGCCCGGACGGCCGACCCCCTCAAGCCGCATCTGTATGACGTGTCTCGTGTCTCGTATCATGTGTTATCACATGCCCGGACGGCCGACCCCTTCAAGCCCTATCTGTATGACGTGTCTCGTGTCTCGTATCATGTGTTATCACATGTCCGGACGGCCGACCCCCTCAAGCCGTATCTGTATGACGTGTCTCGTGTCTCGTATCATGTGTTATCACATGCCCGGACGGCCGATCCCGTCAAGCCGCATCTGTATGACGCGTCTCGTATCATGTGTTATCACATGCCCGGACGGCCGACCCCCTCAAGCCGTATCTGTATGACGTGTCTCGTATCGTGTGTTATCACATGCCCGGACGGCCGACCCCCTCAAGCCGTATCTGTATGACGTGTCTCGTGTCTCGTATCATGTGTTATCACATGTCCGGACGGCCGACCCCCTCAAGCCGTGTCTGTATGACGTGTCTCGTATCATGTGTTATCACATGCCCGGACGGCCGACCCCCTCAAGCCGTATCTGTATGACGTGTCTCGTATCGTGTGTTATCACATGCCCGGACGGCCGACCCCCTCAAGCCGCATCTGTATGACGTGTCTCGTATCGTGTGTTATCACATGCCCGGACGGCCGACCCCCTCAAGCCGTGTGTGTATGACGTGTCTCGTGTCTCGTATCATGTGTTATCACATGCCCGGACGGCCGACCCCCTCAAGCCGTATCTGTATGACGTGTCTCGTGTCTCGTATCATGTGTTATCACATGCCCGGACGGCCGACCCCCTCAAGCCGCATCTGAATGACGTGTCTCGTGTCTCGTATCATGTGTTATCACATGTCCGGACGGCCGACCCCCACAAGCCGTATCTGTATGACGTGTCTCGTGTCTCGTATCGTGTGTTATCACATGCCCGGACGGCCGACCCCCTCAAGCCGCATCTGTATGACGTGTCTCGTGTCTCGTATCATGTGTTATCACATGCCCGGACGGCCGACCCCCTCAAGCCCTATCTGTATGACGTGTCTCGTGTCTCGTATCGTGTGTTATCACATGCCCGGACGGCCGACCCCCTCAAGCCGTATCTGTATGACGTGTCTCGTGTCTCGTATCATGTGTTATCACATGCCCGGACGGCCGACCCCGTCAAGCCGCATCTGTATGACGTGTCTCGTGTCTCGTATCATGTGTTATCACATGCCCGGACGGCCGACCCCCTCAAGCCGCATCTGTATGACGTGTCTCGTGTCTCGTATCATGTGTTATCACATGCCCGGACGGCCGACCCCTTCAAGCCCTATCTGTATGACGTGTCTCGTGTCTCGTATCATGTGTTATCACATGTCCGGACGGCCGACCCCCTCAAGCCGTATCTGTATGACGTGTCTCGTGTCTCGTATCATGTGTTATCACATGCCCGGACGGCCGATCCCGTCAAGCCGCATCTGTATGACGCGTCTCGTATCATGTGTTATCACATGCCCGGACGGCCGACCCCCTCAAGCCGTATCTGTATGACGTGTCTCGTGTCTCGTATCATGTGTTATCACATGCCCGGACGGCCGACCCCCTCAAGCCGTGTCTGTATGACGTGTCTCGTGTCTCGTATCATGTGTTATCACATGTCCGGACGGCCGACCCCCTCAAGCCGTATCTGTATGACGTGTCTCGTGTCTCGTATCATGTGTTATCACATGTCCCAACGGCCGACCCCCTCAAGCCGTATCTGTATGACGTGTCTCGTGTCTCGTATCATGTGTTATCACATGCCCGGACGGCCGACCCCCTAAAGCCGTATCTGTATGACGTGTCTCGTATCGTGTGTTATCACATGCCCGGACGGCCGACCCCCTCAAGCCGTATCTGTATGACGTGTCTCGTGTCTCGTATCGTGTGTTATCACATGTCCGGACGGCCGACCCCCTCAAGCCGTATCTGTATGACGTGTCTCGTGTCTCGTATCGTGTGTTATCACATGCCCGGACGGCCGACCCCCTCAAGCCGTATCTGTATGACGTGTCTCGTGTCTCGTATCATGTGTTATCACATGCCCGGACGGCCGACCCCCTCAAGCCGTATCTGTATGACGTGTCTCGTGTCTCGTATCATGTGTTATCACATGCCCGGACGGCCGACCCCCTCAAGCCGTATCTGTATGACGTGTCTCGTGTCTCGTATCATGTGTTATCACATGTCCGGACGGCCGACCCCCTCAAGCCGTATCTGTATGACGTGTCTCGTATCATGTGTTATCACATGCCCGGACGGCCGACCCCCTCAAGCCGTATCTGTATGACGTGTCTCGTGTCTCGTATCATGTGTTATCACATGCCCGGACGGCCGACCCCCTCAAGCCGTATCTGTATGACATGTCTCGTGTCTCGTATCATGTGTTATCACATGCCCGGACGGCCGACCCCCTCAAGCCGTATCTGTATGACGTGTCTCGTGTCTCGTATCATGTGTTATCACATGCCCGGACGGCCGACCCCCTCAAGCCGTATCTGTATGACGTGTCTCGTATCCTGTGTTATCACATGCCCGGACGGCCGACCCCCTCAAGCCGTATCTGTATGACGTGTCTCGTGTCTCGTATCATGTGTTATCACATGCCCGGACGGCCGACCCCCTCAGGCCGTATCTGTATGACGTGTCTCGTGTCTCGTATCATGTGTTATCACATGCCCGGACGGCCGACCCCCTCAAGCCGTATCTGTATGACGTGTCTCGTATCGTGTGTTATCACATGCCCGGACGGCCGACCCCCTCAAGCCGTATCTGTATGACGTGTCTCGTGTCTCGTATCATGTGTTATCACATGTCCGGACGGCCGACCCCCTCAAGCCGTGTCTGTATGACGTGTCTCGTATCATGTGTTATCACATGCCCGGACGGCCGACCCCCTCAAGCCGTATCTGTATGACGTGTCTCGTATCGTGCGTTATCACATGCCCGGACGGCCGACCCCCTCAAGCCGCATCTGTATGACGTGTCTCGTGTCTCGTATCATGTGTTATCACATGCCCGGACGGCCGACCCCCTCAAGCCGTATCTGTATGACGTGTCTCGTGTCTCGTATCATGTGTTATCACATGCCCGGACGGCCGACCCCCTCAAGCCGCATCTGAATGACGTGTCTCGTGTCTCGTATCATGTGTTATCACATGTCCGGACGGCCGAACCCCACAAGCCGTATCTGTATGACGTGTCTCGTGTCTCGTATCGTGTGTTATCACATGCCCGGACGGCCGACCCCCTCAAGCCGCATCTGTATGACGTGTCTCGTGTCTCGTATCATGTGTTATCACATGCCCGGACGGCCGACCCCCTCAAGCCCTATCTGTATGACGTGTCTCGTGTCTCGTATCGTGTGTTATCACATGCCCGGACGGCCGACCCCCTCAAGCCGTATCTGTATGACGTGTCTCGTGTCTCGTATCATGTGTTATCACATGCCCGGACGGCCGACCCCGTCAAGCCGCATCTGTATGACGTGTCTCGTGTCTCGTATCATGTGTTATCACATGCCCGGACGGCCGACCCCCTCAAGCCGCATCTGTATGACGTGTCTCGTGTCTCGTATCATGTGTTATCACATGCCCGGACGGCCGACCCCCTCAAGCCCTATCTGTATGACGTGTCTCGTGTCTCGTATCATGTGTTATCACATGTCCGGACGGCCGACCCCCTCAAGCCGTATCTGTATGACGTGTCTCGTGTCTCGTATCATGTGTTATCACATGCCCGGACGGCCGATCCCGTCAAGCCGCATCTGTATGACGCGTCTCGTATCATGTGTTATCACATGCCCGGACGGCCGACCCCCTCCAGCCGTATCTGTATGACGTGTCTCGTGTCTCGTATCATGTGTTATCACATACCCGGACGGCCGACCCCCTCAAGCCGTGTCTGTATGACGTGTCTCGTGTCTCGTATCATGTGTTATCACATGTCCGGACGGCCGACCCCCTCAAGCCGTATCTGTATGACGTGTCTCGTGTCTCGTATCATGTGTTATCACATGTCCCAACGGCCGACCCCCTCAAGCCGTATCTGTATGACGTGTCTCGTGTCTCGTATCATGTGTTATCACATGCCCGGACGGCCGACCCCCTCAAGCCGTATCTGTATGACGTGTCTCGTGTCTCGTATCGTGTGTTATCACATGCCCGGACGGCCGACCCCCTCAAGCCGTATCTGTATGACGTGTCTCGTGTCTCGTATCATGTGTTATCACATGCCCGGACGGCCGACCCCGTCAAGCCGCATCTGTATGACGTGTCTCGTGTCTCGTATCATGTGTTATCACATGCCCGGACGGCCGACCCCGTCAAGCCGCATCTGTATGACGTGTCTCGTATCATGTGTTATCACATGCCCGGACGGCCGACCCCCTCAAGCCGTATCTGTCTGACGTGTCTCGTGTCTCGTATCATGTGTTATCACATGCCCGGACGGCCGACCCCCTCAAGCCGTGTCTGTATGACGTCTCTCGTATCATGTGTTATCACATACCCGGACGGCCGACCCCCTCAAGCCGTATCTGTATGACGTGTCTCGTGTCTCGTATCATGTGTTATCACATGTCCGGACGGCCGACCCCCTCAAGCCGTATCTGTATGACGTGTCTCGTGTCTCGTATCATGTGTTATCACATGTCCCAACGGCCGACCCCCTCAAGCCGTATCTGTATGACGTGTCTCGTGTCTCGTATCATGTGTTATCACATGCCCGGACGGCCGACCCCCTCAAGCCGTATCTGTATGACGTGTCTCGTATCATGTGTTATCACATGCCCGGACGGCCGACCCCCTCAAGCCGTATCTGTATGACGTGTCTCGTATCATGTGTTATCACATGCCCGGACGGCCGACCCCCTCAAGCCGTATCTGTATGACGTGTCTCGTATCATGTGTTATCACATGCCCGGACGGCCGACCCCCTCAAGCCGTATTTGTATGACGTGTCTCGTATCATGTGTTATCACATGCCCGGTCGGCCGACCCCCTCAAGCCGTATCTGTATGACGTGTCTCGTATCGTGTGTTATCACATGCCCGGACGGCCGAACCCCTCAAGCCGTATCTGTATGACGTGTCTCGTATCATGTGTTATCACATGCCCGGACGGCCGACCCCCTCAAGCCGTATCTGTATGACGGGTCTCGTATCATGTGTTATCACATGCCCGGACGGCCGACCCCTCAAGCCGTATCTGTCTGACGTGTCTCGTATCGTGTGTTATCACATGCCCGGACGGCAGACCCCCTCAAGCCGTATCTGTATGACGTGTCTCGTGTCTCGTATCATGTGTTATCACATGCCCGGACGGCCGACCCCCTCAAGCCGTATCTGTATGACGTGTCTCGTATCGTGTGTTATCACATGCCCGGACGGCCGACCCCCTCAAGCCGTATCTGTATGACGTGTCTCGTGTCTCGTATCATGTTTTATCACATGCCCGGACGGCCGACCCCCTCAAGCCGTGTCTGTGTGACGTGTCTCGTGTCTCGTATCATGTGTTATCACATACCCGGACGGCCGACCCCCTCAAGCCGTATCTGTATGACGTGTCTCGTGTCTCGTATCATGTGTTATCACATGCCCGGACGGCCGACCCCCTCAAGCCGCATCTGTATGACGTGTCTCGTATCATGTGTTATCACATGCCCGGACGGCCGACCCCCTCAAGCCGTATCTGTATGACGTGTCTCGTATCATGTGTTATCACATGCCCGGACGGCCGACCCCCTCAAGCCGTATCTGTATGACGTGTCTCGTATCATGTGTTATCACAAGCCAGGACGGCCGACCCCCTCAAGCCGTATCTGTATGACGTGTCTCGTATCGTGTGTTATCACATGCCCGGACGGCCGACCCCCTCAAGCCGTATTTGTATGACGTGTCTCGTGTCTCGTATCATGTGTTATCACATGCCCGGACGGCCGACCCCCTCAAGCCGTGTCTGTGTGACGTGTCACGTGTCTCGTATCATGTGTTATCACATACCCGGACGGCCGACCCCCTCAAGCCGTATCTGTATGACGTGTCTCGTGTCTCGTATCATGTGTTATCACATGCCCGGACGGCCGACCCCCTCAAGCCGTATCTGTATGACGTGTCTCGTATCATGTGTTATCACATGCCCGGACGGCCGACCCCCTCAAGCCGTATCTGTATGACGTGTCTCGTATCATGTGTTATCACATGCCCGGACGGCCGACCCCCTCAAGCCGTATCTGTATGACGTGTCTCGTATCATGTGTTATCACATGCCCGGACGGCCGACCCCCTCAAGCCGTATCTGTATGACGTGTCTCGTATCGTGTGTTATCACATGCCCGGACGGCCAACCCCGTCAAGCCGTATCTGTATGACGTGTCTCGTATCGTGTGTTATCACATGCCCGGACGGCCGACCCCCTCAAGCCGTATCTGTATGACGTGTCTCGTGTCTCGTATCATGTGTTATCACATGCCCGGACGGCCGACCCCCTCAAGCCGTATCTGTATGACGTGTCTCGTGTCTCGTGTCATGTGTTATCACATACCCGGACGGCCGACCCCCTCAAGCCGTATCTGTATGACGTGTCTCGTATCGTGTGTTATCACATGCCTGGACGGCCGACCCCCTCAAGCCGTATCTGTATGACGTGTCTCGTATCATGTGTTATCACATGCCCGGACGGCCGACCCCCTCAAGCCGTATCTGTATGACGTGTCTCGTATCATGTGTTATCACATGCCCGGACGGCCGACCCCCTCAAGCCGTATTTGTATGACGTGTCTCGTATCATGTGTTATCACATGCCCGGACGGCCGACCCCCTCAAGCCGTATCTGTATGACGTGTCTCGTATCGTGTGTTATCACATGCCCGGACGGCCGAACCCCTCAAGCCGTATCTGTATCACGTGTCTCGTATCATGTGTTATCACATGCCCGGACGGCCGACCCCCTCAAGCCGTATCTGTATGACGTGTCTCGTATCATGTGTTATCACATGCCCGGACGGCCGACCCCCTCAAGCCGTATCTGTCTGACGTGTCTCGTATCGTGTGTTATCACATGCCCGGACGGCCGACCCCCTCAAGCCGTATCTGTATGACGTGTCTCGTGTCTCGTATCATGTGTTATCACATGCCCGGACGGCCGACCCCCTCAAGCCGTATCTGTATGACGTGTCTCGTATCGTGTGTTATCACATGCCCGGACGGCCGACCCCCTCAAGCCGTATCTGTATGACGTGTCTCGTGTCTCGTATCATGTTTTATCACATGCCCGGACGGCCGACCCCCTCAAGCCGTGTCTGTGTGACGTGTCTCGTGTCTCGTATCATGTGTTATCACATACCCGGACGGCCGACCCCCTCAAGCCGTATCTGTATGACGTGTCTCGTGTCTCGTATCATGTGTTATCACATGCCCGGACGGCCGACCCCCTCAAGCCGCATCTGTATGACGTGTCTCGTATCATGTGTTATCACATGCCCGGACGGCCGACCCCCTCAAGCCGTGTCTGTATGACGTGTCTCGTATCATGTGTTATCACATACCCGGACGGCCGACCCCCTCAAGCCGTATCTGTATGACGTGTCTCGTGTCTCGTATCATGTGTTATCACATGTCCGGACGGCCGACCCCCTCAAGCCCTATCTGTATGACGTGTCTCGTGTCTCGTATCATGTGTTATCACATGTCCGGACGGCCGACCCCCTCAAGCCGTATCTGTATGACGTGTCTCGTGTCTCGTATCATGTGTTATCACATGCCCGGACGGCCGATCCCGTCAAGCCGCATCTGTATGACGCGTCTCGTATCATGTGTTATCACATGCCCGGACGGCCGACCCCCTCAAGCCGTATCTGTATGACGTGTCTCGTGTCTCGTATCATGTGTTATCACATGCCCGGACGGCCGACCCCCTCAAGCCGTGTCTGTATGACGTGTCTCGTATCATGTGTTATCACATACCCGGACGGCCGACCCCCTCAAGCCGTATCTGTATGACGTGTCTCGTGTCTCGTATCATGTGTTATCACATGTCCGGACGGCCGACCCCCTCAAGCCGTATCTGTATGACGTGTCTCGTGTCTCGTATCATGTGTTATCACATGTCCCAACGGCCGACCCCCTCAAGCCGTATCTGTATGACGTGTCTCGTGTCTCGTATCATGTGTTATCACATGCCCGGACGGCCGACCCCCTCAAGCCGTATCTGTATGACGTGTCTCGTGTCTCGTATCGTGTGTTATCACATGCCCGGACGGCCGACCCCCTCAAGCCGTATCTGTATGACGTGTCTCGTGTCTCGTATCATGTGTTATCACATGCCCGGACGGCCGACCCCGTCAAGCCGCATCTGTATGACGTGTCTCGTGTCTCGTATCATGTGTTATCACATGTCCGGACGGCCGACCCCCTCAAGCCGTATCTGTATGACGTGTCTCGTGTCTCGTATCATGTGTTATCACATGCCCGGACGGCCGACCCCGTCAAGCCGCATCTGTATGACGTGTCTCGTATCATGTGTTATCACATGCCCGGACGGCCGACCCCCTCAAGCCGTATCTGTCTGACGTGTCTCGTGTCTCGTATCATGTGTTATCACATGCCCGGACGGCCGACCCCCTCAAGCCGTGTCTGTATGACGTGTCTCGTATCATGTGTTATCACATACCCGGACGGCCGACCCCCTCACGCCGTATCTGTATGACGTGTCTCGTGTCTCGTATCATGTGTTATCACATGTCCGGACGGCCGACCCCCTCAAGCCGTATCTGTATGACGTGTCTCGTGTCTCGTATCATGTGTTATCACATGTCCCAACGGCCGACCCCCTCAAGCCGTATCTGTATGACGTGTCTCGTGTCTCGTATCATGTGTTATCACATGCCCGGACGGCCGACCCCCTCAAGCCGTATCTGTATGACGTGTCTCGTATCATGTGTTATCACATGCCCGGACGGCCGACCCCCTCAAGCCGTATCTGTATGACGTGTCTCGTATCATGTGTTATCACATGCCCGGACGGCCGACCCCCTCAAGCCGTATCTGTATGACGTGTCTCGTGTCTCGTATCATGTGTTATCACATGTCCGGACGGCCGACCCCCTCAAGCCGTATCTGTATGACGTGTCTCGTGTCTCGTATCATGTGTTATCACATGTCCAGACGGCCGACCCCCTCAAGCCGTATCTGTATGACGTGTCTCGTGTCTCGTATCATGTGTTATCACATGCCCGGAAGGCCGACCCCCTCAAGCCGTATCTGTATGACGTGTCTCGTATCGTGTGTTATCACATGCCTGGACGGCCGACCCCCTCAAGCCGTATCTGTATGACGTGTCTCGTATCATGTGTTATCACATGCCCGGACGGCCGACCTCCTCAAGCCGTATCTGTATGACGTGTCTCGTATCATGTGTTATCACATGCCCGGACGGCCGACCCCCTCAAGCCGTATTTGTATGACGTGTCTCGTATCATGTGTTATCCCATGCCCGGACGGCCGACCCCCTCAAGCCGTATCTGTATGACGTGTCTCGTATCGTGTGTTATCACATGCCCGGACGGCCGAACCCCTCAAGCCGTATCTGTATGACGTGTCTCGTATCATGTGTTATCACATGCCCGGACGGCCGACCCCCTCAAGCCGTATCTGTATGACGTGTCTCGTATCATGTGTTATCACATGCCCGGACGGCCGACCCCCTCAAGCCGTATCTGTCTGACGTGTCTCGTATCGTGTGTTATCACATGCCCGGACGGCCGACCCCCTCAAGCCGTATCTGTATGACGTGTCTCGTGTCTCGTATCATGTTTTATCACATGCCCGGACGGCCGACCCCCTCAAGCCGTATCTGTATGACGTGTCTCGTATCGTGTGTTATCACATGCCCGGACGGCCGACCCCCTCAAGCCGTATCTGTATGACGTGTCCCGTGTCTCGTATCATGTGTTATCACATGTCCGGACGGCCGACCCCCTCAAGCCCTATCTGTATGACGTGTCTCGTGTCTCGTATCATGTGTTATCACATGTCCGGACGGCCGACCCCCTCAAGCCGTATCTGTATGACGTGTCTCGTGTCTCGTATCATGTGTTATCACATGCCCGGACGGCCGATCCCGTCAAGCCGCATCTGTATGACGCGTCTCGTATCATGTGTTATCACATGCCCGGACGGCCGACCCCCTCAAGCCGTATCTGTATGACGTGTCTCGTGTCTCGTATCATGTGTTATCACATGCCCGGACGGCCGACCCCCTCAAGCCGTGTCTGTATGACGTGTCTCGTATCATGTGTTATCACATACCCGGACGGCCGACCCCCTCAAGCCGTATCTGTATGACGTGTCTCGTGTCTCGTATCATGTGTTATCACATGTCCGGACGGCCGACCCCCTCAAGCCGTATCTGTATGACGTGTCTCGTGTCTCGTATCATGTGTTATCACATGTCCCAACGGCCGACCCCCTCAAGCCGTATCTGTATGACGTGTCTCGTGTCTCGTATCATGTGTTATCACATGCCCGGACGGCCGACCCCCTCAAGCCGTATCTGTATGACGTGTCTCGTGTCTCGTATCGTGTGTTATCACATGCCCGGACGGCCGACCCCCTCAAGCCGTATCTGTATGACGTGTCTCGTGTCTCGTATCATGTGTTATCACATGTCCGGACGGCCGACCCCCTCAAGCCGTATCTGTATGACGTGTCTCGTGTCTCGTATCATGTGTTATCACATGCCCGGACGGCCGACCCCGTCAAGCCGCATCTGTATGACGTGTCTCGTATCATGTGTTATCACATGCCCGGACGGCCGACCCCCTCAAGCCGTATCTGTCTGACGTGTCTCGTGTCTCGTTTCATGTGTTATCACATGCCCGGACGGCCGACCCCCTCAAGCCGTGTCTGTATGACGTGTCTCGTATCATGTGTTATCACATACCCGGACGGCCGACCCCCTCAAGCCGTATCTGTATGACGTGTCTCGTGTCTCGTATCATGTGTTATCACATGCCCGGACGGCCGACCCCCTCAAGCCGTGTCTGTATGACGTGTCTCGTATCATGTGTTATCACATACCCGGACGGCCGACCCCCTCAAGCCGTATCTGTATGACGTGTCTCGTGTCTCGTATCATGTGTTATCACATGTCCGGACGGCCGACCCCCTCAAGCCGTATCTGTATGACGTGTCTCGTGTCTCGTATCATGTGTTATCACATGTCCCAACGGCCGACCCCCTCAAGCCGTATCTGTATGACGTGTCTCGTGTCTCGTATCATGTGTTATCACATGCCCGGACGGCCGACCCCCTCAAGCCGTATCTGTATGACGTGTCTCGTGTCTCGTATCGTGTGTTATCACATGCCCGGACGGCCGACCCCCTCAAGCCGTATCTGTATGACGTGTCTCGTGTCTCGTATCATGTGTTATCACATGTCCGGACGGCCGACCCCTTCAAGCCGTATCTGTATGACGTGTCTCGTGTCTCGTATCATGTGTTATCACATGCCCGGACGGCCGACCCCGTCAAGCCGCATCTGTATGACGTGTCTCGTATCATGTGTTATCACATGCCCGGACGGCCGACCCCCTCAAGCCGTATCTGTCTGACGTGTCTCGTGTCTCGTATCATGTGTTGTCACATGCCCGGACGGCCGACCCCCTCAAGCCGTATCTGTATGACGTGTCTCGTATCATGTGTTATCACATGCCCGGACGGCCGACCCCCTCAAGCCGTATCTGTATGACGTGTCTCGTATCATGTGTTATCACATGCCCGGACGGCCGACCCCCTCAAGCCGTATTTGTATGACGTGTCTCGTATCATGTGTTATCACATGCCCGGACGGCCGACCCCCTCAAGCCGTATCTGTATGACGTGTCTCGTATCGTGTGTTATCACATGCCCGGACGGCCGAACCCCTCAAGCCGTATCTGTATGACGTGTCTCGTATCATGTGTTATCACATGCCCGGACGGCCGACCCCCTCAAGCCGTATCTGTATGACGTGTCTCGTATCATGTGTTATCACATGCCCGGACGGCCGACCCCCTCAAGCCGTATCTGTCTGACGTGTCTCGTATCGTGTGTTATCACATGCCCGGACGGCCGACCCCCTCAAGCCGTATCTGTATGACGTGTCTCGTGTCTCGTATCATGTGTTATCACATGCCCGGACGGCCGACCCCCTCAAGCCGTATCTGTATGACGTGTCTCGTATCGTGTGTTATCACATGCCCGGACGGCCGACCCCCTCAAGCCGTATCTGTATGACGTGTCTCGTGTCTCGTATCATGTTTTATCACATGCCCGGACGGCCGACCCCCTCAAGCCGTGTCTGTGTGACGTGTCTCGTGTCTCGTATCATGTGTTATCACATACCCGGACGGCCGACCCCCTCAAGCCGTATCTGTATGACGTGTCTCGTGTCTCGTATCATGTGTTATCACATGCCCGGACGGCCGACCCCCTCAAGCCGCATCTGTATGACGTGTCTCGTATCATGTGTTATCACATGCCCGGACGGCCGACCCCCTCAAGCCGTGTCTGTATGACGTGTCTCGTATCATGTGTTATCACATACCCGGACGGCCGACCCCCTCAAGCCGTATCTGTATGACGTGTCTCGTGTCTCGTATCATGTGTTATCACATGTCCGGACGGCCGACCCCCTCAAGCCCTATCTGTATGACGTGTCTCGTGTCTCGTATCATGTGTTATCACATGTCCGGACGGCCGACCCCCTCAAGCCGTATCTGTATGACGTGTCTCGTGTCTCGTGTCATGTGTTATCACATACCCGGACGGCCGACCCCCTCAAGCCGTATCTGTATGACGTGTCTCGTATCGTGTGTTATCACATGCCTGGACGGCCGACCCCCTCAAGCCGTATCTGTATGACGTGTCTCGTATCATGTGTTATCACATGCCCGGACGGCCGACCCCCTCAAGCCGTATCTGTATGACGTGTCTCGTATCATGTGTTATCACATGCCCGGACGGCCGACCCCCTCAAGCCGTATTTGTATGACGTGTCTCGTATCATGTGTTATCACATGCCCGGACGGCCGACCCCCTCAAGCCGTATCTGTATGACGTGTCTCGTATCGTGTGTTATCACATGCCCGGACGGCCGAACCCCTCAAGCCGTATCTGTATCACGTGTCTCGTATCATGTGTTATCACATGCCCGGACGGCCGACCCCCTCAAGCCGTATCTGTATGACGTGTCTCGTATCATGTGTTATCACATGCCCGGACGGCCGACCCCCTCAAGCCGTATCTGTCTGACGTGTCTCGTATCGTGTGTTATCACATGCCCGGACGGCCGACCCCCTCAAGCCGTATCTGTATGACGTGTCTCGTGTCTCGTATCATGTGTTATCACATGCCCGGACGGCCGACCCCCTCAAGCCGTATCTGTATGACGTGTCTCGTATCGTGTGTTATCACATGCCCGGACGGCCGACCCCCTCAAGCCGTATCTGTATGACGTGTCTCGTGTCTCGTATCATGTTTTATCACATGCCCGGACGGCCGACCCCCTCAAGCCGTGTCTGTGTGACGTGTCTCGTGTCTCGTATCATGTGTTATCACATACCCGGACGGCCGACCCCCTCAAGCCGTATCTGTATGACGTGTCTCGTGTCTCGTATCATGTGTTATCACATGCCCGGACGGCCGACCCCCTCAAGCCGCATCTGTATGACGTGTCTCGTATCATGTGTTATCACATGCCCGGACGGCCGACCCCCTCAAGCCGTGTCTGTATGACGTGTCTCGTATCATGTGTTATCACATACCCGGACGGCCGACCCCCTCAAGCCGTATCTGTATGACGTGTCTCGTGTCTCGTATCATGTGTTATCACATGTCCGGACGGCCGACCCCCTCAAGCCCTATCTGTATGACGTGTCTCGTGTCTCGTATCATGTGTTATCACATGTCCGGACGGCCGACCCCCTCAAGCCGTATCTGTATGACGTGTCTCGTGTCTCGTATCATGTGTTATCACATGCCCGGACGGCCGATCCCGTCAAGCCGCATCTGTATGACGCGTCTCGTATCATGTGTTATCACATGCCCGGACGGCCGACCCCCTCAAGCCGTATCTGTATGACGTGTCTCGTGTCTCGTATCATGTGTTATCACATGCCCGGACGGCCGACCCCCTCAAGCCGTGTCTGTATGACGTGTCTCGTATCATGTGTTATCACATACCCGGACGGCCGACCCCCTCAAGCCGTATCTGTATGACGTGTCTCGTGTCTCGTATCATGTGTTATCACATGTCCGGACGGCCGACCCCCTCAAGCCGTATCTGTATGACGTGTCTCGTGTCTCGTATCATGTGTTATCACATGTCCCAACGGCCGACCCCCTCAAGCCGTATCTGTATGACGTGTCTCGTGTCTCGTATCATGTGTTATCACATGCCCGGACGGCCGACCCCCTCAAGCCGTATCTGTATGACGTGTCTCGTGTCTCGTATCGTGTGTTATCACATGCCCGGACGGCCGACCCCCTCAAGCCGTATCTGTATGACGTGTCTCGTGTCTCGTATCATGTGTTATCACATGCCCGGACGGCCGACCCCGTCAAGCCGCATCTGTATGACGTGTCTCGTGTCTCGTATCATGTGTTATCACATGTCCGGACGGCCGACCCCCTCAAGCCGTATCTGTATGACGTGTCTCGTGTCTCGTATCATGTGTTATCACATGCCCGGACGGCCGACCCCGTCAAGCCGCATCTGTATGACGTGTCTCGTATCATGTGTTATCACATGCCCGGACGGCCGACCCCCTCAAGCCGTATCTGTCTGACGTGTCTCGTGTCTCGTATCATGTGTTATCACATGCCCGGACGGCCGACCCCCTCAAGCCGTGTCTGTATGACGTGTCTCGTATCATGTGTTATCACATACCCGGACGGCCGACCCCCTCACGCCGTATCTGTATGACGTGTCTCGTGTCTCGTATCATGTGTTATCACATGTCCGGACGGCCGACCCCCTCAAGCCGTATCTGTATGACGTGTCTCGTGTCTCGTATCATGTGTTATCACATGTCCCAACGGCCGACCCCCTCAAGCCGTATCTGTATGACGTGTCTCGTGTCTCGTATCATGTGTTATCACATGCCCGGACGGCCGACCCCCTCAAGCCGTATCTGTATGACGTGTCTCGTATCATGTGTTATCACATGCCCGGACGGCCGACCCCCTCAAGCCGTATCTGTATGACGTGTCTCGTATCATGTGTTATCACATGCCCGGACGGCCGACCCCCTCAAGCCGTATCTGTATGACGTGTCTCGTGTCTCGTATCATGTGTTATCACATGTCCGGACGGCCGACCCCCTCAAGCCGTATCTGTATGACGTGTCTCGTGTCTCGTATCATGTGTTATCACATGTCCAGACGGCCGACCCCCTCAAGCCGTATCTGTATGACGTGTCTCGTGTCTCGTATCATGTGTTATCACATGCCCGGAAGGCCGACCCCCTCAAGCCGTATCTGTATGACGTGTCTCGTATCGTGTGTTATCACATGCCTGGACGGCCGACCCCCTCAAGCCGTATCTGTATGACGTGTCTCGTATCATGTGTTATCACATGCCCGGACGGCCGACCTCCTCAAGCCGTATCTGTATGACGTGTCTCGTATCATGTGTTATCACATGCCCGGACGGCCGACCCCCGCAAGCCGTATTTGTATGACGTGTCTCGTATCATGTGTTATCACATGCCCGGACGGCCGACCCCCTCAAGCCGTATCTGTATGACGTGTCTCGTATCGTGTGTTATCACATGCCCGGACGGCCGAACCCCTCAAGCCGTATCTGTATGACGTGTCTCGTATCATGTGTTATCACATGCCCGGACGGCCGACCCCCTCAAGCCGTATCTGTATGACGTGTCTCGTATCATGTGTTATCACATGCCCGGACGGCCGACCCCCTCAAGCCGTATCTGTCTGACGTGTCTCGTATCGTGTGTTATCACATGCCCGGACGGCCGACCCCCTCAAGCCGTATCTGTATGACGTGTCTCGTGTCTCGTATCATGTTTTATCACATGCCCGGACGGCCGACCCCCTCAAGCCGTATCTGTATGACGTGTCTCGTATCGTGTGTTATCACATGCCCGGACGGCCGACCCCCTCAAGCCGTATCTGTATGACGTGTCTCGTGTCTCGTATCATGTGTTATCACATGTCCGGACGGCCGACCCCCTCAAGCCCTATCTGTATGACGTGTCTCGTGTCTCGTATCATGTGTTATCACATGTCCGGACGGCCGACCCCCTCAAGCCGTATCTGTATGACGTGTCTCGTGTCTCGTATCATGTGTTATCACATGCCCGGACGGCCGATCCCGTCAAGCCGCATCTGTATGACGCGTCTCGTATCATGTGTTATCACATGCCCGGACGGCCGACCCCCTCAAGCCGTATCTGTATGACGTGTCTCGTGTCTCGTATCATGTGTTATCACATGCCCGGACGGCCGACCCCCTCAAGCCGTGTCTGTATGACGTGTCTCGTATCATGTGTTATCACATACCCGGACGGCCGACCCCCTCAAGCCGTATCTGTATGACGTGTCTCGTGTCTCGTATCATGTGTTATCACATGTCCGGACGGCCGACCCCCTCAAGCCGTATCTGTATGACGTGTCTCGTGTCTCGTATCATGTGTTATCACATGTCCCAACGGCCGACCCCCTCAAGCCGTATCTGTATGACGTGTCTCGTGTCTCGTATCATGTGTTATCACATGCCCGGACGGCCGACCCCCTCAAGCCGTATCTGTATGACGTGTCTCGTGTCTCGTATCGTGTGTTATCACATGCCCGGACGGCCGACCCCCTCAAGCCGTATCTGTATGACGTGTCTCGTGTCTCGTATCATGTGTTATCACATGTCCGGACGGCCGACCCCCTCAAGCCGTATCTGTATGACGTGTCTCGTGTCTCGTATCATGTGTTATCACATGCCCGGACGGCCGACCCCGTCAAGCCGCATCTGTATGACGTGTCTCGTATCATGTGTTATCACATGCCCGGACGGCCGACCCCCTCAAGCCGTATCTGTCTGACGTGTCTCGTGTCTCGTTTCATGTGTTATCACATGCCCGGACGGCCGACCCCCTCAAGCCGTGTCTGTATGACGTGTCTCGTATCATGTGTTATCACATACCCGGACGGCCGACCCCCTCAAGCCGTATCTGTATGACGTGTCTCGTGTCTCGTATCATGTGTTATCACATGCCCGGACGGCCGACCCCCTCAAGCCGTGTCTGTATGACGTGTCTCGTATCATGTGTTATCACATACCCGGACGGCCGACCCCCTCAAGCCGTATCTGTATGACGTGTCTCGTGTCTCGTATCATGTGTTATCACATGTCCGGACGGCCGACCCCCTCAAGCCGTATCTGTATGACGTGTCTCGTGTCTCGTATCATGTGTTATCACATGTCCCAACGGCCGACCCCCTCAAGCCGTATCTGTATGACGTGTCTCGTGTCTCGTATCATGTGTTATCACATGCCCGGACGGCCGACCCCCTCAAGCCGTATCTGTATGACGTGTCTCGTGTCTCGTATCGTGTGTTATCACATGCCCGGACGGCCGACCCCCTCAAGCCGTATCTGTATGACGTGTCTCGTGTCTCGTATCATGTGTTATCACATGTCCGGACGGCCGACCCCTTCAAGCCGTATCTGTATGACGTGTCTCGTGTCTCGTATCATGTGTTATCACATGCCCGGACGGCCGACCCCGTCAAGCCGCATCTGTATGACGTGTCTCGTATCATGTGTTATCACATGCCCGGACGGCCGACCCCCTCAAGCCGTATCTGTCTGACGTGTCTCGTGTCTCGTATCATGTGTTATCACATGCCCGGACGGCCGACCCCCTCAAGCCGTATCTGTATGACGTGTCTCGTATCATGTGTTATCACATGCCCGGACGGCCGACCCCCTCAAGCCGTATCTGTATGACGTGTCTCGTATCATGTGTTATCACATGCCCGGACGGCCGACCCCCTCAAGCCGTATTTGTATGACGTGTCTCGTATCATGTGTTATCACATGCCCGGACGGCCGACCCCCTCAAGCCGTATCTGTATGACGTGTCTCGTATCGTGTGTTATCACATGCCCGGACGGCCGAACCCCTCAAGCCGTATCTGTATGACGTGTCTCGTATCATGTGTTATCACATGCCCGGACGGCCGACCCCCTCAAGCCGTATCTGTATGACGTGTCTCGTATCATGTGTTATCACATGCCCGGACGGCCGACCCCCTCAAGCCGTATCTGTCTGACGTGTCTCGTATCGTGTGTTATCACATGCCCGGACGGCCGACCCCCTCAAGCCGTATCTGTATGACGTGTCTCGTGTCTCGTATCATGTGTTATCACATGCCCGGACGGCCGACCCCCTCAAGCCGTATCTGTATGACGTGTCTCGTATCGTGTGTTATCACATGCCCGGACGGCCGACCCCCTCAAGCCGTATCTGTATGACGTGTCTCGTGTCTCGTATCATGTTTTATCACATGCCCGGACGGCCGACCCCCTCAAGCCGTGTCTGTGTGACGTGTCTCGTGTCTCGTATCATGTGTTATCACATACCCGGACGGCCGACCCCCTCAAGCCGTATCTGTATGACGTGTCTCGTGTCTCGTATCATGTGTTATCACATGCCCGGACGGCCGACCCCCTCAAGCCGCATCTGTATGACGTGTCTCGTATCATGTGTTATCACATGCCCGGACGGCCGACCCCCTCAAGCCGTGTCTGTATGACGTGTCTCGTATCATGTGTTATCACATACCCGGACGGCCGACCCCCTCAAGCCGTATCTGTATGACGTGTCTCGTGTCTCGTATCATGTGTTATCACATGTCCGGACGGCCGACCCCCTCAAGCCCTATCTGTATGACGTGTCTCGTGTCTCGTATCATGTGTTATCACATGTCCGGACGGCCGACCCCCTCAAGCCGTATCTGTATGACGTGTCTCGTGTCTCGTATCATGTGTTATCACATGCCCGGACGGCCGATCCCGTCAAGCCGCATCTGTATGACGCGTCTCGTATCATGTGTTATCACATGCCCGGACGGCCGACCCCCTCAAGCCGTATCTGTATGACGTGTCTCGTGTCTCGTATCATGTGTTATCACATGCCCGGACGGCCGACCCCCTCAAGCCGTGTCTGTATGACGTGTCTCGTATCATGTGTTATCACATACCCGGACGGCCGACCCCCTCAAGCCGTATCTGTATGACGTGTCTCGTGTCTCGTATCATGTGTTATCACATGTCCGGACGGCCGACCCCCTCAAGCCGTATCTGTATGACGTGTCTCGTGTCTCGTATCATGTGTTATCACATGTCCCAACGGCCGACCCCCTCAAGCCGTATCTGTATGACGTGTCTCGTGTCTCGTATCATGTGTTATCACATGCCCGGACGGCCGACCCCCTCAAGCCGTATCTGTATGACGTGTCTCGTGTCTCGTATCGGGTGTTATCACATGCCCGGACGGCCGACCCCCTCAAGCCGTATCTGTATGACGTGTCTCGTGTCTCGTATCATGTGTTATCACATGTCCGGACGGCCGACCCCCTCAAGCCGTATCTGTATGACGTGTCTCGTGTCTCGTATCATGTGTTATCACATGCCCGGACGGCCGACCCCGTCAAGCCGCATCTGTATGACGTGTCTCGTATCATGTGTTATCACATGCCCGGACGGCCGACCCCCTCAAGCCGTATCTGTCTGACGTGTCTCGTGTCTCGTTTCATGTGTTATCACATGCCCGGACGGCCGACCCCCTCAAGCCGTGTCTGTATGACGTGTCTCGTATCATGTGTTATCACATACCCGGACGGCCGACCCCCTCAAGCCGTATCTGTATGACGTGTCTCGTGTCTCGTATCATGTGTTATCACATGCCCGGACGGCCGACCCCCTCAAGCCGTGTCTGTATGACGTGTCTCGTATCATGTGTTATCACATACCCGGACGGCCGACCCCCTCAAGCCGTATCTGTATGACGTGTCTCGTGTCTCGTATCATGTGTTATCACATGTCCGGACGGCCGACCCCCTCAAGCCGTATCTGTATGACGTGTCTCGTGTCTCGTATCATGTGTTATCACATGTCCCAACGGCCGACCCCCTCAAGCCGTATCTGTATGACGTGTCTCGTGTCTCGTATCATGTGTTATCACATGCCCGGACGGCCGACCCCCTCAAGCCGTATCTGTATGACGTGTCTCGTGTCTCGTATCGTGTGTTATCACATGCCCGGACGGCCGACCCCCTCAAGCCGTATCTGTATGACGTGTCTCGTGTCTCGTATCATGTGTTATCACATGTCCGGACGGCCGACCCCCTCAAGCCGTATCTGTATGACGTGTCTCGTATCATGTGTTATCACATGCCCGGACGGCCGACCCCCTCAAGCCGTATCTGTCTGACGTGTCTCGTGTCTCGTATCATGTGTTATCACATGCCCGGACGGCCGACCCCCTCAAGCCGTGTCTGTATGATGTGTCTCGTATCATGTGTTATCACATACCCGGACGGCCGACCCCCTCAAGCCGTATCTGTATGACGTGTCTCGTGTCTCGTATCATGTGTTATCACATGTCCGGACGGCCGACCCCCTCAAGCCGTATCTGTATGACGTGTCTCGTGTCTCGTATCATGTGTTATCACATGTCCCAACGGCCGACCCCCTCAAGCCGTATCTGTATGACGTGTCTCGTGTCTCGTATCATGTGTTATCACATGCCCGGACGGCCGACCCCCTCAAGCCGTATCTGTATGACGTGTCTCGTATCATGTGTTATCACATGCCCGGACGGCCGACCCCCTCAAGCCGTATCTGTATGACGTGTCTCGTATCATGTGTTATCACATGCCCGGACGGCCGACCCCCTCAAGCCGTATCTGTATGACGTGTCTCGTGTCTCGTATCATGTGTTATCACATGTCCGGACGGCCGACCCCCTCAAGCCGTATCTGTATGACGTGTCTCGTGTCTCGTATCATGTGTTATCACATGTCCAGACGGCCGACCCCCTCAAGCCGTATCTGTATGACGTGTCTCGTGTCTCGTATCATGTGTTATCACATGCCCGGAAGGCCGACCCCCTCAAGCCGTATCTGTATGACGTGTCTCGTATCGTGTGTTATCACATGCCTGGACGGCCGACCCCCTCAAGCCGTATCTGTATGACGTGTCTCGTATCATGTTTTATCACATGCCCGGACGGCCGACCCCCTCAAGCCGTATCTGTATGACGTGTCTCGTATCATGTGTTATCACATGCCCGGACGGCCGACCCCCTCAAGCCGTATTTGTATGACGTGTCTCGTATCATGTGTTATCACATGACCGGACGGCCGACCCCCTCAAGCCGTATCTGTATGACGTGTCTCGTATCGTGTGTTATCACATGCCCGGACGGCCGAACCCCTCAAGCCGTATCTGTATGACGTGTCTCGTATCATGTGTTATCACATGCCCGGACGGCCGACCCCCTCAAGCCGTATCTGTATGACGTGTCTCGTATCATGTGTTATCACATGCCCGGACGGCCGACCCCCTCAAGCCGTATCTGTCTGACGTGTCTCGTATCGTGTGTTATCACATGCCCGGACGGCCGACCCCCTCAAGCCGTATCTGTATGACGTGTCTCGTGTCTCGTATCATGTGTTATCACATGCCCGGACGGCCGACCCCCTCAAGCCGTATCTGTATGACGTGTCTCGTATCGTGTGTTATCACATGCCCGGACGGCCGACCCCCTCAAGCCGTATCTGTATGACGTGTCTCGTGTCTCGTATCATGTTTTATCACATGCCCGGACGGCCGACCCCCTCAAGCCGTGTCTGTGTGACGTGTCTCGTGTCTCGTATCATGTGTTATCACATACCCGGACGGCCGACCCCCTCAAGCCGTATCTGTATGACGTGTCTCGTGTCTCGTATCATGTGTTATCACATGCCCGGACGGCCGACCCCCTCAAGCCGCATCTGTATGACGTGTCTCGTATCATGTGTTATCACATGCCCGGACGGCCGACCCCCTCAAGCCGTATCTGTATGACGTGTCTCGTATCATGTGTTATCACATGCCCGGACGGCCGACCCCCTCAAGCCGTATCTGTATGACGTGTCTCGTATCATGTGTTATCACAAGCCCGGACGGCCGACCCCCTCAAGCCGTATCTGTATGACGTGTCTCGTATCGTGTGTTATCACATGCCCGGACGGCCGACCCCCTCAAGCCGTATTTGTATGACGTGTCTCGTGTCTCGTATCATGTGTTATCACATGCCCGGACGGCCGACCCCCTCAAGCCGTGTCTGTGTGACGTGTCTCGTGTCTCGTATCATGTGTTATCGCATACCCGGACGGCCGACCCCCTCAAGCCGTATCTGTATGACGTGTCTCGTATCGTGTGTTATCACATGCCCGGACGGCCGACCCCCTCAAGCCGTATCTGTATGACGTGTCTCGTGTCTCGTATCATGTTTTATCACATGCCCGGACGGCCGACCCCCTCAAGCCGTGTCTGTGTGACGTGTCTCGTGTCTCGTATCATGTGTTATCACATACCCGGACGGCCGACCCCCTCAAGCCGTATCTGTATGACGTGTCTCGTGTCTCGTATCATGTGTTATCACATGCCCGGACGGCCGACCCCCTCAAGCCGCATCTGTATGACGTGTCTCGTATCATGTGTTATCACATGCCCGGACGGCCGACCCCCTCAAGCCGTATCTGTATGACGTGTCTCGTATCATGTGTTATCACATGCCCGGACGGCCGACCCCCTCAAGCCGTATCTGTATGACGTGTCTCGTATCATGTGTTATCACAAGCCCGGACGGCCGACCCCCTCAAGCCGTATCTGTATGACGTGTCTCGTATCGTGTGTTATCACATGCCCGGACGGCCGACCCCCTCAAGCCGTATTTGTATGACGTGTCTCGTGTCTCGTATCATGTGTTATCACATGCCCGGACGGCCGACCCCCTCAAGCCGTGTCTGTGTGACGTGTCTCGTGTCTCGTATCCTGTGTTATCACATGTCCGGACGGCCGACTCCTTCAAGCCGTATCTGTATGATGTGTCTCGTGTCGTGTGTTATCACATGCCCGGACGGCCGACCCCCTCAAGCCGTATCTGTATGACTTGTCTCGTATCGTGTGTTATCACATGCCCGGACGGCCGACCCCCTCAAGCCGTATCTGTATGACGTGTCTCGTATCATGTGTTATCACATGCCCGGACGGCCGACCCCCTCAAGCCGTATCTCTATGACGTGTCTCGTGTCTCGTATCATGTGTTATCACATGCCCGGACGGCCGACCCCCTCAAACCGTATCTGTATGACGTGTCTCGTGTCTCGTATCATGTGTTATCACATGCCCGGACGGCCGACCCCCTCAAGCCGTATCTGTATGACGTGTCTCGTATCGTGTGTTATCACATTACCGGACGACCGACCCCCTCAAGCCGTATCTGTATGACGTGTCTCGTGTCTCGTATCATGTGTTATCACATGCCCGGACGGCCGACCCCCTCAAGCCGTATCTGTATGACGTGTCTCGTATCATGTGTTATCACATGCCCGGACGGCCGACCCCCTCAAGCCGTATCTCTATGACGTGTCTCGTGTCTCGTATCATGTGTTATCACATGCCCGGACGGCCGACCCCCTCAAGCCGTATCTGTATGACGTGTCTCGTGTCTCGTATCATGTGTTATCACATGCCCGGACGGCCGACCCCCTCAAGCCGTATCTGTATGACGTGTCTCGTATCATGTGTTATCACATGCCCGGACGGCCGACCCCCTCAAGCCGTATCTGTATGACGTGTCTCGTGTCTCGTATCATGTGTTATCACATGCCCGGACGGCCGACCCTTTCAAGCCGTATCTGTATGACGTGTCTCGTATCGTGTGTTATCACATGCCCGGACGGCCGACCCCCTCAAGCCGTATCTCTATGACGTGTCTCGTGTCTCGTATCATGTGTTATCACATGCCCGGAGGGCCGACCCCCTCAAGCCGTATCTGTATGACGTGTCTCGTGTCTCGTATCATGTGTTATCACATGCCCGGACGGCCGACCCCCTCAAGCCGTATCTGTATGACGTGTCTCGTGTCTCGTATCATGTGTTATCACATACCCGGACGGCCGACCCCCTCAAGCCGTATCTGTATGACGTGTCTCGTGTCTCGTATCATGTGTTATCACATGCCCGGACGGCCGACCCCCTCAAGCCGTATCTGTATGACGTGTCTCGTATCGTGTGTTATCACATGCCCAGATGGCCGACCACCTCAAGCCGTATCTGTATGACGTGTCTCGTGTCTCGTATCATGTGTTATCACATGCCCAGACGGCCGACCCCTTCAAGCCGTATCTGTATGACGTGTCTCGTGTCTCGTATCGTGTGTTATCACATACCCGGACGGCCGACCCCCTCAAGCCGTATCTGTATGACGTGTCTCGTGTCTCGTATCGTGTGTTATCACATGCCCGGACGGCCGACCCCCTCAAGCCGTATCTGTATGACGTGTCTCGTGTCTCGTATCGTGTGTTATCACATACCCGGACGGCCGACCCCCTCAAGCCGTATCTGTATGACGTGTCTCGTGTCTCGTATCATGTGTTATCACATGCCCGGACGGCCGACCCCCTCAAGCCGTATCTCTATGACGTGTCTCGTGTCTCGTATCATGTGTTATCACATGCCCGGACGGCCGACCCCCTCAAGCCGTATCTGTATGACGTGTCTCGTGTCTCGTATCATGTGTTATCACATGCCCGGACGGCCGATCCCCTCAAGCCGTATCTGTATGACGTGTCTCGTATCATGTGTTATCACATGCCCGGACGGCCGACCCCCTCAAGCCGTATCTGTATGACGTGTCTCGTGTCTCGTATCATGTGTTATCACATGCCCGGACGGCCGACCCCCTCAAGCCGTATCTGTATGACGTGTCTCGTGTCTCGTATCATGTGTTATCACATGCCCGGACGGCCGACCCCCTCAAGCCGTATCTGTATGACGTGTCTCGTGTCGTGTGTTATCACATGCCCGGACGGCCGACCCCCTCAAGCCGTATCTCTATGACGTGTCTCGTGTCTCGTATCATGTGTTATCACATGCCCGGACGGCCGACCCCCTCAAGCCGTATCTGTATGACGTGTCTCGTATCTCGTATCATGTGTTATCACATGCCCGGACGGCCGACCCCCTCAAGCCGTATCTGTATGACGTGTCTCGTATCATGTGTTATCACATGCCCGGACGGCCGACCCCCTCAAGCCGTATCTGTATGACGTGTCTCGTGTCTCGTATCATGTGTTATCACATGCCCGGACGGCCGACCCCCTCAAGCCGTATCTGTATGACGTGTCTCGTATAATGTGTTATCACATGCCCGGACGGCCGACCCCCTCAAGCCGTATCTGTATGACGTGTCTCGTGTCTCGTATCGTGTGTTATCACATGCCCGGACGGCCGACCCCCTCAAGCCGTATCTGTATGACGTGTCTCGTGTCTCGTATCATGTGTTATCACATGCCCGGACGGCCGACCCCCTCAAGCCGTATCTGTATGACGTGTCTCGTATCGTGTGTTATCACATGCCCGGACGGCCGACCCCCTCAAGCCGTATCTCTATGACGTGTCTCGTGTCTCGTATCATGTGTTATCACATGCCCGGACGACCGACCCCCTCAAGCCGTATCTGTATGACGTGTCTCGTATCATGTGTTATCACATGCCCGGACGGCCGACCCCCTCAAGCCGTATCTGTATGACGTGTCTCGTGTCTCGTATCATGTGTTATCACATGCCCGAACGACCGACCCCCTCAAGCCGTATCTGTATGACGTGTCTCGTATCGTGTGTTATCACATGGCCGGACGACCGACCCCCTCAAGCCGTATCTGTATGACGTGTCTCGTGTCTCGTATCACGTGTTATCACATGCCCGGACGGCCGACCCCCTCAAGCCGAATCTGTATGACGTGTCTCGTATCATGTGTTATCACATGCCCGGACGGCCGACCCCCTCAAGCCGTATCTGTTTGACGTGTCTCGTGTCTCGTATCATGTGTTATCACATACCCGGACGGCCGACCCCCTCAAGCCGTATCTGTATGACGTGTCTCGTGTCTCGTATCCTGTGTTATCACATGTCCGGACGGCCGACTCCCTCAAGCCGTATCTGTATGACGTGTCTCGTGTCTCGTATCGTGTGTTATCACATACCCAGACGGCCGACCCCCTAAAGCCGTATCTGTATGACGTGTCTCGTTTCTCGTATCCTGTGTTATCACATGTCCGGACGGCCGACTCCCTCAAGCCGTATCTGTATGACGTGTCTCGTGTCTCGTATCCTGTGTTATCACATGTCCGGACGGCCGACTCCCTCAAGCCGTATCTGTATGACGTGTCTCGTGTCTCGTATCGTGTGTTATCCCATACCCGGACGGCCGACCCCCTAAAGCCGTGTCTGTATGACGTGTCTCGTATCGTGTGTTATCACATACCCGGACGGCCGACCAGCTCAAGCCGTGTCTGTATGACGTGTCTCGTGTCTCGTATCCTGTGTTATCACATGTCCGGACGGCCGACTCCCTCAAGCCGTATCTGTATGATGTGTCTCGTGTCGTGTGTTATCACATGCCCGGACGGCCGACCCCCTCAAGCCGTATCTGTATGACTTGTCTCGTATCGTGTGTTATCACATGCCCGGACGGCCGACTCCCTCAAGCCGTATCTGTATGACGTGTCTCGTATCATGTGTTATCACATGCCCGGACGGCCGACCCCCTCAAGCCGTATCTCTATGACGTGTCTCGTGTCTCGTATCATGTGTTATCACATGCCCGGACGGCCGACCCCCTCAAGCCGTATCTGTATGACGTGTCTCGTGTCTCGTATCATGTGTTATCACATGCCCGGACGGCCGACCCCCTCAAGCCGTATCTGTATGACGTGTCTCGTGTCTCGTATCCTCTGTTATCACATGTCCGGAGGGCCGACTCCCTCAAGCCGTATCTGTATGACGTGTCGCGTGTCTCGTATCGTGTGTTATCACATACCCGGACGGCCGACCCCCTCAAGCCGTATCTGTATGACGTGTCTCGTGTCTCGTATCATGTGTTATCACATGCCCGGACGGCCGACCCCCTCAAGCCGTATCTGTATGACGTGTCTCGTATCGTGTGTTATCACATGGCCGGACGACCGACCCCCTCAAGCCGTATCTGTATGACGTGTCTCGTGTCTCGTATTATGTGTTATCACATGCCCGGACGGCCGACCCCCTCAAGCCGAATCTGTATGACGTGTCTCGTATCATGTGTTATCACATGCCCGGACGGCCGACCCCCTCAAGCCGTATCTGTATGACGTGTCTCGTGTCTCGTATCATGTGTTATCACATACCCGGACGGCCGACCCCCTCAAGCCGTATCTGTATGACGTGTCTCGTGTCTCGTATCCTGTGTTATCACATGTCCGGACGGCCGACTCCCTCAAGCCGTATCTGTATGACGTGTCTCGTGTCTCGTATCGTGTGTTATCACATACCCGGACGGCCGACCCCCTAAAGCCGTATCTGTATGACGTGTCTCGTTTCTCGTATCCTGTGTTATCACATGTCCGGACGGCCGACTCCCTCAAGCCGTATCTGTATGACGTGTCTCGTGTCTCGTATCCTGTGTTATCACATGTCCGGACGGCCGACTCCCTCAAGCCGTATCTGTATGACGTGTCGCGTGTCTCGTATCGTGTGTTATCACATACCCGGACGGCCGACCCCCTAAAGCCGTGTCTGTATGACGTGTCTCGTATCGTGTGTTATCACATACCCGGACGGCCGACCCCCTCAAGCCGTGTCTGTATGACGTGTCTCGTGTCTCGTATCCTGTGTTATCACATGTCCGGACGGCCGACTCCCTCAAGCCGTATCTGTATGATGTGTCTCGTGTCGTGTGTTATCACATGCCCGGACGGCCGACCCCCTCAAGCCGTATCTGTATGACTTGTCTCGTATCGTGTGTTATCACATGCCCGGACGGCCGACCACCTCAAGCCGTATCTGTATGACGTGTCTCGTATCATGTGTTATCACATGCCCGGACGGCCGACCCCCTTAAGCCGTATCTGTATGACGTGTCTCGTGTCTCGTATCATGTGTTATCACATGCCCGGGCGGCCGACCCCCTCAAGCCGTGTCTGTATGACGTGTCTCGTATCATGTGTTATCACATGTCCGGACGGCCGACCCCCTCAAGCCGTATTTGTATGACGTGTCTCGTGTCTCGTATCATGTGTTATCACATGCCCGGACGGCCGACCCCCTCAAGCCGTATCTGTATGACGTTTCTCGTGTCTCGTATCATGTGTTATCACATGCCCGGACGGCCGACCCCCTCAAGCCGCATCTGTATGACGTGTCTCGTATCGTGTGTTATCACATGCCCGGACGGCCGACCCCCTCAAGCCGTATCTGTATGACGTGTCTCGTGTCTCGTATCATGTGTTATCACATACCCGGACGGCCGACCCCCTCAAGCCGTATCTGTATGACGTGTCTGGTGTCTCGTATCATGTGTTATCACATGCCCGGACGGCCGACCCCCTCAAGCCGTATCTGTATGACGTGTCTCGTGTCTCGTATCATGTGTTATCACATGCCCGGACGGCCGACCCCCTCAAGCCGTATCTGTATGACGTGTCTCGTGTCTCGTATCATGTGTTATCACATGCCCGGACGGCCGACCCCCTCAAGCCGTATCTGTATGACGTGTCTCGTGTCTCGTATCCTGTGTTATCACATGTCCGGACAGCCGACTCCCTGAAGCCGTATCTGTATGAGGTGTCGCGTGTCTCGTATCGTGTGTTATCACATACCCGGACGGCCGACCCCCTCAAGCCGTATCTGTATGACGTGTCTCGTGTCTCGTATCATGTGTTATCACATGCCCGGACGGCCGACCCCCTCAAGCCGTATCTGTATGACGTGTCTCGTATCGTGTGTTATCACATGGCCGGACGACCGACCCCCTCAAGCCGTATCTGTATGACGTGTCTCGTGTCTCGTATTATGTGTTATCACATGCCCGGACGGCCGACCCCCTCAAGCCGAATCTGTATGACGTGTCTCGTATCATGTGTTATCACATGCCCGGACGGCCGACCCCCTCAAGCCGTATCTGTATGACGTGTCTCGTGTCTCGTATCCTGTGTTATCACATGTCCGGACGGCCGACTCCCTCAAGCCGTATCTGTATGACGTGTCTCGTGTCTCGTATCGTGTGTTATCACATACCCGGACGGCCGACCCCCTAAAGCCGTATCTGTATGACGTGTCTCGTTTCTCGTATCCTGTGTTATCACATGTCCGGACGGCCGATTCCCTCAAGCCGTATCTGTATGACGTGTCTCGTGTCTCGTATCCTGTGTTATCACATGTCCGGACGGCCGACTCCCTCAAGCCGTATCTGTATGACGTGTCGCGTGTCTCGTATCGTGTGTTATCACATACCCGGACGGCCGACCCCCTAAAGCCGTGTCTGTATGACGTGTCTCGTATCGTGTGTTATCACATACCCGGACGGCCGACCCCCTCAAGCCGTGTCTGTATGACGTGTCTCGTGTCTCGTATCCTGTGTTATCACATGTCCGGACGGCCGACTCCCTCAAGCCGTATCTGTATGATGTGTCTCGTGTCGTGTGTTATCACATGCCCGGACGGCCGACCCCCTCAAGCCGTATCTGTATGACTTGTCTCGTATCGTGTGTTATCACATGCCCGGACGGCCGACCACCTCAAGCCGTATCTGTATGACGTGTCTCGTATCATGTGTTATCACATGCCCGGACGGCCGACCCCCTCAAGCCGTATCTGTATGACGTGTCTCGTGTCTCGTATCATGTGTTATCACATGCCCGGGCGGCCGACCCCCTCAAGCCGTGTCTGTATGACTTGTCTCGTATCATGTGTTATCACATGTCCGGACGGCCGACCCCCTCAAGCCGTATTTGTATGACGTGTCTCGTGTCTCGTATCATGTGTTATCACATGCCCGGACGGCCGACCCCCTCAAGCCGTATCTGTATGACGTTTCTCGTGTCTCGTATCATGTGTTATCACATGCCCGGACGGCCGACCCCCTCAAGCCGCATCTGTATGACGTGTCTCGTATCGTGTGTTATCACATGCCCGGACGGCCGACCCCCTCAAGCCGTATCTGTATGACGTGTCTCGTGTCTCGTATCATGTGTTATCACATACCCGGACGGCCGACCCCCTAAAGCCGTATCTGTATGACGTGTCTCGTGTCTCGTATCATGTGTTATCACATGCCCGGACGGCCGACCCCCTCAAGCCGTATCTGTATGACGTGTCTCGTGTCTCGTATCATGTGTTATCACATGCCCGGACGGCCGACCCCCTCAAGCCGTATCTGTATGACGTGTCTCGTATCGTGTGTTATCACATGCCCGGACGGCCGACCCCCTCAAGCCGTATCTGTATGACGTGTCTCGTATCATGTGTTATCACATGCCCGGACGGCCGACCCCCTCAAGCCGTATCTGTATGACGTGTCCCGTATCGTGTGTTATCACATGCCCGGACGGCCGACCCCCTCAAGCCGTATCTGTATGACGTGTCTCGTATCGTGTGTTATCACATGCCCGGGCGGCCGACCCCCTCAAGCCGTATCTGTATGACGTGTCTCGTATCGTGTGTTATCACATGCCCGGACGGCCGACCCCCTCAAGCCGTATCTGTATGACGTGTCTCGTATCGTGTGTTATCACATGCCCGGACGGCCGACCCCCTCAAGCCGTATCTGTATGACGTGTCTCGTATCATGTGTTATCACATGCCCGGGCGGCCGACCCCCTCAAGCCGTGTCTGTATGACGTGTCCCGTATCGTGTGTTATCACATGCCCGGACGGCCGACCCCCTCAGGCCGTATCTGTATGACGTGTCTCGTATCGTGTGTTATCACATGCCCGGACGGCCGACCCCCTCAGGCCGTATCTGTATGACGTGTCTCGTATCGTGTGTTATCACATGCCCGGGCGGCCGACCCCCTCAAGCCGTATCTGTATGACGTGTCTTGTATCGTGTGTTATCACATGCCCGGACGGCCGACCCCCTCAAGCCGTATCTGTATGACGTGTCTCGTGTCTCGTATCATGTGTTATCACATGCCCGGACGGCTGACCCCTTCAAGCCGTATCTGTATGACGTGTCTCGTGTCTCGTATCATGTGTTATCACATGCCCGGACGGCCGACCCCCTCAAGCCGTATCTGTATGACGTGTCTCGTGTCTCGTTTCATGTGTTATCACATACCCGGACGGCCGACCCCCTCAAGCCGTATCTGTATGACGTGTCTCGTGTCTCGTATCATGTGTTATCACATGCCCGGACGGCCGACCCCCTCAAGCCGTATCTGTATGACGTGTCTCGTATCGTGTGTTATCACATGCCCAGACGGCCGACCCCCTCAAGCCGTATCTGTATGACGTGTCTCGTATCATGTGTTATCACATGCCCGGACGGCCGATCCCCTCAAGCCGTATCTGTATGACGTGTCTCGTGTCTCGTATCATGTGTTATCACATGCCCGGACGGCCGACCCCCTCAAGCCGTATCTGTATAACGTGTCTCGTGTCTCGTATCATGTGTTATCACATGCCCGGACGGCCGACCCCCTCAAGCCGTATCTGTATGACGTGTCTCGTGTCTCGTATCATGTGTTATCACATGCCCGGACGGCCGACCCCCTCAAGCCGTATCTGTATAACGTGTCTCGTGTCTCGTATCGTGTGTTATCACATGCCCGGACGGCCGACCCCCTCAAGCCGTATCTGTATGACGTGTCTCGTGTCTCGTATCGTGTGTTATCACATGCCCGGACGGCCGACCCCCTCAAGCCGTATCTGTATGACGTGTCTCGTGTCTCGTATCATGTGTTATCACATGCCCGGACGGCCGACCCCCTCAAGCCGTATCTGTATGACGTGTCTCGTGTCTCGTATCATGTTTTATCACATGCCCGGAGGGCCGACCCCCTCAAGCCGTATCTGTATGACGTGTCTCGTGTCTCGTATCATGTGTTATCACATGCCCGGACGGCCGATCCCCTCAAGCCGTATCTGTATGACGTGTCTCGTATCATGTGTTATCACATGCCCGGACGGCCGACCCCCTCAAGCCGTATCTGTATGACGTGTCTCGTATCGTGTGTTATCACATGCCCGGACGGCCGACCCCCTCAAGCCGTATCTGTATGACGTGTCTCGTATCATGTGTTATCACATGCCCGGACGGCCGACCCCCTCAAGCCGTATCTGTATGACGTGTCTCGTATCGTGTGTTATCACATACCCGGACGGCCGACCCCCTCAAGCCGTATCTGTATGACGTGTCTCGTATCGTGTGTTATCACATGCCCGGGCGGCCGACCCCCTCAAGCCGTATCTGTATGACGTGTCTCGTGTCTCGTATCCTGTGTTATCACATGTCCGGACGGCCGACTCCCTCAAGCCGTATCTGTATGACGTGTCGCGTGTCTCGTATCGTGTGTTATCACATACCCGGACGGCCGACCCCCTAAAGCCGTGTCTGTATGACGTGTCTCGTATCGTGTGTTATCACATGCCCGGACGGCCGACCCCCTCAAGCCGTATCTGTATGACGTGTCTCGTGTCTCGTATCATGTGTTATCACATGCCCGGACGGCTGATTCCTTCAAGCCGTATCTGTATGACTTGTCTCGTATCATGTGTTATCACATGCCCGGACGGCCGACCCCCTCAAGCCGTATCTGTATGACGTGTCTCGTATCGTGTGTTATCACATACCCGGACGGCCGACCCCCTCAAGCCGTATCTGTATGACGTGTCTCGTATCGTGTGTTATCACATGCCCGGGCGGCCGACCCCCTCAAGCCGTATCTGTATGACGTGTCTCGTGTCTCGTATCCTGTGTTATCACATGTCCGGACGGCCGACTCCCTCAAGCCGTATCTGTATGACGTGTCGCGTGTCTCGTATCGTGTGTTATCACATACCCGGACGGCCGACCCCCTCAAGCCGTGTCTGTATGACGTGTCTCGTATCATGTGTTATCACATGCCAGGACGGCCGACCCCCTCAAGCCGTGTCTGTATGACGTGTCTCGTATTATGTGTTATCACATGCCCGGACGGCCGACCCCCTCAAGCCGTATCTGTATGACGTGTCTCGTATCGTGTGTTATCACATGCCCGGACGGCCGACCCCCTCAAGCCGTATCTGTATGACGTGTCTCGTATCATGTGTGATCACATGCCCGGACGGCCGACCCCCTCAAGCCGTATCTGTATGACGTGTCTCGTATCATGTGTTATCACATGCCCGGACGGCCGACCCCCTCAAGCCGTATCTGTATGACGTGTCTCGTGTCTCGTATCATGTGTTATCACATGCCCGGAAGGCCGACCCCCTCAAGCCGTATCTGTATGACGTGTCTCGTATCATGTGTTATCACATGCCCGGACGGCCGACCCCCTCAAGCCGTATCTGTATGACGTGTCTCGTATCGTGTGTTATCACATGCCCGGACGGCCGACCCCCTCAAGCCGTATCTGTATGACGTGTCTCGTATCGTGTGTTATCACATGCCCGGACGGCCGACCCCCTCAAGCCGTATCTGTATGACGTGTCTCGTATCATGTGTTATCACATGCCCGGACGGCCGACCCCCTCAAGCCGTATCTGTATGACGTGTCTCGTATCGTGTGTTATCACATGCCCGGACGGCCGACCCCCTCAAGCCGTATCTGTATGACGTGTCTCGTATCGTGTGTTATCACATGCCCGGACGGCCGACCCCCTCAAGCCGTATCTGTATGACGTGTCTCGTATCATGTGTTATCACATGCCCGGACGGCCGACCCCCTCAAGCCGTATCTGTATGACGTGTCTCGTATCGTGTGTTATCACATGCCCGGACGGCCGACCCCCTCAAGCCGTATCTGTATGACGTGTCTCGTATCATGTGTTATCACATGCCCGGACGGCCGACCCCCTCAAGCCGTATCTGTATGACGTGTCTCGTATCGTGTGTTATCACATGCCCGGACGGCCGACCCCCTCAAGCCGTATCTGTATGACGTGTCTCGTATCGTGTGTTATCACATGCCCGGACGGCCGACCCCCTCAAGCCGTATCTGTATGACGTGTCTCGTATCATGTGTTATCACATGCCCGGACGGCCGACCCCCTCAAGCCGTATCTGTATGACGTGTCTCGTGTCTCGTATCATGTGTTATCACATGCCCGGAAGGCCGACCCCCTCAAGCCGTATCTGTATGACGTGTCTCGTATCATGTGTTATCACATGCCCGGACGGCCGACCCCCTCAAGCCGTATCTGTATGACGTGTCTCGTATCGTGTGTTATCACATGCCCGGACGGCCGACCCCCTCAAGCCGTATCTGTATGACGTGTCTCGTATCGTGTGTTATCACATGCCCGGACGGCCGACCCCCTCAAGCCGTATCTGTATGACGTGTCTCGTATCATGTGTTATCACATGCCCGGACGGCCGACCCCCTCAAGCCGTATCTGTATGACGTGTCTCGTATCGTGTGTTATCACATGCCCGGACGGCCGACCCCCTCAAGCCGTATCTGTATGACGTGTCTCGTATCGTGTGTTATCACATGCCCGGACGGCCGACCCCCTCAAGCCGTATCTGTATGACGTGTCTCGTATCATGTGTTATCACATGCCCGGACGGCCGACCCCCTCAAGCCGTATCTGTATGACGTGTCTCGTATCGTGTGTTATCACATGCCCGGACGGCCGACCCCCTCAAGCCGTATCTGTATGACGTGTCTCGTATCATGTGTTATCACATGCCCGGACGGCCGACCCCCTCAAGCCGTATCTGTATGACGTGTCTCGTATCGTGTGTTATCACATGCCCGGACGGCCGACCCCCTCAAGCCGTATCTGTATGACGTGTCTCGTATCGTGTGTTATCACATGCCCGGACGGCCGACCCCCTCAAGCCGTATCTGTATGACGTGTCTCGTATCATGTGTTATCACATACCCGGACGGCCGACCCCCTCAAGCCGTGACTGTATGACGTGTCTCGTGTCATGTGTCATCACATGCCCGGGCGGCCGACCCCCTCAAGCCGTATCTGTATGACGTGTCTCGTATCGTGTGTTATCACATGCCCGGGCGGCCGACCCCCTCAAGCCCTATCTATATGACGTGTCTCGTGTCTCGTATCGTCTGTTATCACATACCCGGACGGCCGACCCCCTCAAGCCGTATCTGTATGACGTGTCTCGTGTCTCGTATCATGTGTTATCACATGCCCGGACCGCCGACCCCCTCAAGCCGTATCTGTATGACGTGTCTCGTGTCTCGTATCATGTGTTATCACATGCCCGGGCGGCCGACCACCTCAAGCCGTATCTGTATGACGTGTCTCGTGTCTCGTATCATGTGTTATCACATGCCCGGACGGCCGACCCCCTCAAGCCGTATCTGTATGACGTGTCTCGTATCGTGTGTTGTCACATGCCCGGACGGCCGACCCCCTCAAGCCGTATCTGTATGACGTGTCTCGTGTCTCGTATCATGTGTTATCACATACCCGGACGGCCGACCCCTCAAGCCGTATCTGTATGACGTGTCTCGTATCGTGTGTTATCACATGCCCGGACGGCCGAACCCCTCCAGCCGTATCTGTATGACGTGTCTCGTATCATGTGTTATCACATGCCCGGACGGCCGACCCCCTCAAGCCGTATCTGTATGACGTGTCTCGTATCATGTGTTATCACATGCCCGGACGGCCGACCCCCTCAAGCCGTATCTGTCTGACGTGTCTCGTATCGTGTGTTATCACATGCCCGGACGGCCGACCCCCTCAAGCCGTATCTGTATGACGTGTCTCGTGTCTCGTATCATGTGTTATCACATGTCCGGACGGCCGACCCACTCAAGCCGTATCTGTATGACGTGTCTCGTAGCATGTGTTATCACATGCCCGGACGGCCGACCCCCTCAAGCCGTATCTGTATGACGTGTCTCGTATCATGTGTTATCACATGCCCGGACGGCCGACCCCCTCAAGCCGTATCTGTATGACGTGTCTCGTATCATGTGTTATCACATGCCCGGACGGCCGACCCCCTCAAGCCGTATCTGTATGACGTGTCTCGTATCATGTGTTATCACATGCCCGGACGGCCGACCCCCTCAAGCCGTATCTGTATCACGTGTCTCGTGTCTCGCATCTTGTGTTATCACATGCCCGGACGGCCGACCCCCTCAAGCCGTATCTGTATGACGTGTCTCGTATCGTGTGTTATCACATGCCCGGACGGCCGACCCCCTCAAGCCGTATCTCTATGACGTGTCTCGTGTCTCGTATCATGTGTTATCACATGTCCGGACGGCCGACCCCCTCAAGCCGTATCTGTATGACGTGTCTCGTGTCTCGTATCATGTGTTATCACATGTCCGGACGGCCGACCCCCTCAAGCCGTATCTGTATGACGTGTCTCGTATCGTGTGTTATTACATGCCCGGACGGCCGACCCCCTCAAGCCGTATCTGTATGACGTGTCTCGTGTCTCGTATCATGTGTTATCACATGCCCGGACGGCCGACCCCTCAAGCCGTATCTGTATGACGTGTCTCGTGTCTCGTATCATGTGTTATCACATGCCCGGACGGCCGACCCCCTCAAGCCGTATCTGTATGACGTGTCTCGTATCGTGTGTTATCACATACCCGGACGGCCGACCCCCTCAAGCCGTATCTGTATGACGTGTCTCGTGTCTCGTATCATGTGTTATCACATGCCCGGACGGCCGACCCCCTCAAGCCGTATCTGTATGACGTGTCTCGTGTCTCGTATCATGTGTTATCACATGTCCGGACGGCCGACCCCCTCAAGCCGTATCTGTATGACGTGTCTCGTGTCTCGTATCGTGTGTTATCACATGTCCGGACGGCCGACCCCCTCAAGCCGTATCTGTATGACGTGTCTCGTCACTCGTATCGTGTGTTATCACATGCCCGGACGGCCGACCCCCTCAAGCCGTATCTGTATGACGTGTCTCGTGTCTCGTATCATGTGTTATCACATGCCCGGACGGCCGACCCCCTCAAGCCGTATCTGTATGACGTGTCTCGTGTCTCGTATCATGTGTTATCACATGCCCGGACGGCCGACCCCCTCAAGCCGTATCTGTATGACGTGTCTCGTATCGTGTGTTATCACATACCCGGACGGCCGACCCCCTCAAGCCGTGTCTGTATGACGTGTCTCGTGTCTCGTATCATGTGTTATCACATGCCCGGACGGCCGACCCCCTCAAGCCGTATCTGTATGACGTGTCTCGTGTCTCGTATCATGTGTTATCACATGCCCGGACGGCCGACCCCCTCAAGCCGTATCTGTATGACGTGTCTCGTGTCTCGTATCATGTGTTATCACATGCCCGGACGGCCGACCCCCTCAAGCCGTGTCTGTATGACGTGTCTCGTGTCTCGTATCATGTGTTATCACATGCCTAGACGGCCGACCCCCTCAAGCCGTATCTGTATGACGTGTCTCGTATCGTGTGTTATCACATGCCCGGACGGCCGACCCCCTCAAGCCGTATCTGTATGACGTGTCTCGTATCGTGTGTTATCACATGCCCGGACGGCCGACCCCCTCAAGCCGTATCTGTATGACGTGTCTCGTGTCTCGTATCGTGTGTTATCACATGTCCGGACGGCCGACCCCCTCAAGCCGTATCTGTATGACGTGTCTCGTGTCTCGTATCGTGTGTTATCACATGCCCGGACGGCCGACCCCCTCAAGCCGTATCTGTATGACGTGTCTCGTGTCTCGTATCATGTGTTATCACATGCCCGGACGGCCGACCCCCTCAAGCCGTATCTGTATGACGTGTCTCGTGTCTCGTATCATGTGTTATCACATGCCCGGACGGCCGACCCCCTCAAGCCGTATCTGTATGACGTGTCTCGTGTCTCGTATCATGTGTTATCACATGTCCGGACGGCCGACCCCCTCAAGCCGTATCTGTATGACGTGTCTCGTATCATGTGTTATCACATGCCCGGACGGCCGACCCCCTCAAGCCGTATCTGTATGACGTGTCTCGTGTCTCGTATCATGTGTTATCACATGCCCGGACGGCCGACCCCCTCAAGCCGTATCTGTATGACATGTCTCGTGTCTCGTATCATGTGTTATCACATGCCCGGACGGCCGACCCCCTCAAGCCGTATCTGTATGACGTGTCTCGTGTCTCGTATCATGTGTTATCACATGCCCGGACGGCCGACCCCCTCAAGCCGTATCTGTATGACGTGTCTCGTATCCTGTGTTATCACATGCCCGGACGGCCGACCCCCTCAAGCCGTATCTGTATGACGTGTCTCGTGTCTCGTATCATGTGTTATCACATGCCCGGACGGCCGACCCCCTCAAGCCGTATCTGTATGACGTGTCTCGTGTCTCGTATCATGTGTTATCACATGCCCGGACGGCCGACCCCCTCAAACCGTATCTGTATGACGTGTCTCCTATCGTGTGTTATCACATGCCCGGACGGCCGACTCCCTCAAGCCGTATCTGTATGACGTGTCTCGTGTCTCGTATCATGTGTTATCACATGTCCGGACGGCCGACCCCCTCAAGCCGTGTCTGTATGACGTGTCTCGTATCATGTGTTATCACATGCCCGGACGGCCGACCCCCTCAAGCCGTATCTGTATGACGTGTCTCGTATCGTGTGTTATCACATGCCCGGACGGCCGACCCCCTCAAGCCGCATCTGTATGACGTGTCTCGTATCGTGTGTTATCACATGCCCGGACGGCCGACCCCCTCAAGCCGTGTGTGTATGACGTGTCTCGTGTCTCGTATCATGTGTTATCACATGCCCGGACGGCCGACCCCCTCAAGCCGTATCTGTATGACGTGTCTCGTGTCTCGTATCATGTGTTATCACATGCCCGGACGGCCGACCCCCTCAAGCCGCATCTGAATGACGTGTCTCGTGTCTCGTATCATGTGTTATCACATGTCCGGACGGCCGACCCCCACAAGCCGTATCTGTATGACGTGTCTCGTGTCTCGTATCGTGTGTTATCACATGCCCGGACGGCCGACCCCCTCAAGCCGCATCTGTATGACGTGTCTCGTGTCTCGTATCATGTGTTATCACATGCCCGGACGGCCGACCCCCTCAAGCCCTATCTGTATGACGTGTCTCGTGTCTCGTATCGTGTGTTATCACATGCCCGGACGGCCGACCCCCTCAAGCCGTATCTGTATGACGTGTCTCGTGTCTCGTATCATGTGTTATCACATGCCCGGACGGCCGACCCCGTCAAGCCGCATCTGTATGACGTGTCTCGTGTCTCGTATCATGTGTTATCACATGCCCGGACGGCCGACCCCCTCAAGCCGCATCTGTATGACGTGTCTCGTGTCTCGTATCATGTGTTATCACATGCCCGGACGGCCGACCCCCTCAAGCCCTATCTGTATGACGTGTCTCGTGTCTCGTATCATGTGTTATCACATGTCCGGACGGCCGACCCCCTCAAGCCGTATCTGTATGACGTGTCTCGTGTCTCGTATCATGTGTTATCACATGCCCGGACGGCCGATCCCGTCAAGCCGCATCTGTATGACGCGTCTCGTATCATGTGTTATCACATGCCCGGACGGCCGACCCCCTCAAGCCGTATCTGTATGACGTGTCTCGTGTCTCGTATCATGTGTTATCACATGCCCGGACGGCCGACCCCCTCAAGCCGTGTCTGTATGACGTGTCTCGTGTCTCGTATCATGTGTTATCACATGTCCGGACGGCCGACCCCCTCAAGCCGTATCTGTATGACGTGTCTCGTGTCTCGTATCATGTGTTATCACATGTCCCAACGGCCGACCCCCTCAAGCCGTATCTGTATGACGTGTCTCGTGTCTCGTATCATGTGTTATCACATGCCCGGACGGCCGACCCCCTCAAGCCGTATCTGTATGACGTGTCTCGTATCGTGTGTTATCACATGCCCGGACGGCCGACCCCCTCAAGCCGTATCTGTATGACGTGTCTCGTGTCTCGTATCATGTGTTATCACATGCCCGGACGGCCGACCCCCTCAAGCCGTATCTGTATGACGTGTCTCGTGTCTCGTATCATGTGTTATCACATGCCCGGACGGCCGACCCCCTCAAGCCGTATCTGTATGACGTGTCTCGTGTCTCGTATCATGTGTTATCACATGCCCGGACGGCCGACCCCCTCAAGCCGTATCTGTATGACGTGTCTCGTGTCTCGTATCATGTGTTATCACATGCCCGGACGGCCGACCCCCTCAAGCCGTATCTGTATGACGTGTCTCGTGTCTCGTATCATGTGTTATCACATGTCCGGACGGCCGACCCCCTCAAGCCGTATCTGTATGACGTGTCTCGTATCATGTGTTATCACATGCCCGGACGGCCGACCCCCTCAAGCCGTATCTGTATGACGTGTCTCGTGTCTCGTATCATGTGTTATCACATGCCCGGACGGCCGACCCCCTCAAGCCGTATCTGTATGACATGTCTCGTGTCTCGTATCATGTGTTATCACATGCCCGGACGGCCGACCCCCTCAAGCCGTATCTGTATGACGTGTCTCGTGTCTCGTATCATGTGTTATCACATGCCCGGACGGCCGACCCCCTCAAGCCGTATCTGTATGACGTGTCTCGTATCCTGTGTTATCACATGCCCGGACGGCCGACCCCCTCAAGCCGTATCTGTATGACGTGTCTCGTGTCTCGTATCATGTGTTATCACATGCCCGGACGGCCGACCCCCTCAAGCCGTATCTGTATGACGTGTCTCGTGTCTCGTATCATGTGTTATCACATGCCCGGACGGCCGACCCCCTCAAGCCGTATCTGTATGACGTGTCTCGTATCGTGTGTTATCACATGCCCGGACGGCCGACCCCCTCAAGCCGTATCTGTATGACGTGTCTCGTGTCTCGTATCATGTGTTATCACATGTCCGGACGGCCGACCCCCTCAAGCCGTGTCTGTATGACGTGTCTCGTATCATGTGTTATCACATGCCCGGACGGCCGACCCCCTCAAGCCGTATCTGTATGACGTGTCTCGTATCGTGTGTTATCACATGCCCGGACGGCCGACCCCCTTAAGCCGCATCTGTATGACGTGTCTCGTGTCTCGTATCATGTGTTATCACATGCCCGGACGGCCGACCCCCTCAAGCCGTATCTGTATGACGTGTCTCGTGTCTCGTATCATGTGTTATCACATGCCCGGACGGCCGACCCCCTCAAGCCGCATCTGAATGACGTGTCTCGTGTCTCGTATCATGTGTTATCACATGTCCGGACGGCCGAACCCCACAAGCCGTATCTGTATGACGTGTCTCGTGTCTCTTATCGTGTGTTATCACATGCCCGGACGGCCGACCCCCTCAAGCCGCATCTGTATGACGTGTCTCGTGTCTCGTATCATGTGTTATCACATGCCCGGACGGCCGACCCCCTCAAGCCCTATCTGTATGACGTGTCTCGTGTCTCGTATCGTGTGTTATCACATGCCCGGACGGCCGACCCCCTCAAGCCGTATCTGTATGACGTGTCTCGTGTCTCGTATCATGTGTTATCACATGCCCGGACGGCCGACCCCGTCAAGCCGCATCTGTATGACGTGTCTCGTGTCTCGTATCATGTGTTATCACATGCCCGGACGGCCGACCCCCTCAAGCCGCATCTGTATGACGTGTCTCGTGTCTCGTATCATGTGTTATCACATGCCCGGACGGCCGACCCCCTCAAGCCCTATCTGTATGACGTGTCTCGTGTCTCGTATCATGTGTTATCACATGTCCGGACGGCCGACCCCCTCAAGCCGTATCTGTATAACGTGTCTCGTGTCTCGTATCATGTGTTATCACATGCCCGGACGGCCGATCCCGTCAAGCCGCATCTGTATGACGCGTCTCGTATCATGTGTTATCACATGCCCGGACGGCCGACCCCCTCCAGCCGTATCTGTATGACGTGTCTCGTGTCTCGTATCATGTGTTATCACATGCCCGGACGGCCGACCCCCTCAAGCCGTGTCTGTATGACGTGTCTCGTGTCTCGTATCATGTGTTATCACATGTCCGGACGGCCGACCCCCTCAAGCCGTATCTGTATGACGTGTCTCGTGTCTCGTATCATGTGTTATCACATGTCCCAACGGCCGACCCCCTCAAGCCGTATCTGTATGACGTGTCTCGTGTCTCGTATCATGTGTTATCACATGCCCGGACGGCCGACCCCCTCAAGCCGTATCTGTATGACGTGTCTCGTGTCTCGTATCGTGTGTTATCACATGCCCGGACGGCCGACCCCCTCAAGCCGTATCTGTATGACGTGTCTCGTGTCTCGTATCATGTGTTATCACATGCCCGGACGGCCGACCCCGTCAAGCCGCATCTGTATGACGTGTCTCGTGTCTCGTATCATGTGTTATCACATGTCCGGACGGCCGACCCCCTCAAGCCGTATCTGTATGACGTGTCTCGTGTCTCGTATCATGTGTTATCACATGCCCGGACGGCCGACCCCGTCAAGCCGCATCTGTATGACGTGTCTCGTATCATGTGTTATCACATGCCCGGACGGCCGACCCCCTCAAGCCGTATCTGTCTGACGTGTCTCGTGTCTCGTATCATGTGTTATCACATGCCCGGACGGCCGACCCCCTCAAGCCGTGTCTGTATGACGTGTCTCGTATCATGTGTTATCACATACCCGGACGGCCGACCCCCTCAAGCCGTATCTGTATGACGTGTCTCGTGTCTCGTATCATGTGTTATCACATGTCCGGACGGCCGACCCCCTCAAGCCGTATCTGTATGACGTGTCTCGTGTCTCGTATCATGTGTTATCACATGTCCCAACGGCCGACCCCCTCAAGCCGTATCTGTATGACGTGTCTCGTGTCTCGTATCATGTGTTATCACATGCCCGGACGGCCGACCCCCTCAAGCCGTATCTGTATGACGTGTCTCGTATCATGTGTTATCACATGCCCGGACGGCCGACCCCCTCAAGCCGTATCTGTATGACGTGTCTCGTATCATGTGTTATCACATGCCCGGACGGCCGACCCCCTCAAGCCGTATCTGTATGACGTGTCTCGTATCATGTGTTATCACATGCCCGGACGGCCGACCCCCTCAAGCCGTATTTGTATGACGTGTCTCGTATCATGTGTTATCACATGCCCGGACGGCCGAACCCCTCAAGCCGTATCTGTATGACGTGTCTCGTATCATGTGTTATCACATGCCCGGACGGCCGACCCCCTCAAGCCGTATCTGTATGACGGGTCTCGTATCATGTGTTATCACATGCCCGGACGGCCGACCCCTCAAGCCGTATCTGTCTGACGTGTCTCGTATCGTGTGTTATCACATGCCCGGACGGCGACCCCCTCAAGCCGTATCTGTATGACGTGTCTCGTGTCTCGTATCATGTGTTATCACATGCCCGGACGGCCGACCCCCTCAAGCCGTATCTGTATGACGTGTCTCGTATCGTGTGTTATCACATGCCCGGACGGCCGACCCCCTCAAGCCGTATCTGTATGACGTGTCTCGTGTCTCGTATCATGTTTTATCACATGCCCGGACGGCCGACCCCCTCAAGCCGTGTCTGTGTGACGTGTCTCGTGTCTCGTATCATGTGTTATCACATACCCGGACGGCCGACCCCCTCAAGCCGTATCTGTATGACGTGTCTCGTGTCTCGTATCATGTGTTATCACATGCCCGGACGGCCGACCCCCTCAAGCCGCATCTGTATGACGTGTCTCGTATCATGTGTTATCACATGCCCGGACGGCCGACCCCCTCAAGCCGTATCTGTATGACGTGTCTCGTATCATGTGTTATCACATGCCCGGACGGCCGACCCCCTCAAGCCGTATCTGTATGACGTGTCTCGTATCATGTGTTAACACAAGCCCGGACGGCCGACCCCCTCAAGCCGTATCTGTATGACGTGTCTCGTATCGTGTGTTATCACATGCCCGGACGGCCGACCCCCTCAAGCCGTATTTGTATGACGTGTCTCGTGTCTCGTATCATGTGTTATCACATGCCCGGACGGCCGACCCCCTCAAGCCGTGTCTGTGTGACGTGTCACGTGTCTCGTATCATGTGTTATCACATACCCGGACGGCCGACCCCCTCAAGCCGTATCTGTATGACGTGTCTCGTGTCTCGTATCATGTGTTATCACATGCCCGGACGGCCGACCCCCTCAAGCCGCATCTGTATGACGTGTCTCGTATCATGTGTTATCACATGCCCGGACGGCCGACCCCCTCAAGCCGTATCTGTATGACGTGTCTCGTATCATGTGTTATCACATGCCCGGACGGCCGACCCCCTCAAGCCGTATCTGTATGACGTGTCTCGTATCATGTGTTATCACATGCCCGGACGGCCGACCCCCTCAAGCCGTATCTGTATGACGTGTCTCGTATCATGTGTTATCACATGCCCGGACGGCCGACCCCCTCAAGCCGTATCTGTATGACGTGTCTCGTATCGTGTGTTATCACATGCCCGGACGGCCAACCCCGTCAAGCCGTATCTGTATGACGTGTCTCGTATCGTGTGTTATCACATGCCCGGACGGCCGACCCCCTCAAGCCGTATCTGTATGACGTGTCTCGTGTCTCGTATCATGTGTTATCACATGCCCGGACGGCCGACCCCCTCAAGCCGTATCTGTATGACGTGTCTCGTGTCTCGTGTCATGTGTTATCACATACCCGGACGGCCGACCCCCTCAAGCCGTATCTGTATGACGTGTCTCGTATCGTGTGTTATCACATGCCTGGACGGCCGACCCCCTCAAGCCGTATCTGTATGACGTGTCTCGTATCATGTGTTATCACATGCCCGGACGGCCGACCCCCTCAAGCCGTATCTGTATGACGTGTCTCGTATCATGTGTTATCACATGCCCGGACGGCCGACCCCCTCAAGCCGTATTTGTATGACGTGTCTCGTATCATGTGTTATCACATGCCCGGACGGCCGACCCCCTCAAGCCGTATCTGTATGACGTGTCTCGTATCGTGTGTTATCACATGCCCGGACGGCCGAACCCCTCAAGCCGTATCTGTATGACGTGTCTCGTATCATGTGTTATCACATGCCCGGACGGCCGACCCCCTCAAGCCGTATCTGTATGACGTGTCTCGTATCATGTGTTATCACATGCCCGGACGGCCGACCCCCTCAAGCCGTATCTGTCTGACGTGTCTCGTATCGTGTGTTATCACATGCCCGGACGGCCGACCCCCTCAAGCCGTATCTGTATGACGTGTCTCGTGTCTCGTATCATGTGTTATCACATGCCCGGACGGCCGACCCCCTCAAGCCGTATCTGTATGACGTGTCTCGTATCGTGTGTTATCACATGCCCGGACGGCCGACCCCCTCAAGCCGTATCTGTATGACGTGTCTCGTGTCTCGTATCATGTTTTATCACATGCCCGGACGGCCGACCCCCTCAAGCCGTGTCTGTGTGACGTGTCTCGTGTCTCGTATCATGTGTTATCACATACCCGGACGGCCGACCCCCTCAAGCCGTATCTGTATGACGTGTCTCGTATCGTGTGTTATCACATGCCCGGACGGCCGACCCCCTCAAGCCGTATCTGTATGACGTGTCTCGTGTCTCGTATCGTGTGTTATCACATGTCCGGACGGCCGACCCCCTCAAGCCGTATCTGTATGACGTGTCTCGTGTCTCGTATCGTGTGTTATCACATGCCCGGACGGCCGACCCCCTCAAGCCGTATCTGTATGACGTGTCTCGTGTCTCGTATCATGTGTTATCACATGCCCGGACGGCCGACCCCCTCAAGCCGTATCTGTATGACGTGTCTCGTGTCTCGTATCATGTGTTATCACATGCCCGGACGGCCGACCCCCTCAAGCCGTATCTGTATGACGTGTCTCGTGTCTTGTATCATGTGTTATCACATGTCCGGACGGCCGACCCCCTCAAGCCGTATCTGTATGACGTGTCTCGTATCATGTGTTATCACATGCCCGGACGGCCGACCCCCTCAAGCCGTATCTGTATGACGTGTCTCGTGTCTCGTATCATGTGTTATCACATGCCCGGACGGCCGACCCCCTCAAGCCGTATCTGTATGACATGTCTCGTGTCTCGTATCATGTGTTATCACATGCCCGGACGGCCGACCCCCTCAAGCCGTATCTGTATGACGTGTCTCGTGTCTCGTATCATGTGTTATCACATGCCCGGACGGCCGACCCCCTCAAGCCGTATCTGTATGACGTGTCTCGTATCCTGTGTTATCACATGCCCGGACGGCCGACCCCCTCAAGCCGTATCTGTATGACGTGTCTCGTGTCTCGTATCATGTGTTATCACATGCCCGGACGGCCGACCCCCTCAAGCCGTATCTGTATGACGTGTCTCGTGTCTCGTATCATGTGTTATCACATGCCCGGACGGCCGACCCCCTCAAGCCGTATCTGTATGACGTGTCTCGTATCGTGTGTTATCACATGCCCGGACGGCCGACCCCCTCAAGCCGTATCTGTATGACGTGTCTCGTGTCTCGTATCATGTGTTATCACATGTCCGGACGGCCGACCCCCTCAAGCCGTGTCTGTATGACGTGTCTCGTATCATGTGTTATCACATGCCCGGACGGCCGACCCCCTCAAGCCGTATCTGTATGACGTGTCTCGTATCGTGTGTTATCACATGCCCGGACGGCCGACCCCCTTAAGCCGCATCTGTATGACGTGTCTCGTGTCTCGTATCATGTGTTATCACATGCCCGGACGGCCGACCCCCTCAAGCCGTATCTGTATGACGTGTCTCGTGTCTCGTATCATGTGTTATCACATGCCCGGACGGCCGACCCCCTCAAGCCGCATCTGAATGACGTGTCTCGTGTCTCGTATCATGTGTTATCACATGTCCGGACGGCCGAACCCCACAAGCCGTATCTGTATGACGTGTCTCGTGTCTCGTATCGTGTGTTATCACATGCCCGGACGGCCGACCCCCTCAAGCCGCATCTGTATGACGTGTCTCGTGTCTCGTATCATGTGTTATCACATGCCCGGACGGCCGACCCCCTCAAGCCCTATCTGTATGACGTGTCTCGTGTCTCGTATCGTGTGTTATCACATGCCCGGACGGCCGACCCCCTCAAGCCGTATCTGTATGACGTGTCTCGTGTCTCGTATCATGTGTTATCACATGCCCGGACGGCCGACCCCGTCAAGCCGCATCTGTATGACGTGTCTCGTGTCTCGTATCATGTGTTATCACATGCCCGGACGGCCGACCCCCTCAAGCCGCATCTGTATGACGTGTCTCGTGTCTCGTATCATGTGTTATCACATGCCCGGACGGCCGACCCCCTCAAGCCCTATCTGTATGACGTGTCTCGTGTCTCGTATCATGTGTTATCACATGTCCGGACGGCCGACCCCCTCAAGCCGTATCTGTATGACGTGTCTCGTGTCTCGTATCATGTGTTATCACATGCCCGGACGGCCGATCCCGTCAAGCCGCATCTGTATGACGCGTCTCGTATCATGTGTTATCACATGCCCGGACGGCCGACCCCCTCCAGCCGTATCTGTATGACGTGTCTCGTGTCTCGTATCATGTGTTATCACATGCCCGGACGGCCGACCCCCTCAAGCCGTGTCTGTATGACGTGTCTCGTGTCTCGTATCATGTGTTATCACATGTCCGGACGGCCGACCCCCTCAAGCCGTATCTGTATGACGTGTCTCGTGTCTCGTATCATGTGTTATCACATGTCCCAACGGCCGACCCCCTCAAGCCGTATCTGTATGACGTGTCTCGTGTCTCGTATCATGTGTTATCACATGCCCGGACGGCCGACCCCCTCAAGCCGTATCTGTATGACGTGTCTCGTGTCTCGTATCGTGTGTTATCACATGCCCGGACGGCCGACCCCCTCAAGCCGTATCTGTATGACGTGTCTCGTGTCTCGTATCATGTGTTATCACATGCCCGGACGGCCGACCCCGTCAAGCCGCATCTGTATGACGTGTCTCGTGTCTCGTATCATGTGTTATCACATGTCCGGACGGCCGACCCCCTCAAGCCGTATCTGTATGACGTGTCTCGTGTCTCGTATCATGTGTTATCACATGCCCGGACGGCCGACCCCGTCAAGCCGCATCTGTATGACGTGTCTCGTATCATGTGTTATCACATGCCCGGACGGCCGACCCCCTCAAGCCGTATCTGTCTGACGTGTCTCGTGTCTCGTATCATGTGTTATCACATGCCCGGACGGCCGACCCCCTCAAGCCGTGTCTGTATGACGTGTCTCGTATCATGTGTTATCACATACCCGGACGGCCGACCCCCTCAAGCCGTATCTGTATGACGTGTCTCGTGTCTCGTATCATGTGTTATCACATGTCCGGACGGCCGACCCCCTCAAGCCGTATCTGTATGACGTGTCTCGTGTCTCGTATCATGTGTTATCACATGTCCCAACGGCCGACCCCCTCAAGCCGTATCTGTATGACGTGTCTCGTGTCTCGTATCATGTGTTATCACATGCCCGGACGGCCGACCCCCTCAAGCCGTATCTGTATGACGTGTCTCGTATCATGTGTTATCACATGCCCGGACGGCCGACCCCCTCAAGCCGTATCTGTATGACGTGTCTCGTATCATGTGTTATCACATGCCCGGACGGCCGACCCCCTCAAGCCGTATCTGTATGACGTGTCTCGTATCATGTGTTATCACATGCCCGGACGGCCGACCCCCTCAAGCCGTATTTGTATGACGTGTCTCGTATCATGTGTTATCACATGCCCGGACGGCCGACCCCCTCAAGCCGTATCTGTATGACGTGTCTCGTATCGTGTGTTATCACATGCCCGGACGGCCGAACCCCTCAAGCCGTATCTGTATGACGTGTCTCGTATCATGTGTTATCACATGCCCGGACGGCCGACCCCCTCAAGCCCTATCTGTATGACGGGTCTCGTATCATGTGTTATCACATGCCCGGACGGCCGACCCCTCAAGCCGTATCTGTCTGACGTGTCTCGTATCGTGTGTTATCACATGCCCGGACGGCGACCCCCTCAAGCCGTATCTGTATGACGTGTCTCGTGTCTCGTATCATGTGTTATCACATGCCCGGACGGCCGACCCCCTCAAGCCGTATCTGTATGACGTGTCTCGTATCGTGTGTTATCACATGCCCGGACGGCCGACCCCCTCAAGCCGTATCTGTATGACGTGTCTCGTGTCTCGTATCATGTTTTATCACATGCCCGGACGGCCGACCCCCTCAAGCCGTGTCTGTGTGACGTGTCTCGTGTCTCGTATCATGTGTTATCACATACCCGGACGGCCGACCCCCTCAAGCCGTATCTGTATGACGTGTCTCGTGTCTCGTATCATGTGTTATCACATGCCCGGACGGCCGACCCCCTCAAGCCGCATCTGTATGACGTGTCTCGTATCATGTGTTATCACATGCCCGGACGGCCGACCCCCTCAAGCCGTATCTGTATGACGTGTCTCGTATCATGTGTTATCACATGCCCGGACGGCCGACCCCCTCAAGCCGTATCTGTATGACGTGTCTCGTATCATGTGTTATCACAAGCCCGGACGGCCGACCCCCTCAAGCCGTATCTGTATGACGTGTCTCGTATCGTGTGTTATCACATGCCCGGACGGCCGACCCCCTCAAGCCGTATTTGTATGACGTGTCTCGTGTCTCGTATCATGTGTTATCACATGCCCGGACGGCCGACCCCCTCAAGCCGTGTCTGTGTGACGTTTCACGTGTCTCGTATCATGTGTTATCACATACCCGGACGGCCGACCCCCTCAAGCCGTATCTGTATGACGTGTCTCGTGTCTCGTATCATGTGTTATCACATGCCCGGACGGCCGACCCCCTCAAGCCGTATCTGTATGACGTGTCTCGTATCATGTGTTATCACATGCCCGGACGGCCGACCCCCTCAAGCCGTATCTGTATGACGTGTCTCGTATCATGTGTTATCACATGCCCGGACGGCCGACCCCCTCAAGCCGTATCTGTATGACGTGTCTCGTATCATGTGTTATCACATGCCCGGACGGCCGACCCCCTCAAGCCGTATCTGTATGACGTGTCTCGTATCGTGTGTTATCACATGCCCGGACGGCCAACCCCGTCAAGCCGTATCTGTATGACGTGTCTCGTATCGTGTGTTATCACATGCCCGGACGGCCGACCCCCTCAAGCCGTATCTGTATGACGTGTCTCGTGTCTCGTATCATGTGTTATCACATGCCCGGACGGCCGACCCCCTCAAGCCGTATCTGTATGACGTGTCTCGTGTCTCGTGTCATGTGTTATCACATACCCGGACGGCCGACCCCCTCAAGCCGTATCTGTATGACGTGTCTCGTATCGTGTGTTATCACACGCCTGGACGGCCGACCCCCTCAAGCCGTATCTGTATGACGTGTCTCGTATCATGTGTTATCACATGCCCGGACGGCCGACCCCCTCAAGCCGTATCTGTATGACGTGTCTCGTATCATGTGTTATCACATGCCCGGACGGCCGACCCCCTCAAGCCGTATTTGTATGACGTGTCTCGTATCATGTGTTATCACATGCCCGGACGGCCGACCCCCTCAAGCCGTATCTGTATGACGTGTCTCGTATCGTGTGTTATCACATGCCCGGACGGCCGAACCCCTCAAGCCGTATCTGTATGACGTGTCTCGTATCATGTGTTATCACATGCCCGGACGGCCGACCCCCTCAAGCCGTATCTGTATGACGTGTCTCGTATCATGTGTTATCACATGCCCGGACGGCCGACCCCCTCAAGACGTATCTGTCTGACGTGTCTCGTATCGTGTGTTATCACATGCCCGGACGGCCGACCCCCTCAAGCCGTATCTGTATGACGTGTCTCGTGTCTCGTATCATGTGTTATCACATGCCCGGACGGCCGACCCCCTCAAGCCGTATCTGTATGACGTGTCTCGTATCGTGTGTTATCACATGCCCGAACGGCCGACCCCCTCAAGCCGTATCTGTATGACGTGTCTCGTGTCTCGTATCATGTTTTATCACATGCCCGGACGGCCGACCCCCTCAAGCCGTGTCTGTGTGACGTGTCTCGTGTCTCGTATCATGTGTTATCACATACCCGGACGGCCGACCCCCTCAAGCCGTATCTGTATGACGTGTCTCGTGTCTCGTATCATGTGTTATCACATGCCCGGACGGCCGACCCCCTCAAGCCGCATCTGTATGACGTGTCTCGTATCATGTGTTATCACATGCCCGGACGGCCGACCCCCTCAAGCCGTGTCTGTATGACGTGTCTCGTATCATGTGTTATCACATACCCGGACGGCCGACCCCCTCAAGCCGTATCTGTATGACGTGTCTCGTGTCTCGTATCATGTGTTATCACATGTCCGGACGGCCGACCCCCTCAAGCCCTATCTGTATGACGTGTCTCGTGTCTCGTATCATGTGTTATCACATGTCCGGACGGCCGACCCCCTCAAGCCGTATCTGTATGACGTGTCTCGTGTCTCGTATCATGTGTTATCACATGCCCGGACGGCCGATCCCGTCAAGCCGCATCTGTATGACGCGTCTCGTATCATGTGTTATCACATGCCCGGACGGCCGACCCCCTCAAGCCGTATCTGTATGACGTGTCTCGTGTCTCGTATCATGTGTTATCACATGCCCGGACGGCCGACCCCCTCAAGCCGTGTCTGTATGACGTGTCTCGTATCATGTGTTATCACATACCCGGACGGCCGACCCCCTCAAGCCGTATCTGTATGACGTGTCTCGTGTCTCGTATCATGTGTTATCACATGTCCGGACGGCCGACCCCCTCAAGCCGTATCTGTATGACGTGTCTCGTGTCTCGTATCATGTGTTATCACATGTCCCAACGGCCGACCCCCTCAAGCCGTATCTGTATGACGTGTCTCGTGTCTCGTATCATGTGTTATCACATGCCCGGACGGCCGACCCCCTCAAGCCGTATCTGTATGACGTGTCTCGTGTCTCGTATCGTGTGTTATCACATGCCCGGACGGCCGACCCCCTCAAGCCGTATCTGTATGACGTGTCTCGTGTCTCGTATCATGTGTTATCACATGCCCGGACGGCCGACCCCGTCAAGCCGCATCTGTATGACGTGTCTCGTGTCTCGTATCATGTGTTATCACATGTCCGGACGGCCGACCCCCTCAAGCCGTATCTGTATGACGTGTCTCGTGTCTCGTATCATGTGTTATCACATGCCCGGACGGCCGACCCCGTCAAGCCGCATCTGTATGACGTGCCTCGTATCATGTGTTATCACATGCCCGGACGGCCGACCCCCTCAAGCCGTATCTGTCTGACGTGTCTCGTGTCTCGTATCATGTGTTATCACATACCCGGACGGCCGACCCCCTCAAGCCGTATCTGTATGACGTGTCTCGTGTCTCGTATCATGTGTTATCACATGTCCGGACGGCCGACCCCCTCAAGCCGTATCTGTATGACGTGTCTCGTGTCTCGTATCATGTGTTATCACATGTCCCAACGGCCGACCCCCTCAAGCCGTATCTGTATGACGTGTCTCGTGTCTCGTATCATGTGTTATCACATGCCCGGACGGCCGACCCCCTCAAGCCGTATCTGTATGACGTGTCTCGTATCATGTGTTATCACATGCCCGGACGGCCGACCCCCTCAAGCCGTATCTGTATGACGTGTCTCGTATCATGTGTTATCACATGCCCGGACGGCCGACCCCCTCAAGCCGTATCTGTATGACGTGTCTCGTGTCTCGTATCATGTGTTATCACATGTCCGGACGGCCGACCCCCTCAAGCCGTATCTGTATGACGTGTCTCGTGTCTCGTATCATGTGTTATCACATGTCCAGACGGCCGACCCCCTCAAGCCGTATCTGTATGACGTGTCTCGTGTCTCGTATCATGTGTTATCACATGCCCGGAAGGCCGACCCCCTCAAGCCGTATCTGTATGACGTGTCTCGTATCGTGTGTTATCACATGCCTGGACGGCCGACCCCCTCAAGCCGTATCTGTATGACGTGTCTCGTATCATGTGTTATCACATGCCCGGACGGCCGACCTCCTCAAGCCGTATCTGTATGACGTGTCTCGTATCATGTGTTATCACATACCCGGACGGCCGACCCCCTCAAGCCGTATCTGTATGACGTGTCTCGTGTCTCGTATCATGTGTTATCACATGTCCGGACGGCCGACCCCCTCAAGCCGTATCTGTATGACGTGTCTCGTGTCTCGTATCATGTGTTATCACATGTCCCAACGGCCGACCCCCTCAAGCCGTATCTGTATGACGTGTCTCGTGTCTCGTATCATGTGTTATCACATGCCCGGACGGCCGACCCCCTCAAGCCGTATCTGTATGACGTGTCTCGTATCATGTGTTATCACATGCCCGGACGGCCGACCCCCTCAAGCCGTATCTGTATGACGTGTCTCGTATCATGTGTTATCACATGCCCGGACGGCCGACCCCCTCAAGCCGTATCTGTATGACGTGTCTCGTGTCTCGTATCATGTGTTATCACATGTCCGGACGGCCGACCCCCTCAAGCCGTATCTGTATGACGTGTCTCGTGTCTCGTATCATGTGTTATCACATGTCCAGACGGCCGACCCCCTCAAGCCGTATCTGTATGACGTGTCTCGTGTCTCGTATCATGTGTTATCACATGCCCGGAAGGCCGACCCCCTCAAGCCGTATCTGTATGACGTGTCTCGTATCGTGTGTTATCACATGCCTGGACGGCCGACCCCCTCAAGCCGTATCTGTATGACGTGTCTCGTATCATGTGTTATCACATGCCCGGACGGCCGACCTCCTCAAGCCGTATCTGTATGACGTGTCTCGTATCATGTGTTATCACATGCCCGGACGGCCGACCCCCTCAAGCCGTATTTGTATGACGTGTCTCGTATCATGTGTTATCACATGTCCGGACGGCCGACCCCCTCAAGCCGTATCTGTATGACGTGTCTCGTATCATGTGTTATCACATGCCCGGACGGCCGACCCCCTCAAGCCGTATTTGTATGACGTGTCTCGTATCATGTGTTATCACATGTCCGGACGGCCGACCCCCTCAAGCCGTATCTGTATGACGTGTCTCGTGTCTCGTATCATGTGTTATCACATGTCCAGACGGCCGACCCCCTCAAGCCGTATCTGTATGACGTGTCTCGTGTCTCGTATCATGTGTTATCACATGCCCGGAAGGCCGACCCCCTCAAGCCGTATCTGTATGACGTGTCTCGTATCGTGTGTTATCACATGCCTGGACGGCCGACCCCCTCAAGCCGTATCTGTATGACGTGTCTCGTATCATGTGTTATCACATGCCCGGACGGCCGACCTCCTCAAGCCGTATCTGTATGACGTGTCTCGTATCATGTGTTATCACATGCCCGGACGGCCGACCCCCTCAAGCCGTATCTGTATGACGTGTCTCGTATCGTGTGTTATCACATGCCCGGACGGCCGAACCCCTCAAGCCGTATCTGTATGACGTGTCTCGTATCATGTGTTATCACATGCCCGGACGGCCGACCCCCTCAAGCCGTATCTGTATGACGTGTCTCGTATCATGTGTTATCACATGCCCGGACGGCCGACCCCCTCAAGCCGTATCTGTCTGACGTGTCTCGTATCGTGTGTTATCACATGCCCGGACGGCCGACCCCCTCAAGCCGTATCTGTATGACGTGTCTCGTGTCTCGTATCATGTGTTATCACATGCCCGGACGGCCGACCCCCTCAAGCCGTATCTGTATGACGTGTCTCGTATCGTGTGTTATCACATGCCCGGACGGCCGACCCCCTCAAGCCGTATCTGTATGACGTGTCTCGTGTCTCGTATCATGTTTTATCACATGCCCGGACGGCCGACCCCCTCAAGCCGTGTCTGTATGACGTGTCTCGTATCATGTGTTATCACATACCCGGACGGCCGACCCCCTCAAGCCGTATCTGTATGACGTGTCTCGTGTCTCGTATCATGTGTTATCACATGTCCGGACGGCCGACCCCCTCAAGCCCTATCTGTATGACGTGTCTCGTGTCTCGTATCATGTGTTATCACATGTCCGGACGGCCGACCCCCTCAAGCCGTATCTGTATGACGTGTCTCGTGTCTCGTATCATGTGTTATCACATGCCCGGACGGCCGACCCCCTCAAGCCGTATCTGTCTGACGTGTCTCGTGTCTCGTATCATGTGTTATCACATACCCGGACGGCCGACCCCCTCAAGCCGTATCTGTATGACGTGTCTCGTGTCTCGTATCATGTGTTATCACATGTCCGGACGGCCGACCCCCTCAAGCCGTATCTGTATGACGTGTCTCGTGTCTCGTATCATGTGTTATCACATGTCCCAACGGCCGACCCCCTCAAGCCGTATCTGTATGACGTGTCTCGTGTCTCGTATCATGTGTTATCACATGCCCGGACGGCCGACCCCCTCAAGCCGTATCTGTATGACGTGTCTCGTATCATGTGTTATCACATGCCCGGACGGCCGACCCCCTCAAGCCGTATCTGTATGACGTGTCTCGTATCATGTGTTATCACATGCCCGGACGGCCGACCCCCTCAAGCCGTATCTGTATGACGTGTCTCGTGTCTCGTATCATGTGTTATCACATGTCCGGACGGCCGACCCCCTCAAGCCGTATCTGTATGACGTGTCTCGTGTCTCGTATCATGTGTTATCACATGTCCAGACGGCCGACCCCCTCAAGCCGTATCTGTATGACGTGTCTCGTGTCTCGTATCATGTGTTATCACATGCCCGGAAGGCCGACCCCCTCAAGCCGTATCTGTATGACGTGTCTCGTATCGTGTGTTATCACATGCCTGGACGGCCGACCCCCTCAAGCCGTATCTGTATGACGTGTCTCGTATCATGTGTTATCACATGCCCGGACGGCCGACCTCCTCAAGCCGTATCTGTATGACGTGTCTCGTATCATGTGTTATCACATACCCGGACGGCCGACCCCCTCAAGCCGTATCTGTATGACGTGTCTCGTGTCTCGTATCATGTGTTATCACATGTCCGGACGGCCGACCCCCTCAAGCCGTATCTGTATGACGTGTCTCGTGTCTCGTATCATGTGTTATCACATGTCCCAACGGCCGACCCCCTCAAGCCGTATCTGTATGACGTGTCTCGTGTCTCGTATCATGTGTTATCACATGCCCGGACGGCCGACCCCCTCAAGCCGTATCTGTATGACGTGTCTCGTATCATGTGTTATCACATGCCCGGACGGCCGACCCCCTCAAGCCGTATCTGTATGACGTGTCTCGTATCATGTGTTATCACATGCCCGGACGGCCGACCCCCTCAAGCCGTATCTGTATGACGTGTCTCGTGTCTCGTATCATGTGTTATCACATGTCCGGACGGCCGACCCCCTCAAGCCGTATCTGTATGACGTGTCTCGTGTCTCGTATCATGTGTTATCACATGTCCAGACGGCCGACCCCCTCAAGCCGTATCTGTATGACGTGTCTCGTGTCTCGTATCATGTGTTATCACATGCCCGGAAGGCCGACCCCCTCAAGCCGTATCTGTATGACGTGTCTCGTATCGTGTGTTATCACATGCCTGGACGGCCGACCCCCTCAAGCCGTATCTGTATGACGTGTCTCGTATCATGTGTTATCACATGCCCGGACGGCCGACCTCCTCAAGCCGTATCTGTATGACGTGTCTCGTATCATGTGTTATCACATGCCCGGACGGCCGACCCCCTCAAGCCGTATTTGTATGACGTGTCTCGTATCATGTGTTATCACATGTCCGGACGGCCGACCCCCTCAAGCCGTATCTGTATGACGTGTCTCGTATCATGTGTTATCACATGCCCGGACGGCCGACCCCCTCAAGCCGTATTTGTATGACGTGTCTCGTATCATGTGTTATCACATGTCCGGACGGCCGACCCCCTCAAGCCGTATCTGTATGACGTGTCTCGTGTCTCGTATCATGTGTTATCACATGTCCAGACGGCCGACCCCCTCAAGCCGTATCTGTATGACGTGTCTCGTGTCTCGTATCATGTGTTATCACATGCCCGGAAGGCCGACCCCCTCAAGCCGTATCTGTATGACGTGTCTCGTATCGTGTGTTATCACATGCCTGGACGGCCGACCCCCTCAAGCCGTATCTGTATGACGTGTCTCGTATCATGTGTTATCACATGCCCGGACGGCCGACCTCCTCAAGCCGTATCTGTATGACGTGTCTCGTATCATGTGTTATCACATGCCCGGACGGCCGACCCCCTCAAGCCGTATCTGTATGACGTGTCTCGTATCGTGTGTTATCACATGCCCGGACGGCCGAACCCCTCAAGCCGTATCTGTATGACGTGTCTCGTATCATGTGTTATCACATGCCCGGACGGCCGACCCCCTCAAGCCGTATCTGTATGACGTGTCTCGTATCATGTGTTATCACATGCCCGGACGGCCGACCCCCTCAAGCCGTATCTGTCTGACGTGTCTCGTATCGTGTGTTATCACATGCCCGGACGGCCGACCCCCTCAAGCCGTATCTGTATGACGTGTCTCGTGTCTCGTATCATGTGTTATCACATGCCCGGACGGCCGACCCCCTCAAGCCGTATCTGTATGACGTGTCTCGTATCGTGTGTTATCACATGCCCGGACGGCCGACCCCCTCAAGCCGTATCTGTATGACGTGTCTCGTGTCTCGTATCATGTTTTATCACATGCCCGGACGGCCGACCCCCTCAAGCCGTGTCTGTATGACGTGTCTCGTATCATGTGTTATCACATACCCGGACGGCCGACCCCCTCAAGCCGTATCTGTATGACGTGTCTCGTGTCTCGTATCATGTGTTATCACATGTCCGGACGGCCGACCCCCTCAAGCCCTATCTGTATGACGTGTCTCGTGTCTCGTATCATGTGTTATCACATGTCCGGACGGCCGACCCCCTCAAGCCGTATCTGTATGACGTGTCTCGTGTCTCGTATCATGTGTTATCACATGCCCGGACGGCTGATCCCGTCAAGCCGCATCTGTATGACGCGTCTCGTATCATGTGTTATCACATGCCCGGACGGCCGACCCCCTCAAGCCGTATCTGTATGACGTGTCTCGTGTCTCGTATCATGTGTTATCACATGCCCGGACGGCCGACCCCCTCAAGCCGTGTCTGTATGACGTGTCTCGTATCATGTGTTATCACATACCCGGACGGCCGACCCCCTCAAGCCGTATCTGTATGACGTGTCTCGTGTCTCGTATCATGTGTTATCACATGTCCGGACGGCCGACCCCCTCAAGCCGTATCTGTATGACGTGTCTCGTGTCTCGTATCATGTGTTATCACATGTCCCAACGGCCGACCCCCTCAAGCCGTATCTGTATGACGTGTCTCGTGTCTCGTATCATGTGTTATCACATGCCCGGACGGCCGACCCCCTCAAGCCGTATCTGTATGACGTGTCTCGTGTCTCGTATCGTGTGTTATCACATGCCCGGACGGCCGACCCCCTCAAGCCGTATCTGTATGACGTGTCTCGTGTCTCGTATCATGTGTTATCACATGTCCGGACGGCCGACCCCCTCAAGCCGTATCTGTATGACGTGTCTCGTGTCTCGTATCATGTGTTATCACATGCCCGGACGGCCGACCCCGTCAAGCCGCATCTGTATGACGTGTCTCGTATCATGTGTTATCACATGCCCGGACGGCCGACCCCCTCAAGCCGTATCTGTCTGACGTGTCTCGTGTCTCGTTTCATGTGTTATCACATGCCCGGACGGCCGACCCCCTCAAGCCGTGTCTGTATGACGTGTCTCGTATCATGTGTTATCACATACCCGGACGGCCGACCCCCTCAAGCCGTATCTGTATGACGTGTCTCGTGTCTCGTATCATGTGTTATCACATGCCCGGACGGCCGACCCCCTCAAGCCGTGTCTGTATGACGTGTCTCGTATCATGTGTTATCACATACCCGGACGGCCGACCCCCTCAAGCCGTATCTGTATGACGTGTCTCGTGTCTCGTATCATGTGTTATCACATGTCCGGACGGCCAACCCCCTCAAGCCGTATCTGTATGACGTGTCTCGTGTCTCGTATCATGTGTTATCACATGTCCCAACGGCCGACCCCCTCAAGCCGTATCTGTATGACGTGTCTCGTGTCTCGTATCATGTGTTATCACATGCCCGGACGGCCGACCCCCTCAAGCCGTATCTGTATGACGTGTCTCGTGTCTCGTATCGTGTGTTATCACATGCCCGGACGGCCGACCCCCTCAAGCCGTATCTGTATGACGTGTCTCGTGTCTCGTATCATGTGTTATCACATGTCCGGACGGCCGACCCCCTCAAGCCGTATCTGTATGACGTGTCTCGTGTCTCGTATCATGTGTTATCACATGCCCGGACGGCCGACCCCGTCAAGCCGCATCTGTATGACGTGTCTCGTATCATGTGTTATCACATGCCCGGACGGCCGACCCCCTCAAGCCGTATCTGTCTGACGTGTCTCGTGTCTCGTATCATGTGTTATCACATGCCCGGACGGCCGACCCCCTCAAGCCGTATCTGTATGACGTGTCTCGTATCATGTGTTATCACATGCCCGGACGGCCGACCCCCTCAAGCCGTATCTGTATGACGTGTCTCGTATCATGTGTTATCACATGCCCGGACGGCCGACCCCCTCAAGCCGTATTTGTATGACGTGTCTCGTATCATGTGTTATCACATGCCCGGACGGCCGACCCCCTCAAGCCGTATCTGTATGACGTGTCTCGTATCGTGTGTTATCACATGCCCGGACGGCCGAACCCCTCAAGCCGTATCTGTATGACGTGTCTCGTATCATGTGTTATCACATGCCCGGACGGCCGACCCCCTCAAGCCGTATCTGTATGACGTGTCTCGTATCATGTGTTATCACATGCCCGGACGGCCGACCCCCTCAAGCCGTATCTGTCTGACGTGTCTCGTATCGTGTGTTATCACATGCCCGGACGGCCGACCCCCTCAAGCCGTATCTGTATGACGTGTCTCGTGTCTCGTATCATGTGTTATCACATGCCCGGACGGCCGACCCCCTCAAGCCGTATCTGTATGACGTGTCTCGTATCGTGTGTTATCACATGCCCGGACGGCCGACCCCCTCAAGCCGTATCTGTATGACGTGTCTCGTGTCTCGTATCATGTTTTATCACATGCCCGGACGGCCGACCCCCTCAAGCCGTGTCTGTGTGACGTGTCTCGTGTCTCGTATCATGTGTTATCACATACCCGGACGGCCGACCCCCTCAAGCCGTATCTGTATGACGTGTCTCGTGTCTCGTATCATGTGTTATCACATGCCCGGACGGCCGACCCCCTCAAGCCGCATCTGTATGACGTGTCTCGTATCATGTGTTATCACATGCCCGGACGGCCGACCCCCTCAAGCCGTGTCTGTATGACGTGTCTCGTATCATGTGTTATCACATACCCGGACGGCCGACCCCCTCAAGCCGTATCTGTATGACGTGTCTCGTGTCTCGTATCATGTGTTATCACATGTCCGGACGGCCGACCCCCTCAAGCCCTATCTGTATGACGTGTCTCGTGTCTCGTATCATGTGTTATCACATGTCCGGACGGCCGACCCCCTCAAGCCGTATCTGTATGACGTGTCTCGTGTCTCGTATCATGTGTTATCACATGCCCGGACGGCCGATCCCGTCAAGCCGCATCTGTATGACGCGTCTCGTATCATGTGTTATCACATGCCCGGACGGCCGACCCCCTCAAGCCGTATCTGTATGACGTGTCTCGTGTCTCGTATCATGTGTTATCACATGCCCGGACGGCCGACCCCCTCAAGCCGTGTCTGTATGACGTGTCTCGTATCATGTGTTATCACATACCCGGACGGCCGACCCCCTCAAGCCGTATCTGTATGACGTGTCTCGTGTCTCGTATCATGTGTTATCACATGTCCGGACGGCCGACCCCCTCAAGCCGTATCTGTATGACGTGTCTCGTGTCTCGTATCATGTGTTATCACATGTCCCAACGGCCGACCCCCTCAAGCCGTATCTGTATGACGTGTCTCGTGTCTCGTATCATGTGTTATCACATGCCCGGACGGCCGACCCCCTCAAGCCGTATCTGTATGACGTGTCTCGTGTCTCGTATCGTGTGTTATCACATGCCCGGACGGCCGACCCCCTCAAGCCGTATCTGTATGACGTGTCTCGTGTCTCGTATCATGTGTTATCACATGTCCGGACGGCCGACCCCCTCAAGCCGTATCTGTATGACGTGTCTCGTGTCTCGTATCATGTGTTATCACATGCCCGGACGGCCGACCCCGTCAAGCCGCATCTGTATGACGTGTCTCGTGTCTCGTATCATGTGTTATCACATGTCCGGACGGCCGACCCCCTCAAGCCGTATCTGTATGACGTGTCTCGTGTCTCGTATCATGTGTTATCACATGTCCCAACGGCCGACCCCCTCAAGCCGTATCTGTATGACGTGTCTCGTGTCCCGTATCATGTGTTATCACATGTCCGGACGGCCGACCCCCTCAAGCCGTATCTGTATGACGTGTCTCGTGTCTCGTATCATGTGTTATCACATGTCCCAGCGGCCGACCCCCTCAAGCCGTATCTGTATGACGTGTCTCGTGTCTCGTATCATGTGTTATCACATGCCCGGACGGCCGACCCCCTCAAGCCGTATCTGTATGACGTGTCTCGTGTCTCGTATCGTGTGTTATCACATGCCCGGACGGCCGACGCCCTCAAGCCGTATCTGTATGACGTGTCTCGTGTCTCGTATCATGTGTTATCACATGTCCGGACGGCCGACCCCCTCAAGCCGTATCTGTATGACGTGTCTCGTGTCTCGTATCATGTGTTATCACATGCCCGGACGGCCGACCCCGTCAAGCCGCATCTGTATGACGTGTCTCGTATCATGTGTTATCACATGCCCGGACGGCCGACCCCCTCAAGCCGTATCTGTATGACGTGTCTCGTGTCTCGTATCATGTGTTATCACATGCCCGGACGGCCGACCCCCTCAAGCCGTGTCTGTATGACGTGTCTCGTATCATGTGTTATCACATACCCGGACGGCCGACCCCCTCAAGCCGTATCTGTATGACGTGTCTCGTGTCTCGTATCATGTGTTATCACATGTCCGGACGGCCGACCCCCTCAAGCCGTATCTGTATGACGTGTCTCGTGTCTCGTATCATGTGTTATCACATGTCCCAACGGCCGACCCCCTCAAGCCGTATCTGTATGACGTGTCTCGTGTCTCGTATCATGTGTTATCACATGCCCGGACGGCCGACCCCCTCAAGCCGTATCTGTATGACGTGTCTCGTGTCTCGTATCGTGTGTTATCACATGCCCGGACGGCCGACCCCCTCAAGCCGTATCTGTATGACGTGTCTCGTGTCTCGTATCATGTGTTATCACATGTCCGGACGGCCGACCCCCTCAAGCCGTATCTGTATGACGTGTCTCGTGTCTCGTATCATGTGTTATCACATGCCCGGACGGCCGACCCCGTCAAGCCGCATCTGTATGACGTGTCTCGTATCATGTGTTATCACATGCCCGGACGGCCGACCCCCTCAAGCCGTATCTGTCTGACGTGTCTCGTGTCTCGTATCATGTGTTATCACATGCCCGGACGGCCGACCCCCTCAAGCCGTGTCTGTATGATGTGTCTCGTATCATGTGTTATCACATACCCGGACGGCCGACCCCGTCAAGCCGTATCTGTATGACGTGTCTCGTGTCTCGTATCATGTGTTATCACATGTCCGGACGGCCGACCCCCTCAAGCCGTATCTGTATGACGTGTCTCGTGTCTCGTATCATGTGTTATCACATGTCCCAACGGCCGACCCCCTCAAGCCGTATCTGTATGACGTGTCTCGTGTCTCGTATCATGTGTTATCACATGCCCGGACGGCCGACCCCCTCAAGCCGTATCTGTATGACGTGTCTCGTATCATGTGTTATCACATGCCCGGACGGCCGACCCCCTCAAGCCGTATCTGTATGACGTGTCTCGTATCATGTGTTATCACATGCCCGGACGGCCGACCCCCTCAAGCCGTATCTGTATGACGTGTCTCGTGTCTCGTATCATGTGTTATCACATGTCCGGACGGCCGACCCCCTCAAGCCGTATCTGTATGACGTGTCTCGTGTCTCGTATCATGTGTTATCACATGTCCAGACGGCCGACCCCCTCAAGCCGTATCTGTATGACGTGTCTCGTGTCTCGTATCATGTGTTATCACATGCCCGGAAGGCCGACCCCCTCAAGCCGTATCTGTATGACGTGTCTCGTATCGTGTGTTATCACATGCCTGGACGGCCGACCCCCTCAAGCCGTATCTGTATGACGTGTCTCGTATCATGTTTTATCACATGCCCGGACGGCCGACCCCCTCAAGCCGTATCTGTATGACGTGTCTCGTATCATGTGTTATCACATGCCCGGACGGCCGACCCCCTCAAGCCGTATTTGTATGACGTGTCTCGTATCATGTGTTATCACATGCCCGGACGGCCGACCCCCTCAAGCCGTATCTGTATGACGTGTCTCGTATCGTGTGTTATCACATGCCCGGACGGCCGAACCCCTCAAGCCGTATCTGTATGACGTGTCTCGTATCATGTGTTATCACATGCCCGGACGGCCGACCCCCTCAAGCCGTATCTGTATGACGTGTCTCGTATCATGTGTTATCACATGCCCGGACGGCCGACCCCCTCAAGCCGTATCTGTCTGACGTGTCTCGTATCGTGTGTTATCACATGCCCGGACGGCCGACCCCCTCAAGCCGTATCTGTATGACGTGTCTCGTGTCTCGTATCATGTGTTATCACATGCCCGGACGGCCGACCCCCTCAAGCCGTATCTGTATGACGTGTCTCGTATCGTGTGTTATCACATGCCCGGACGGCCGACCCCCTCAAGCCGTATCTGTATGACGTGTCTCGTGTCTCGTATCATGTTTTATCACATGCCCGGACGGCCGACCCCCTCAAGCCGTGTCTGTGTGACGTGTCTCGTGTCTCGTATCATGTGTTATCACATACCCGGACGGCCGACCCCCTCAAGCCGTATCTGTATGACGTGTCTCGTGTCTCGTATCATGTGTTATCACATGCCCGGACGGCCGACCCCCTCAAGCCGCATCTGTATGACGTGTCTCGTATCATGTGTTGTCACATGCCCGGACGGCCGACCCCCTCAAGCCGTATCTGTATGACGTGTCTCGTATCATGTGTTATCACATGCCCGGACGGCCGACCCCCTCAAGCCGTATCTGTATGACGTGTCTCGTATCATGTGTTATCACAAGCCCGGACGGCCGACCCCCTCAAGCCGTATCTGTATGACGTGTCTCGTATCGTGTGTTATCACATGCCCGGACGGCCGACCCCCTCAAGCCGTATTTGTATGACGTGTCTCGTGTCTCGTATCATGTGTTATCACATGCCCGGACGGCCGACCCCCTCAAGCCGTGTCTGTGTGACGTGTCTCGTGTCTCGTATCATGTGTTATCACATACCCGGACGGCCGACCCCCTCAAGCCGTATCTGTATGACGTGTCTCGTATCGTGTGTTATCACATGCCCGGACGGCCGACCCCCTCAAGCCGTATCTGTATGACGTGTCTCGTGTCTCGTATCATGTTTTATCACATGCCCGGACGGCCGACCCCCTCAAGCCGTGTCTGTGTGACGTGTCTCGTGTCTCGTATCATGTGTTATCACATACCCGGACGGCCGACCCCCTCAAGCCGTATCTGTATGACGTGTCTCGTGTCTCGTATCATGTGTTATCACATGCCCGGACGGCCGACCCCCTCAAGCCGCATCTGTATGACGTGTCTCGTATCATGTGTTATCACATGCCCGGACGGCCGACCCCCTCAAGCCGTATCTGTATGACGTGTCTCGTATCATGTGTTATCACATGCCCGGACGGCCGACCCCCTCAAGCCGTATCTGTATGACGTGTCTCGTATCATGTGTTATCACAAGCCCGGACGGCCGACCCCCTCAAGCCGTATCTGTATGACGTGTCTCGCATCGTGTGTTATCACATGCCCGGACGGCCGACCCCCTCAAGCCGTATTTGTATGACGTGTCTCGTGTCTCGTATCATGTGTTATCACATGCCCGGACGGCCGACCCCCTCAAGCCGTGTCTGTGTGACGTGTCTCGTGTCTCGTATCATGTGTTATCACATACCCGGACGGCCGACCCCCTCAAGCCGTATCTGTATGACGTGTCTCGTGTCTCGTATCATGTGTTATCACATGCCTGGACGGCCGACCCCCTCAAGCCGTATCTGTATGACGTGTCTCGTATCATGTGTTATCACATGCCCGGACGGCCGACCCCCTCAAGCCGTATCTGTATGACGTGTCTCGTATCATGTGTTATCACATGCCCGGACGGCCGACCCCCTCAAGCCGTATCTGTATGACGTGTCTCGTATCATGTGTTATCACATGCCCGGACGGCCGACCCCCTCAAGCCGTATCTGTATGACGTGTCTCGTATCGTGTGTTATCACATGCCCGGACGGCCAACCCCGTCAAGCCGTATCTGTATGACGTGTCTCGTATCGTGTGTTATCACATGCCGGGACGGCCGACCCCCTCAAGCCGTATCTGTATGACGTGTCTCGTGTCTCGTATCATGTGTTATCACATGCCCGGACGGCCGACCCCCTCAAGCCGTATCTGTATGACGTGTCTCGTGTCTCGTGTCATGTGCTATCACATACCCGGACGGCCGACCCCCTCAAGCCGTATCTGTATGACGTGTCTCGTGTCTCGTATCATGTGTTATCATATGCCCGGACGGCCGACCCCCTCAAGCCGTATCTGTATGACGTGTCTCGTATCATGTGTTATCACATGCCCGGACGGCCGACCCCCTCAAGCCGTATCTGTATCACGTGTCTCGTGTCTCGCATCGTGTGTTATCACATGCCCGGACGGCCGACCCCCTCAAGCCGTATCTGTATGACGTGTCTCGTGTCTCGTATCATGTGTTATCACATGCCCGGACGGCCGACCCCCTCAAGCCGTATCTGTATGACGTGTCTCGTATCATGTGTTATCACATGCCCGGACGGCCGACCCCCTCAAGCCGTATCTGTATGACGTGTCTCGTATCATGTGTTATCACATGCCCGGACGGCCGACCCCCTCAAGCCGTATCTGTATGACGTGTCTCGTATCATGTGTTATCACATGCCTGGACGGCCGACCCCCTCAAGCCGTATCGGTATGACGTGTCTCGTATCGTGTGTTATCACATGCCCGGACGGCCGACCCCCTCAAGCCGTATCTGTATGACGTGTCTCGTATCATGTGTTATCACATGCCCGGACGGCCGACCCCCTCAAGCCGTATCTGTATGACGTGTCTCGTATCGTGTGTTATCACATGCCCGGACGGCCGACCCCCTCAAGCCATATTTGTATGACGTGTCTCGTGTCTCGTATCATGTGTTATCACATGCCCGGACGGCCGACCCCCTCAAGCCGTGTCTGTGTGACGTGTCTCGTGTCTCGTATCATGTGTTATCACATACCCGGACGGCCGACCCCCTCAAGCCGTATCTGTATGACGTGTCTCGTGTCTCGTATCATGTGTTATCACATGCCCGGACGGCCGACCCCCTCAAGCCGTATCTGTATGACGTGTCTCGTATCATGTGTTATCACATGCCCGGACGGCCGACCCCCTCAAGCCGTATCTGTATGACGTGTCTCGTATCATGTGTTATCACATGCCCGGACGGCCGATCCCCTCAAGCCGTATCTGTATGACGTGTCTCGTATCATGTGTTATCACATGCCCGGACGGCCGACCCCCTCAAGCCGTATCTGTATGACGTGTCTCGTATCGTGTGTTATCACATGCCCGGACGGCCAACCCCCTCAAGCCGTATCTGTATCACGTGTCTCGTGTCTCACATCGTGTTATCACATGCCCGGACGGCCGACCCCCTCAAGCCGTATCTGTATGACGTGTCTCGTGTCTCGTATCATGTGCTATCACATGCCCGGACGGCCGACCCCCTCAAGCCGTATCTGTATGACGTGTCTCGTATCATGTGTTATCACATGCCCGGACGGCCGACCCCCTCAAGCCGTATCTGTATGACGTGTCTCGTATCATGTGTTATCACATGCCCGGACGGCCGACCCCCTCAAGCCGTATCTGTATGACGTGTCTCGTATCATGTGTTATCACATGCCCGGACGGCCGACCCCCTCAAGCCGTATCTGTATGACGTGTCTCGTATCGTGTGTTATCACATGCCCGGACGGCCGACCCCCTCAAGCCGTATTTGTATGACGTGTCTCGTGTCTCGTATCATGTGTTATCACATGCCCGGACGGCCGACCCCCTCAAGCCGTGTCTGTGTGACGTGTCTCGTGTCTCGTATCATGTGTTTTCACATACCCGGACGGCCGACCCCCTCAAGCCGTATCTGTATGACGTGTCTCGTGTCTCGTATCATGTGTTATCACATGCCGGGACGGCCGACCCCCTCAAGCCGTATCTGTATGACGTGTCTCGTATCATGTGTTATCACATGCCCGGACGGCCGACCCCCTCAAGCCGTATCTGTATGACGTGTCTCGTATCATGTGTTATCACATGCCCGGACGGCCGACCCCCTCAAGCCGTATCTGTATGACGTGTCTCGTATCATGTGTTATCACATGCCCGGACGGCCGACCCCCTCAAGCCGTATCTGTATGACGTGTCTCGTATCGTGTGTTATGACATGCCCGGACGGCCAACCCCCTCAAGCCGTATCTGTATCACGTGTCTCGTGTCTCGTATCATGTGTTATCACATGCCCGGACGGCCGACCCCCTCAAGCCGTATCTGTATGACGTGTCTCGTATCATGTGTTATCACATGCCCGGACGGCCGACCCCCTCAAGCCGTATCTGTATGACGTGTCTCGTGTCTCGTATCGTGTGTTATCACATGCCCGGACGGCCGACCCCCTCAAGCCGTATCTGTATGACGTGTCTCGTGTCTCGTATCATGGGTTATCACATGTCCGGACGGTAGACCCTCTCAAGCCGTATCTGTATGACGTGTCTCGTGTCTCGTATCATGTGTTATCACATGCCCGGACGGCCGGCCCCCTCAAGCCGTATCTGTATGACGTGTCTCGTGTCTCGTATCGTGTGTTATCACATGCCCGGACGGCCGACCCCCTCAAGCCGTATCTGTATGACGTGTCTCGTATCGTGTGTTATCACATGTCCGGACGGCCGACCCCCTCAAGCCGTATCTGTATAACGTGTCTCGTGTCTCGTATCATGTGTTATCACATGCCCGGACGGCCGACCCCCTCAAGCCGTGTCTGTATGACGTGTCTCGTATCATGTGTTATCACATACCCGGACGTCCGATCCCCTCAGGCCGTATCTGTATGACGTGTTTCGTATCGTGTGTTATCACATGCCCGGACGGCCGACCCCCTCAAGCCGTATCTGTATGACGTGTCTCGTGTCTCGTATCATGTGTTATCACATGTCCGGACGGCCGACCCCCTCAAGCCGTATCTGTATGACGTGTCTCGTGTCTCGTATCATGTGTTATCACATGTCCGGACGGCCGACCCCCTCAAGCCGTATCTGTATGACGTGTCTCGTGTCTCGTATCATGTGTTATCACATGCCCGGACGGCCGACCCCCTCAAGCCGTATCTGTATGACGTGTCTCGTATCGTGTGTTATCACATGCCCGGACAGCCGACCCCCTCAAGCCGTGTCTGTATGACGTGTCTCGTGTCTCCTATCATGTGTTATCACATGCCCGGACGGCCGACCCCCTCAAGCCGTATCTGTATGACGTGTCTCGTGTCTCGTATCATGTGTTATCACATGCCCGGACGGCCGACCCCCTCAAGCCGTATCTGTATGACGTGTCTCGTGTCTCGTATCATGTGTTATCACATGCCCGGACGGCCGAACACCTTAAGCCGTATCTGTATGACGTGTCTCGCGTCTCGTATCATGTGTTATCACATGCCCGGACGGCCGACCCCCTCAAGCCGTATCTGTATGACGTGTCTCGTATCATGTGTTATCACATGCCAGGGCGGCTGACCCCCTCAAGCCGTATCTGTATGACGTGTCTCGTGTCTCGTATCGTGTGTTATCACATGCCCGGACGGCCGACCACCTCAAGCCGTATCTGTATGACGTGTCTCGTATCATGTGTTATCACATGCCAGGGCGGCTGACCCCCTCAAGCCGTATCTGTATGACGTGTCTCGTGTCTCGTATCGTGTGTTATCACATGCCCGGACGGCCGACCCCCTCAAGCCGTATCTGTATGACGTGTCTCGTGTCTCGTATCATGTGTTATCACATGCCCGGACGGCCGACCCCCTCAAGCCGTATCTGTATGACGTGTCTCGTATCATGTGTTATCACATGCCAGGGCGGCTGACCCCCTCAAGCCGTATCTGTATGACGTGTCTCGTGTCTCGTATCGTGTGTTATCACATGCCCGGACGGCCGACCCCCTCAAGCCGTATCTGTATGACGTGTCTCGTGTCTCGTATCATGTGTTACCACATGCCCGGACGGCCGACCCCCTCAAGCCGTATCTGTATGACGTGTCTCGTATCATGTGTTATCACATGCCAGGGCGGCTGACCCCCTCAAGCCGTATCTGTATGACGTGTCTCGTGTCTCGTATCGTGTGTTATCACATGCCCGGACGGCCGACCCCCTCAAGCCGTATCTGTATGACGTGTCTCGTGTCTCGTATCATGTGTTATCACATGCCCGGACGGCCGACCCCCTCAAGCCGTATCTGTATGACGTGTCTCGTATCATGTGTTATCACATGCCAGGGCGGCTGACCCCCTCAAGCCGTATCTGTATGACGTGTCTCGTGTCTCGTATCGTGTGTTATCACATGCCCGGACGGCCGACCCCCTCAAGCCGTATCTGTATGACGTGTCTCGTGTCTCGTATCATGTGTTATCACATGCCCGGACGGCCGACCCCCTCAAGCCGTATCTGTATGACGTGTCTCGTATCATGTGTTATCACAAGCCAGGGCGGCTGACCCCCTCAAGCCGTATCTGTATGACGTGTCTCGTGTCTCGTATCATGTGTTATCACATGCCCGGACGGCCGACCCCCTCAAGCCGTATCTGTATGACGTGTCTCGTATCATGTGTTATCACATGCCAGGGCGGCTGACCCCCTCAAGCCGTATCTGTATGACGTGTCTCGTGTCTCGTATCATGTGTTATCACATGCCCGGACGGCCGACCCCCTCAAGCCGTATCTGTATGACGTGTCTCGCGTCTCGTATCATGTGTTATCACATGCCCGGACGGCCGACCCTCTCAAGCCGTATCTGTATGACGTGTCTCGTGTCTCGTATCATGTTTTATCACATGCCCGGACGGCCGACCCCCTCAAGCCGTGTCTGTGTGACGTGTCTCGTGTCTCGTATCATGTGTTATCACATACCCGGACGGCCGACCCCCTCAAGCCGTATCTGTATGACGTGTCTCGTGTCTCGTATCATGTGTTATCACATGCCCGGACGGCCGACCCCCTCAAGCCGCATCTGTATGACGTGTCTCGTATCATGTGTTATCACATGCCCGGACGGCCGACCCCCTCAAGCCGTATCTGTATGACGTGTCTCGTATCATGTGTTATCACATGCCCGGACGGCCGACCCCCTCAAGCCGTATCTGTATGACGTGTCTCGTATCATGTGTTATCACAAGCCCGGACGGCCGACCCCCTCAAGCCGTATCTGTATGACGTGTCTCGTATCGTGTGTTATCACATGCCCGGACGGCCGACCCCCTCAAGCCGTATTTGTATGACGTGTCTCGTGTCTCGTATCATGTGTTATCACATGCCCGGACGGCCGACCCCCTCAAGCCGTGTCTGTGTGACGTGTCACGTGTCTCGTATCATGTGTTATCACATACCCGGACGGCCGACCCCCTCAAGCCGTATCTGTATGACGTGTCTCGTGTCTCGTATCATGTGTTATCACATGCCCGGACGGCCGACCCCCTCAAGCCGTATCTGTATGACGTGTCTCGTATCATGTGTTATCACATGCCCGGACGGCCGACCCCCTCAAGCCGTATCTGTATGACGTGTCTCGTATCATGTGTTATCACATGCCCGGACGGCCGACCCCCTCAAGCCGTATCTGTATGACGTGTCTCGTATCATGTGTTATCACATGCCCGGACGGCCGACCCCCTCAAGCCGTATCTGTATGACGTGTCTCGTATCGTGTGTTATCACATGCCCGGACGGCCAACCCCGTCAAGCCGTATCTGTATGACGTGTCTCGTATCGTGTGTTATCACATGCCCGGACGGCCGACCCCCTCAAGCCGTATCTGTATGACGTGTCTCGTGTCTCGTATCAAGTGTTATCACATGCCCGGACGGCCGACCCCCTCAAGCCGTATCTGTATGACGTGTCTCGTGTCTCGTGTCATGTGTTATCACATACCCGGACGGCCGACCCCCTCAAGCCGTATCTGTATGACGTGTCTCGTATCGTGTGTTATCACATGCCTGGACGGCCGACCCCCTCAAGCCGTATCTGTATGACGTGTCTCGTATCATGTGTTATCACATGCCCGGACGGCCGACCCCCTCAAGCCGTATCTGTATGACGTGTCTCGTATCATGTGTTATCACATGCCCGGACGGCCGACCCCCTCAAGCCGTATTTGTATGACGTGTCTCGTATCATGTGTTATCACATGCCCGGACGGCCGAGCCCCTCAAGCCGTATCTGTATGACGTGTCTCGTAGCGTGTGTTATCACATGCCCGGACGGCCGAACCCCTCAAGCCGTATCTGTATGACGTGTCTCGTATCATGTGTTATCACATGCCCGGACGGCCGACCCCTCAAGCCGTATCTGTATGACGTGTCTCGTATCATGTGTTATCACATGCCCGGACGGCCGACCCCCTCAAGCCGTATCTGTCTGACGTGTCTCGTATCGTGTGTTATCACATGCCCGGACGGCCGACCCCCTCAAGCCGTATCTGTATGACGTGTCTCGTGTCTCGTATCATGTGTTATCACATGCCCGGACGGCCGACCCCCTCAAGCCGTATCTGTATGACGTGTCTCGTATCGTGTGTTATCACATGCCCGGACGGCCGACCCCCTCAAGCCGTATCTGTATGACGTGTCTCGTGTCTCGTATCATGTTTTATCACATGCCCGGACGGCCGACCCCCTCAAGCCGTGTCTGTGTGACGTGTCTCGTGTCTCGTATCATGTGTTATCACATACCCGGACGGCCGACCCCCTCAAGCCGTATCTGTATGACGTGTCTCGTGTCTCGTATCATGTGTTATCACATGCCCGGACGGCCGACCCCCTCAAGCCGCATCTGTATGACGTGTCTCGTATCATGTGTTATCACATGCCCGGACGGCCGACCCCCTCAAGCCGTGTCTGTATGACGTGTCTCGTATCATGTGTTATCACATACCCGGACGGCCGACCCCCTCAAGCCGTATCTGTATGACGTGTCTCGTGTCTCGTATCATGTGTTATCACATGTCCGGACGGCCGACCCCCTCAAGCCCTATCTGTATGACGTGTCTCGTGTCTCGTATCATGTGTTATCACATGTCCGGACGGCCGACCCCCTCAAGCCGTATCTGTATGACGTGTCTCGTGTCTCGTATCATGTGTTATCACATGCCCGGACGGCCGATCCCGTCAAGCCGCATCTGTATGACGCGTCTCGTATCATGTGTTATCACATGCCCGGACGGCCGACCCCCTCAAGCCGTATCTGTATGACGTGTCTCGTGTCTCGTATCATGTGTTATCACATGCCCGGACGGCCGACCCCCTCAAGCCGTGTCTGTATGACGTGTCTCGTATCATGTGTTATCACATACCCGGACGGCCGACCCCCTCAAGCCGTATCTGTATGACGTGTCTCGTGTCTCGTATCATGTGTTATCACATGTCCGGACGGCCGACCCCCTCAAGCCGTATCTGTATGACGTGTCTCGTGTCTCGTATCATGTGTTATCACATGTCCCAACGGCCGACCCCCTCAAGCCGTATCTGTATGACGTGTCTCGTGTCTCGTATCATGTGTTATCACATGCCCGGACGGCCGACCCCCTCAAGCCGTATCTGTATGACGTGTCTCGTGTCTCGTATCGTGTGTTATCACATGCCCGGACGGCCGACCCCCTCAAGCCGTATCTGTATGACGTGTCTCGTGTCTCGTATCATGTGTAATCACATGCCCGGACGGCCGACCCCGTCAAGCCGCATCTGTATGACGTGTCTCGTGTCTCGTATCATGTGTTATCACATGTCCGGACGGCCGACCCCCTCCAGCCGTATCTGTATGACGTGTCTCGTGTCTCGTATCATGTGTTATCACATGCCCGGACGGCCGACCCCGTCAAGCCGCATCTGTATGACGTGTCTCGTATCATGTGTTATCACATGCCCGGACGGCCGACCCCCTCAAGCCGTATCTGTCTGACGTGTCTCGTGTCTCGTATCATGTGTTATCACATACCCGGACGGCCGACCCCCTCAAGCCGTATCTGTATGACGTGTCTCGTGTCTCGTATCATGTGTTATCACATGTCCGGACGGCCGACCCCCTCAAGCCGTATCTGTATGACGTGTCTCGTGTCTCGTATCATGTGTTATCACATGTCCCAACGGCCGACCCCCTCAAGCCGTATCTGTATGACGTGTCTCGTGTCTCGTATCATGTGTTATCACATGCCCGGACGGCCGACCCCCTCAAGCCGTATCTGTATGACGTGTCTCGTATCATGTGTTATCACATGCCCGGACGGCCGACCCCCTCAAGCCGTATCTGTATGACGTGTCTCGTATCATGTGTTATCACATGCCCGGACGGCCGACCCCCTCAAGCCGTATCTGTATGACGTGTCTCGTGTCTCGTATCATGTGTTATCACATGTCCGGACGGCCGACCCCCTCAAGCCGTATCTGTATGACGTGTCTCGTGTCTCGTATCATGTGTTATCACATGCCCGGAAGGCCGACCCCCTCAAGCCGTATCTGTATGACGTGTCTCGTATCGTGTGTTATCACATGCCTGGACGGCCGACCCCCTCAAGCCGTATCTGTATGACGTGTCTCGTATCATGTGTTATCACATGCCCGGACGGCCGACCTCCTCAAGCCGTATCTGTATGACGTGTCTCGTATCATGTGTTATCACATACCCGGACGGCCGACCCCCTCAAGCCGTATCTGTATGACGTGTCTCGTGTCTCGTATCATGTGTTATCACATGTCCGGACGGCCGACCCCCTCAAGCCGTATCTGTATGACGTGTCTCGTGTCTCGTATCATGTGTTATCACATGTCCCAACGGCCGACCCCCTCAAGCCGTATCTGTATGACGTGTCTCGTGTCTCGTATCATGTGTTATCACATGCCCGGACGGCCGACCCCCTCAAGCCGTATCTGTATGACGTGTCTCGTATCATGTGTTATCACATGCCCGGACGGCCGACCCCCTCAAGCCGTATCTGTATGACGTGTCTCGTATCATGTGTTATCACATGCCCGGACGGCCGACCCCCTCAAGCCGTATCTGTATGACGTGTCTCGTGTCTCGTATCATGTGTTATCACATGTCCGGACGGCCGACCCCCTCAAGCCGTATCTGTATGACGTGTCTCGTGTCTCGTATCATGTGTTATCACATGTCCAGACGGCCGACCCCCTCAAGCCGTATCTGTATGACGTGTCTCGTGTCTCGTATCATGTGTTATCACATGCCCGGAAGGCCGACCCCCTCAAGCCGTATCTGTATGACGTGTCTCGTATCGTGTGTTATCACATGCCTGGACGGCCGACCCCCTCAAGCCGTATCTGTATGACGTGTCTCGTATCATGTGTTATCACATGCCCGGACGGCCGACCTCCTCAAGCCGTATCTGTATGACGTGTCTCGTATCATGTGTTATCACATGCCCGGACGGCCGACCCCCTCAAGCCGTATTTGTATGACGTGTCTCGTATCATGTGTTATCACATGCCCGGACGGCCGACCCCCTCAAGCCGTATCTGTATGACGTGTCTCGTATCGTGTGTTATCACATGCCCGGACGGCCGAACCCCTCAAGCCGTATCTGTATGACGTGTCTCGTATCATGTGTTATCACATGCCCGGACGGCCGACCCCCTCAAGCCGTATCTGTATGACGTGTCTCGTGTCTCGTATCATGTGTTATCACATGCCCGGAAGGCCGACCCCCTCAAGCCGTATCTGTATGACGTGTCTCGTATCGTGTGTTATCACATGCCTGGACGGCCGACCCCCTCAAGCCGTATCTGTATGACGTGTCTCGTATCATGTGTTATCACATGCCCGGACGGCCGACCTCCTCAAGCCGTATCTGTATGACGTGTCTCGTATCATGTGTTATCACATGCCCGGACGGCCGACCCCCTCAAGCCGTATTTGTATGACGTGTCTCGTATCATGTGTTATCACATGCCCGGACGGCCGACCCCCTCAAGCCGTATCTGTATGACGTGTCTCGTATCGTGTGTTATCACATGCCCGGACGGCCGAACCCCTCAAGCCGTATCTGTATGACGTGTCTCGTATCATGTGTTATCACATGCCCGGACGGCCGACCCCCTCAAGCCGTATCTGTCTGACGTGTCTCGTATCGTGTGTTATCACATGCCCGGACGGCCGACCCCCTCAAGCCGTATCTGTATGACGTGTCTCGTGTCTCGTATCATGTGTTATCACATGCCCGGACGGCCGACCCCCTCAAGCCGTATCTGTATGACGTGTCTCGTATCGTGTGTTATCACATGCCCGGACGGCCGACCCCCTCAAGCCGTATCTGTATGACGTGTCTCGTGTCTCGTATCATGTTTTATCACATGCCCGGACGGCCGACCCCCTCAAGCCGTGTCTGTGTGACGTGTCTCGTGTCTCGTATCATGTGTTATCACATACCCGGACGGCCGACCCCCTCAAGCCGTATCTGTATGACGTGTCTCGTGTCTCGTATCATGTGTTATCACATGCCCGGACGGCCGACCCCCTCAAGCCGCATCTGTATGACGTGTCTCGTATCATGTGTTATCACATGCCCGGACGGCCGACCCCCTCAAGCCGTGTCTGTATGACGTGTCTCGTATCATGTGTTATCACATACCCGGACGGCCGACCCCCTCAAGCCGTATCTGTATGACGTGTCTCGTGTCTCGTATCATGTGTTATCACATGTCCGGACGGCCGACCCCCTCAAGCCCTATCTGTATGACGTGTCTCGTGTCTCGTATCATGTGTTATCACATGTCCGGACGGCCGACCCCCTCAAGCCGTATCTGTATGACGTGTCTCGTGTCTCGTATCATGTGTTATCACATGCCCGGACGGCCGATCCCGTCAAGCCGCATCTGTATGACGCGTCTCGTATCATGTGTTATCACATGCCCGGACGGCCGACCCCCTCAAGCCGTATCTGTATGACGTGTCTCGTGTCTCGTATCATGTGTTATCACATGCCCGGACGGCCGACCCCCTCAAGCCGTGTCTGTATGACGTGTCTCGTATCATGTGTTATCACATACCCGGACGGCCGACCCCCTCAAGCCGTATCTGTATGACGTGTCTCGTGTCTCGTATCATGTGTTATCACATGTCCGGACGGCCGACCCCCTCAAGCCGTATCTGTATGACGTGTCTCGTGTCTCGTATCATGTGTTATCACATGTCCCAACGGCCGACCCCCTCAAGCCGTATCTGTATGACGTGTCTCGTGTCTCGTATCATGTGTTATCACATGCCCGGACGGCCGACCCCCTCAAGCCGTATCTGTATGACGTGTCTCGTGTCTCGTATCGTGTGTTATCACATGCCCGGACGGCCGACCCCCTCAAGCCGTATCTGTATGACGTGTCTCGTGTCTCGTATCATGTGTTATCACATGTCCGGACGGCCGACCCCCTCAAGCCGTATCTGTATGACGTGTCTCGTGTCTCGTATCATGTGTTATCACATGCCCGGACGGCCGACCCCGTCAAGCCGCATCTGTATGACGTGTCTCGTATCATGTGTTATCACATGCCCGGACGGCCGACCCCCTCAAGCCGTATCTGTCTGACGTGTCTCGTGTCTCGTTTCATGTGTTATCACATGCCCGGACGGCCGACCCCCTCAAGCCGTGTCTGTATGACGTGTCTCGTATCATGTGTTATCACATACCCGGACGGCCGACCCCCTCAAGCCGTATCTGTATGACGTGTCTCGTGTCTCGTATCATGTGTTATCACATGCCCGGACGGCCGACCCCCTCAAGCCGTGTCTGTATGACGTGTCTCGTATCATGTGTTATCACATACCCGGACGGCCGACCCCCTCAAGCCGTATCTGTATGACGTGTCTCGTGTCTCGTATCATGTGTTATCACATGTCCGGACGGCCAACCCCCTCAAGCCGTATCTGTATGACGTGTCTCGTGTCTCGTATCATGTGTTATCACATGTCCCAACGGCCGACCCCCTCAAGCCGTATCTGTATGACGTGTCTCGTGTCTCGTATCATGTGTTATCACATGCCCGGACGGCCGACCCCCTCAAGCCGTATCTGTATGACGTGTCTCGTGTCTCGTATCGTGTGTTATCACATGCCCGGACGGCCGACCCCCTCAAGCCGTATCTGTATGACGTGTCTCGTGTCTCGTATCATGTGTTATCACATGTCCGGACGGCCGACCCCCTCAAGCCGTATCTGTATGACGTGTCTCGTGTCTCGTATCATGTGTTATCACATGCCCGGACGGCCGACCCCGTCAAGCCGCATCTGTATGACGTGTCTCGTATCATGTGTTATCACATGCCCGGACGGCCGACCCCCTCAAGCCGTATCTGTCTGACGTGTCTCGTGTCTCGTATCATGTGTTATCACATGCCCGGACGGCCGACCCCCTCAAGCCGTATCTGTATGACGTGTCTCGTATCATGTGTTATCACATGCCCGGACGGCCGACCCCCTCAAGCCGTATCTGTATGACGTGTCTCGTATCATGTGTTATCACATGCCCGGACGGCCGACCCCCTCAAGCCGTATTTGTATGACGTGTCTCGTATCATGTGTTATCACATGCCCGGACGGCCGACCCCCTCAAGCCGTATCTGTATGACGTGTCTCGTATCGTGTGTTATCACATGCCCGGACGGCCGAACCCCTCAAGCCGTATCTGTATGACGTGTCTCGTATCATGTGTTATCACATGCCCGGACGGCCGACCCCCTCAAGCCGTATCTGTATGACGTGTCTCGTATCATGTGTTATCACATGCCCGGACGGCCGACCCCCTCAAGCCGTATCTGTCTGACGTGTCTCGTATCGTGTGTTATCACATGCCCGGACGGCCGACCCCCTCAAGCCGTATCTGTATGACGTGTCTCGTGTCTCGTATCATGTGTTATCACATGCCCGGACGGCCGACCCCCTCAAGCCGTATCTGTATGACGTGTCTCGTATCGTGTGTTATCACATGCCCGGACGGCCGACCCCCTCAAGCCGTATCTGTATGACGTGTCTCGTGTCTCGTATCATGTTTTATCACATGCCCGGACGGCCGACCCCCTCAAGCCGTGTCTGTGTGACGTGTCTCGTGTCTCGTATCATGTGTTATCACATACCCGGACGGCCGACCCCCTCAAGCCGTATCTGTATGACGTGTCTCGTGTCTCGTATCATGTGTTATCACATGCCCGGACGGCCGACCCCCTCAAGCCGCATCTGTATGACGTGTCTTGTATCATGTGTTATCACATGCCCGGACGGCCGACCCCCTCAAGCCGTGTCTGTATGACGTGTCTCGTATCATGTGTTATCACATACCCGGACGGCCGACCCCCTCAAGCCGTATCTGTATGACGTGTCTCGTGTCTCGTATCATGTGTTATCACATGTCCGGACGGCCGACCCCCTCAAGCCCTATCTGTATGACGTGTCTCGTGTCTCGTATCATGTGTTATCACATGTCCGGACGGCCGACCCCCTCAAGCCGTATCTGTATGACGTGTCTCGTGTCTCGTATCATGTGTTATCACATGCCCGGACGGCCGATCCCGTCAAGCCGCATCTGTATGACGCGTCTCGTATCATGTGTTATCACATGCCCGGACGGCCGACCCCCTCAAGCCGTATCTGTATGACGTGTCTCGTGTCTCGTATCATGTGTTATCACATGCCCGGACGGCCGACCCCCTCAAGCCGTGTCTGTATGACGTGTCTCGTATCATGTGTTATCACATACCCGGACGGCCGACCCCCTCAAGCCGTATCTGTATGACGTGTCTCGTGTCTCGTATCATGTGTTATCACATGTCCGGACGGCCGACCCCCTCAAGCCGTATCTGTATGACGTGTCTCGTGTCTCGTATCATGTGTTATCACATGTCCCAACGGCCGACCCCCTCAAGCCGTATCTGTATGACGTGTCTCGTGTCTCGTATCATGTGTTATCACATGCCCGGACGGCCGACCCCCTCAAGCCGTATCTGTATGACGTGTCTCGTGTCTCGTATCGTGTGTTATCACATGCCCGGACGGCCGACCCCCTCAAGCCGTATCTGTATGACGTGTCTCGTGTCTCGTATCATGTGTTATCACATGTCCGGACGGCCGACCCCCTCAAGCCGTATCTGTATGACGTGTCTCGTGTCTCGTATCATGTGTTATCACATGCCCGGACGGCCGACCCCGTCAAGCCGCATCTGTATGACGTGTCTCGTATCATGTGTTATCACATGCCCGGACGGCCGACCCCCTCAAGCCGTATCTGTCTGACGTGTCTCGTGTCTCGTTTCATGTGTTATCACATGCCCGGACGGCCGACCCCCTCAAGCCGTGTCTGTATGACGTGTCTCGTATCATGTGTTATCACATACCCGGACGGCCGACCCCCTCAAGCCGTATCTGTATGACGTGTCTCGTGTCTCGTATCATGTGTTATCACATGCCCGGACGGCCGACCCCCTCAAGCCGTGTCTGTATGACGTGTCTCGTATCATGTGTTATCACATACCCGGACGGCCGACCCCCTCAAGCCGTATCTGTATGACGTGTCTCGTGTCTCGTATCATGTGTTATCACATGTCCGGACGGCCGACCCCCTCAAGCCGTATCTGTATGACGTGTCTCGTGTCTCGTATCATGTGTTATCACATGTCCCAACGGCCGACCCCCTCAAGCCGTATCTGTATGACGTGTCTCGTGTCTCGTATCATGTGTTATCACATGCCCGGACGGCCGACCCCCTCAAGCCGTATCTGTATGACGTGTCTCGTGTCTCGTATCGTGTGTTATCACATGCCCGGACGGCCGACCCCCTCAAGCCGTATCTGTATGACGTGTCTCGTGTCTCGTATCATGTGTTATCACATGTCCGGACGGCCGACCCCCTCAAGCCGTATCTGTATGACGTGTCTCGTGTCTCGTATCATGTGTTATCACATGCCCGGACGGCCGACCCCGTCAAGCCGCATCTGTATGACGTGTCTCGTATCATGTGTTATCACATGCCCGGACGGCCGACCCCCTCAAGCCGTATCTGTCTGACGTGTCTCGTGTCTCGTATCATGTGTTATCACATGCCCGGACGGCCGACCCCCTCAAGCCGTGTCTGTATGATGTGTCTCGTATCATGTGTTATCACATACCCGGACGGCCGACCCCCTCAAGCCGTATCTGTATGACGTGTCTCGTGTCTCGTATCATGTGTTATCACATGTCCGGACGGCCGACCCCCTCAAGCCGTATCTGTATGACGTGTCTCGTGTCTCGTATCATGTGTTATCACATGTCCCAACGGCCGACCCCCTCAAGCCGTATCTGTATGACGTGTCTCGTGTCTCGTATCATGTGTTATCACATGCCCGGACGGCCGACCCCCTCAAGCCGTATCTGTATGACGTGTCTCGTATCATGTGTTATCACATGCCCGGACGGCCGACCCCCTCAAGCCGTATCTGTATGACGTGTCTCGTATCATGTGTTATCACATGCCCGGACGGCCGACCCCCTCAAGCCGTATCTGTATGACGTGTCTCGTGTCTCGTATCATGTGTTATCACATGTCCGGACGGCCGACCCCCTCAAGCCGTATCTGTATGACGTGTCTCGTGTCTCGTATCATGTGTTATCACATGTCCAGACGGCCGACCCCCTCAAGCCGTATCTGTATGACGTGTCTCGTGTCTCGTATCATGTGTTATCACATGCCCGGAAGGCCGACCCCCTCAAGCCGTATCTGTATGACGTGTCTCGTATCGTGTGTTATCACATGCCTGGACGGCCGACCCCCTCAAGCCGTATCTGTATGACGTGTCTCGTATCATGTTTTATCACATGCCCGGACGGCCGACCCCCTCAAGCCGTATCTGTATGACGTGTCTCGTATCATGTGTTATCACATGCCCGGACGGCCGACCCCCTCAAGCCGTATCTGTATGACGTGTCTCGTATCGTGTGTTATCACATGCCCGGACGGCCGACCCCCTCAAGCCGTATCTGTATGACGTGTCTCGTATCATGTGTTATCACATGCCCGGACGGTCGACCCCCTCAAGCCGTATCTGTATGACGTGTCTCCTATCATGTGTTATCACATGCCCGGACGGCCGACCCCCTCAAGCCGTATCTGTATGACGTGTCTCGTGTCTCGTATCATGTGTTATCACATGTCCGGACGGCCGACCCCCTCAAGCCGTATCTGTATGACGTGTCTCGTGTCTCGTATCATGTGTTATCACATGTCCAGACGGCCGACCCCCTCAAGCCGTATCTGTATGACGTGTGTCGTGTCTCGTATCATGTGTTATCACATGCCCGGAAGGCCGACCCCCTCAAGCCGTATCTGTATGACGTGTCTCGTATCGTGTGTTATCACATGCCTGGACGGCCGACCCCCTCAAGCCGTATCTGTATGACGTGTCTCGTATCATGTTTTATCACATGCCCGGACGGCCGACCCCCTCAAGCCGTATCTGTATGACGTGTCTCGTATCATGTGTTATCACATGCCCGGACGGCCGACCCCCTCAAGCCGTATCTGTATGACGTGTCTCGTATCGTGTGTTATCACATGCCCGGACGGCCGAACCCCTCAAGCCGTATCTGTATGACGTGTCTCGTATCATGTGTTATCACATGCCCGGACGGCCGACCCCCTCAAGCCGTATCTGTATGACGTGTCTCGTATCATGTGTTATCACATGCCCGGACGGCCGACCCCCTCAAGCCGTATCTGTCTGACGTGTCTCGTATCGTGTGTTATCACATGCCCGGACGGCCGACCCCCTCAAGCCGTATCTGTATGACGTGTCTCGTGTCTCGTATCATGTGTTATCACATGCCCGGACGGCCGACCCCCTCAAGCCGTATCTGTATGACGTGTCTCGTATCGTGTGTTATCACATGCCCGGACGGCCGACCCCCTCAAGCCGTATCTGTATGACGTGTCTCGTGTCTCGTATCATGTTTTATCACATGCCCGGACGGCCGACCCCCTCAAGCCGTGTCTGTGTGACGTGTCTCGTGTCTCGTATCATGTGTTATCACATACCCGGACGGCCGACCCCCTCAAGCCGTATCTGTATGACGTGTCTCGTGTCTCGTATCATGTGTTATCACATGCCCGGACGGCCGACCCCCTCAAGCCGCATCTGTATGACGTGTCTCGTATCATGTGTTATCACATGCCCGGACGGCCGACCCCCTCAAGCCGTATCTGTATGACGTGTCTCGTATCATGTGTTATCACATGCCCGGACGGCCGACCCCCTCAAGCCGTATCTGTATGACGTGTCTCGTATCATGTGTTATCACAAGCCCGGACGGCCGACCCCCTCAAGCCGTATCTGTATGACGTGTCTCGTATCGTGTGTTACCACATGCCCGGACGGCCGACCCCCTCAAGCCGTATTTGTATGACGTGTCTCGTGTCTCGTATCATGTGTTATCACATGCCCGGACGGCCGACCCCCTCAAGCCGTGTCTGTGTGACGTGTCTCGTGTCTCGTATCATGTGTTATCACATACCCGGACGGCCGACCCCCTCAAGCCGTATCTGTATGACGTGTCTCGTATCGTGTGTTATCACATGCCCGGACGGCCGACCTCCTCAAGCCGTATCTGTATGACGTGTCTCGTGTCTCGTATCATGTTTTATCACATGCCCGGACGGCCGACCCCCTCAAGCCGTGTCTGTGTGACGTGTCTCGTGTCTCGTATCATGTGTTATCACATACCCGGACGGCCGACCCCCTCAAGCCGTATCTGTATGACGTGTCTCGTGTCTCGTATCATGTGTTATCACATGCCCGGACGGCCGACCCCCTCAAGCCGCATCTGTATGACGTGTCTCGTATCATGTGTTATCACATGCCCGGACGGCCGACCCCCTCAAGCCGTATCTGTATGACGTGTCTCGTATCATGTGTTATCACATGCCCGGACGGCCGACCCCCTCAAGCCGTATCTGTATGACGTGTCTCGTATCATGTGTTATCACAAGCCCGGACGGCCGACCCCCTCAAGCCGTATCTGTATGACGTGTCTCGTATCGTGTGTTATCACATGCCCGGACGGCCGACCCCCTCAAGCCGTATTTGTATGACGTGTCTCGTGTCTCGTATCATGTGTTATCACATGCCCGGACGGCCGACCCCCTCAAGCCGTGTCTGTGTGACGTGTCTCGTGTCTCGTATCATGTGTTATCACATACCCGGACGGCCGACCCCCTCAAGCCGTATCTGTATGACGTGTCTCGTGTCTCGTATCATGTGTTATCACATGCCTGGACGGCCGACCCCCTCAAGCCGTATCTGTATGACGTGTCTCGTATCATGTGTTATCACATGCCCGGACGGCCGACCCCCTCAAGCCGTATCTGTATGACGTGTCTCGTATCATGTGTTATCACATGCCCGGACGGCCGACCCCCTCAAGCCGTATCTGTATGACGTGTCTCGTATCATGTGTTATCACATGCCCGGACGGCCGACCCCCTCAAGCCGTATCTGTATGACGTGTCTCGTATCGTGTGTTATCACATGCCCGGACGGCCAACCCCGTCAAGCCGTATCTGTATGACGTGTCTCGTATCGTGTGTTATCACATGCCGGGACGGCCGACCCCCTCAAGCCGTATCTGTATGACGTGTCTCGTGTCTCGTATCATGTGTTATCACATGCCCGGACGGCCGACCCCCTCAAGCCGTATCTGTATGACGTGTCTCGTGTCTCGTGTCATGTGCTATCACATACCCGGACGGCCGACCCCCTCAAGCCGTATCTGTATGACGTGTCTCGTGTCTCGTATCATGTGTTATCATATGCCCGGACGGCCGACCCCCTCAAGCCGTATCTGTATGACGTGTCTCGTATCATGTGTTATCACATGCCCGGACGGCCGACCCCCTCAAGCCGTATCTGTATCACGTGTCTCGTGTCTCGCATCGTGTGTTATCACATGCCCGGACGGCCGACCCCCTCAAGCCGTATCTGTATGACGTGTCTCGTGTCTCGTATCATGTGTTATCACATGCCCGGACGGCCGACCCCCTCAAGCCGTATCTGTATGACGTGTCTCGTATCATGTGTTATCACATGCCCGGACGGCCGACCCCCTCAAGCCGTATCTGTATGACGTGTCTCGTATCATGTGTTATCACATGCCCGGACGGCCGACCCCCTCAAGCCGTATCTGTATGACGTGTCTCGTATCATGTGTTATCACATGCCTGGACGGCCGACCCCCTCAAGCCGTATCTGTATGACGTGTCTCGTATCGTGTGTTATCACATGCCCGGACGGCCGACCCCCTCAAGCCGTATCTGTATGACGTGTCTCGTATCATGTGTTATCACATGCCCGGACGGCCGACCCCCTCAAGCCGTATCTGTATGACGTGTCTCGTATCGTGTGTTATCACATGCCCGGACGGCCGACCCCCTCAAGCCATATTTGTATGACGTGTCTCGTGTCTCGTATCATGTGTTATCACATGCCCGGACGGCCGACCCCCTCAAGCCGTGTCTGTGTGACGTGTCTCGTGTCTCGTATCATGTGTTATCACATACCCGGACGGCCGACCCCCTCAAGCCGTATCTGTATGACGTGTCTCGTGTCTCGTATCATGTGTTATCACATGCCCGGACGGCCGACCCCCTCAAGCCGTATCTGTATGACGTGTCTCGTATCATGTGTTATCACATGCCCGGACGGCCGACCCCCTCAAGCCGTATCTGTATGACGTGTCTCGTATCATGTGTTATCACATGCCCGGACGGCCGATCCCCTCAAGCCGTATCTGTATGACGTGTCTCGTATCATGTGTTATCACATGCCCGGACGGCCGACCCCCTCAAGCCGTATCTGTATGACGTGTCTCGTATCGTGTGTTATCACATGCCCGGACGGCCAACCCCCTCAAGCCGTATCTGTATCACGTGTCTCGTGTCTCGCATCGTGTTATCACATGCCCGGACGGCCGACCCCCTCAAGCCGTATCTGTATGACGTGTCTCGTGTCTCGTATCATGTGCTATCACATGCCCGGACGGCCGACCCCCTCAAGCCGTATCTGTATGACGTGTCTCGTATCATGTGTTATCACATGCCCGGACGGCCGACCCCCTCAAGCCGTATCTGTATGACGTGTCTCGTATCATGTGTTATCACATGCCCGGACGGCCGACCCCCTCAAGCCGTATCTGTATGACGTGTCTCGTATCATGTGTTATCACATGCCCGGACGGCCGACCCCCTCAAGCCGTATCTGTATGACGTGTCTCGTATCGTGTGTTATCACATGCCCGGACGGCCGACCCCCTCAAGCCGTATTTGTATGACGTGTCTCGTGTCTCGTATCATGTGTTATCACATGCCCGGACGGCCGACCCCCTCAAGCCGTGTCTGTGTGACGTGTCTCGTGTCTCGTATCATGTGTTTTCACATACCCGGACGGCCGACCCCCTCAAGCCGTATCTGTATGACGTGTCTCGTGTCTCGTATCATGTGTTATCACATGCCCGGACGGCCGACCCCCTCAAGCCGTATCTGTATGACGTGTCTCGTATCATGTGTTATCACATGCCCGGACGGCCGACCCCCTCAAGCCGTATCTGTATGACGTGTCTCGTATCATGTGTTATCACATGCCCGGACGGCCGACCCCCTCAAGCCGTATCTGTATGACGTGTCTCGTATCATGTGTTATCACATGCCCGGACGGCCGACCCCCTCAAGCCGTATCTGTATGACGTGTCTCGTATCGTGTGTTATGACATGCCCGGACGGCCAACCCCCTCAAGCCGTATCTGTATCACGTGTCTCGTGTCTCGTATCATGTGTTATCACATGCCCGGACGGCCGACCCCCTCAAGCCGTATCTGTATGACGTGTCTCGTATCATGTGTTATCACATGCCCGGACGGCCGACCCCCTCAAGCCGTATCTGTATGACGTGTCTCGTGTCTCGTATCGTGTGTTATCACATGCCCGGACGGCCGACCCCCTCAAGCCGTATCTGTATGACGTGTCTCGTGTCTCGTATCATGGGTTATCACATGTCCGGACGGTAGACCCTCTCAAGCCGTATCTGTATGACGTGTCTCGTGTCTCGTATCATGTGTTATCACATGCCCGGACGGCCGACCCCCTCAAGCCGTATCTGTATGACGTGTCTCGTGTCTCGTATCGTGTGTTATCACATGCCCGGACGGCCGACCCCCTCAAGCCGTATCTGTATGACGTGTCTCGTATCGTGTGTTATCACATGTCCGGACGGCCGACCCCCTCAAGCCGTATCTGCATAACGTGTCTCGTGTCTCGTATCATGTGTTATCACATGCCCGGACGGCCGACCCCCTCAAGCCGTGTCTGTATGACGTGTCTCGTATCATGTGTTATCACATACCCGGACGTCCGATCCCCTCAGGCCGTATCTGTATGACGTGTCTCGTATCGTGTGTTATCACATGCCCGGACGGCCGACCCCCTCAAGCCGTATCTGTCTGACGTGTCTCGTGTCTCGTATCGTGTGTTATCACATGCCCGGACGGCCGACCCCCTCAAGCCGTATCTGTATGACGTGTCTCGTGTCTCGTATCATGTGTTATCACATGTCCGGACGGCCGACCCCCTCAAGCCGTATCTGTATGACGTGTCTCGTGTCTCGTATCATGTGTTATCACATGTCCGGACGGCCGACCCCCTCAAGCCGTATCTGTATGACGTGTCTCGTGTCTCGTATCATGTGTTATCACATGCCCGGACGGCCGACCCCCTCAAGCCGTATCTGTATGACGTGTCTCGTATCGTGTGTTATCACATGCCCGGACAGCCGACCCCCTCAAGCCGTGTCTGTATGACGTGTCTCGTGTCTCCTATCATGTGTTATCACATGCCCGGACGGCCGACCCCCTCAAGCCGTATCTGTATGACGTGTCTCGTGTCTCGTATCATGTGTTATCACATGCCCGGACGGCCGACCCCCTCAAGCCGTATCTGTATGACGTGTCTCGTGTCTCGTATCATGTGTTATCACATGCCCGGACGGCCGACCACCTTAAGCCGTATCTGTATGACGTGTCTCGCGTCTCGTATCATGTGTTATCACATGCCCGGACGGCCGACCCCCTCAAGCCGTATCTGTATGACGTGTCTCGTATCATGTGTTATCACATGCCAGGGCGGCTGACCCCCTCAAGCCGTATCTGTATGACGTGTCTCGTGTCTCGTATCGTGTGTTATCACATGCCCGGACGGCCGACCCCCTCAAGCCGTATCTGTATGACGTGTCTCGTATCATGTGTTATCACATGCCAGGGCGGCTGACCCCCTCAAGCCGTATCTGTATGACGTGTCTCGTGTCTCGTATCGTGTGTTATCACATGCCCGGACGGCCGACCACCTCAAGCCGTATCTGTATGACGTGTCTCGTATCATGTGTTATCACATGCCAGGGCGGCTGACCCCCTCAAGCCGTATCTGTATGACGTGTCTCGTGTCTCGTATCGTGTGTTATCACATGCCCGGACGGCCGACCCCCTCAAGCCGTATCTGTATGACGTGTCTCGTGTCTCGTATCATGTGTTATCACATGCCCGGACGGCCGACCCCCTCAAGCCGTATCTGTATGACGTGTCTCGTATCATGTGTTATCACATGCCAGGGCGGCTGACCCCCTCAAGCCGTATCTGTATGACGTGTCTCGTGTCTCGTATCGTGTGTTATCACATGCCCGGACGGCCGACCCCCTCAAGCCGTATCTGTATGACGTGTCTCGTGTCTCGTATCATGTGTTATCACATGCCCGGACGGCCGACCCCCTCAAGCCGTATCTGTATGACGTGTCTCGTATCATGTGTTATCACATGCCAGGGCGGCTGACCCCCTCAAGCCGTATCTGTATGACGTGTCTCGTGTCTCGTATCGTGTGTTATCACATGCCCGGACGGCCGACCCCCTCAAGCCGTATCTGTATGACGTGTCTCGTGTCTCGTATCATGTGTTATCACATGCCCGGACGGCCGACCCCCTCAAGCCGTATCTGTATGACGTGTCTCGTATCATGTGTTATCACATGCCAGGGCGGCTGACCCCCTCAAGCCGTATCTGTATGACGTGTCTCGTGTCTCGTATCGTGTGTTATCACATGCCCGGACGGCCGACCCCCTCAAGCCGTATCTGTATGACGTGTCTCGTGTCTCGTATCATGTGTTATCACATGCCCGGACGGCCGACCCCCTCAAGCCGTATCTGTATGACGTGTCTCGTATCATGTGTTATCACAAGCCAGGGCGGCTGACCCCCTCAAGCCGTATCTGTATGACGTGTCTCGTGTCTCGTATCATGTGTTATCACATGCCCGGACGGCCGACCCCCTCAAGCCGTATCTGTATGACGTGTCTCGTATCATGTGTTATCACATGCCAGGGCGGCTGACCCCCTCAAGCCGTATCTGTATGACGTGTCTCGTGTCTCGTATCATGTGTTATCACATGCCCGGACGGCCGACCCCCTCAAGCCGTATCTGTATGACGTGTCTCGCGTCTCGTATCATGTGTTATCACATGCCCGGACGGCCGACCCTCTCAAGCCGTATCTGTATGACGTGTCTCGTATCATGTGTTATCACATGCCCGGACGGCCGACCCCCTCAAGCCGCCTGAGCTTAGGGTTGCCTCTTGAGACCTATTCACTGGGGTCTCGGTTCCAGCCTGTATTTCTAGCGCAGCCTCGATAGCTCAGTGGGCTAGATCGCTAGCATTGAGCGCTCTGGCACACTGAGAGCCTAGCGGCACGTGGATCGATGGTTCGTGCCCCGCTGTGTCTATGTCTGAGTGGTCGCAGGATAAAGATCCCATGTCCTTCTTCGCAAAGAGTAGGGGGTTACCCCGGGGGACATGGCTCCACGTACTCTCCCGTCCTCCTTCTCCCATTGACGCGATAAGAGTAAAAGTGGTTAAAGCGTCTTGAATATACAACCAACCAGTCTGTATTTCCCACAGGGATTTTCAAAAAGAATTGGCATATTTGGAAATTAATAACTATCTAGAGGCACACTGGGGCTAAATATCAAATTAATCTTTAATCTATCAACAGGTTTGGTGTGGTTGGGTGCAAGGGTAGTAGGCAAGCGGCCATGCTCGGTCTCAGTGTCTCGACACTCAATGCTATATTCCGGACCTTTATATTTGTATTTTTGCATCTGGCACATGCACAAGTAGGCATGGCGTGGGTGTGGGGGTATGTGTAAGCTATGCTCAGTCCCACACACTCGAGGAAGCCGGTGAGGATGAATGCATGACTGCCCGGGCCGGGGGGGGGGGGGTTGGGGGGGGGGTACTTAATACATCGCTGAGTTGGGGAGGTTTCGCGGCAAAGCTCCCACCCCCCATTCTCAGTAGGGGCGTTTTTACCTGCACAATACTCCCGGTAGGGGCGTTTCACCTGCACAATCCTCCCGGTAGGGGCGTTTCACCTGCACAATCCGCCCGGTAGGGGTGTTTCACCTGCACAATCCTCCCGGTAGGGGCGTTTCACCTGCACAATCCGCCCGGTAGGGGCGTTTCACCTGCACAATCCGCCCGGTACGGGCGTTTCACCTGCACAATCCGCCCGGTAGGGGCGTTTCACCTGCACAATCCTCCCGGTAGGGGCGTTTCACCTGCACAATCCGCCCGGTACGGGCGTTTCACCTGCACAATCCGCCCGGTAGGGGCGTTTCACCTGCACAATCCTCCCGGTAGGGGCGTTTCACCTGCACAATCCGCCCGGTACGGGCGTTTCACCTGCACAATCCGCCCGGTAGGGGCGTTTCACCTGCACAATCCTCCCGGTAGGGGCGTTTCACCTGCACAATCCGCCCGGTACGGGCGTTTCACCTGCACAATCCGCCCGGTAGGGGCGTTTCACCTGCACAATCCTCCCGGTAGGGGCGTTTCACCTGCACAATCCTCCCGCTAGGGGCGTTTCACCTGCACAATCCGCCCGGTACGGGCGTTTCACCTGCACAATCCGCCCGGTAGGGGCGTTTCACCTGCACAATCCGCCCGGTACGGGCGTTTCACCTGCACAATCCGCCCGGTAGGGGCGTTTCACCTGCACAATCCTCCCGGTAGGGGCGTTTCACCTGCACAATCCTCCCGCTAGGGGCGTTTCACCTGCACAATCCGCCCGGTACGGGCGTTTCACCTGCACAATCCGCCCGGTAGGGGCGTTTCACCTGCACAATCCGCCCGGTACGGGCGTTTCACCTGCACAATCCGCCCGGTAGGGGCGTTTCACCTGCACAATCCGCCCGGTAGGGGCGTTTCACCTGCACAATCCGCCCGGTAGGGGCGTTTCACCTGCACAATCCTCCCGGTAGAGGCGTTTCACCTGCACAATCCTCCCGGTAGGGACGTTTCACCTGAACAATCCTCCCGGTAGGGGCGTTTTACCTGCACAATCCTCCCGGTAGGGGCGTTTTACCTGCACAATCCTCCCGGTAGGGGCGTTTCACCTCCAAAATCCGCTTGGTAAGGGTATTTTTTCCGTTGACTCGCCCTATGTCGCAGTTTCATGCAGACCCGCTCGGTTTATTCTTTTTTCCCGGCAAACCCGCTTCATGAATGCACATTCCAACGAGTCCCCCCCCCCCACCCCACCCCCTCCACTCCCCACCGTCACGAGTTTATCAGCTCTATACGGGTATATTTTTCATCCTGATTGTCCGCCCTGTCAGGCATCAAGACACCCGCGGAACACCCCATCAGATTTGTATAATAGTGCACCCCCCGGGCATGGCTGAGAGGGACAACAAGTGGCTACACAGCTATATAACACGCCGGAGCCCTGCTTGAGACCCAGACAGTTCTCTTCCACCCGTCGGAAAGACCAGTGAGAGAGAGAGAGACAGAGAGAGACATAGAGACATAGAGGGAGAGACATAGAGAGACAAAGAAAGAGATAAATCAGACACAGCAGAGCACCAGTTCAAGTCTCCTTCCCTTCAGGCAGCACGCCGTGTTCTACGTAAGCAAAGACGTAAGTAAAATATCTCATCTGATCTTATCTAACGTGATCTGATGTCATTGGAAGCCGCCATTATTAACGTGGTAGAAGATGATCGAGTGGCACTGGGACTCAACGGGCAGGTGATTTAATAATCTTCCTGCACGAACAAGAAATTAATCTGCCCAATAATTAGTCTGGCGAGTCACTCAAGCAGGTAAAGCAGGATAACTAGGCATTGCAGGACCTTAATTCAATTAGTAAGATTCCTATTTAGGTAAGATATTCATTCTCTTCTTAAAATCGACATGCCATATGGCTACCCCCCCCCCCCTCAGGGGCCCTACTCACAGCGTGGGATTTGTTGCTATGCTTCATGCGTGGAGATAAAACAAAGTCAATCATATCGGTCCTTGCCAGCCTCTCCCGCATTTGAAAACGTCCACGAGTAAAGGGCTATAAAGTCTGGTTCGCCAAGACTTCCGGTTTACTTATTTTGGGGAACTAGTTTAGAATCTCTGCGCACACTGGTATCCGGACTACCTGTGACGTAGCGTGACGTATATGTTACGCAAAGACAGAGCCAGAGAACCAAATTACCTGCGCAAAAGCCAGGCGCCGATGGGTGGGTCCATTGCGCAAGCTCTAGCGATATGATTAAGAATATTTAAGAAATGTAGATGCACAAAACGGATAGACTACTTTGTTTTCTTTTGCGCCATCACCATGACGAATATTTGTACGACGGGACAGCACGGCTGCAAAACTAACGTATTTTTGCATTTCTTACGAAAACGAGGCATTATGACGTCACACGGATTCTCCCCGGTGACAAGGTTGGCGCCACGCTTCAAACAGAAATATTATAAAGAACGATCAATAAGTGCTACGAAAACATACAACTGGTTTTATGATATCACCATTTTTGTTGGTATTTGTGTTTATTTCAAATCAACAGTTCGATAACATGGTACATAAATGCATACAACAATCATAAAAGGGGTCACATCGAGATGTTTATACGTGGGAATATAATATAGGCGCAACATATAATGAGGAATATCTTTCTATATCAGGGTAATTTTTTATGTACGTTTTTTGTATCATTTTAAATCTTGGGGGGCTGTTGGGGGTTGGGGGGACCGGGATTTAATTGTGTTTAGAGGGCATGGGTGGGAGGAGGGGGATGGGGGGGTTTCTTTATTCCTGCGCTCGCGCACCCTATTAGTACTTCTTGTAGACCTTACAAACACGCATCTTAAAAGTAGATCCTGGGGTTGTAGCAATGCATGGTATTATCAATTAAAGAACACCGTTACCATGGGCAGCACGCTGCGCGCTTGGAAGTGATTCTTATCTTATTCATGGGGGATCATATGCGTTAACTGAGGCTAAGTGAATTATTTTAAAATCTTTATCTACTGCGCATAGAAAATTATTGCGGCTCCATTTGTCTTGAAATAGTGCCCGTGCATAAGCCGTGTTCCGAGTACAATAATGATTGTCTTTAATGTTGTTATGTAGGACGTTGTTGAAAATGGCCCAAGTTAGGGATACTCTACCTCTTTAACTTTAAGCTTTCGGGAGAGCCATTTGGAATTTTTAAGAAGTTCAAGAGATAGCTGACAACATTTGGAGGGGCCTGAGCGTGTTCTGTTTGTGCGAAGCCAAAGCATAACGTAAATGAATTCATTGCGTTTTTAGTCCTGAAAAGTTTCTTAAAGAAAGTGTTAAAATGGGTCCAATGTTGTACGGAACACCCTTTCCCAATTAAATACCCCTGCTGGGATCTCACAGGCTGGATATGTATATTTATATAATGTCCGTAAGGTAAACCGGTAGTCTTCCAGAGGGTGGTTATCTTCCCCCAAATAAAAACCCGGTCTGTTCTGAGGGCCTTGATATCGGCGCTCTAAAGCCGATAGCCAAAGCTTGGGGACCGCATCCAGGAGCTTGCGATACCCCGCAACCCTCCGCTTAGAAATTTCCAAGCTAGGTTCGGCCTCGACCTCGCGGAGCTCCTCAAGGCTGACCCCGTCCCATAGGTGAGACACGTTTACGATACTGGATTTCAAATATTCTGGATAGAAAAAGCCGGTTGGTTCATTATGTCTAAATACACGGATGTGGCCATGCGTTTTTTAGTTTTAACATCCTGCCACGCCTTAGGTACTTCCACGTAATAAACTGGGATTTTTGCAACATTGTTTTTGTGTAAATTGTATTGCAATGTTAAGATATGTTCCCCCAGAGAGGCACCCCTGTATTGACCTATAAGATGGCCGGCTAATAGTTGCCAGTCGTCTTTTGGGGTTGTCATTAATTGGGATACAAAAAATACACGTTGACATCTTACTTTGTGCTTAATATCGATTAAATTTTTCCTCCGTAGCATGGTTCACTGTATAGAATGTTTTGGAAACCTGGTGTTTATTTCCACTCCAGAATTTGTTTAGCATTGCTGCTTCTAATTCTTTGCATGCCCAATCCGGTAAGGGAATAATGTAGGTAAAGTACCATATACTGGAACATGCTAGGCAATTTTGAATGATTACTTTACCTTGAAAGCTTAACTTTTTTAGCCTCCATAAGTTTAGTATCGTTTTAAATTCTTGGTTGCCATTTGCTAACATCTGTGCTTATATTCCTAAAGTGAAATTCTAATATCTTTACGGATTCTGAAGACCATTTTAGGTCTAGTGGGCGGTCTTCTCTTTCTCTTAGGGAACCCACCCATAACCCCTCTGTTTTTCTGTGTTAATCTTAGCCCCTGAAGCCTCCTCGTACACTCTACATATCGAGAATATAGTTTCAATTGACGCCACTTTGGATGTAAGAAGTGTGGCATCATCTGCGTATTGTTTTATCTTGGCTACTCTGTCAAAGGGGAGAGGTATACCCACAATAAGACACTGGGGCTCAACGGATGCACAGATAAGGACACATTGCGTCGGCTGGAATGCACATATCGCCTTCAATCTTGCACAAACATTTTGTCTACTATATTGTAAACATTTGATTACGTTGTATGCGTCACCAAATCTTAAGTTTATTACAAGGCGTTACTTTACAGTCTGACGAATCAATTCTGTTGTGTTCAGTCAGCCGCAGGGCGCACATCTGTGTAGCGACAGTTTTCATTGACTTAAATGATTGGGCCCTGTAGTATAAATAATATACATAGATACATGGCAAGTGCTCATTGGCTTAAATCAATTGGTTCAAATTTAAGAAGTTTTTGATTACAGTAACGTGTGAACATGTACATGGTGTATAGGCCTACTTACAGCCACACATACGGGGTTGGCACAGCCCAACGGGTCAACAAGGTCACTCTGGTTAAAGAAATTATAACAAAGTGGTTGTGTTCAAGTATTTGAAGATATATTAGTTCAATCCAGTTCCCTCCTTGCGCTTTAGACATTGAAGAACTATAACACGAGGGCCCCTGAGGGCGGGCGGCGGGGGGAGGGGGGGGGGGGTATCTAAGTGTAAAGCCGTATCTGTACTATAATCGCTAAATGGTACCACGCATGAAGCCCGCATCAGACTAGACTCCTTCTTGTAGTGGCCGTAGATGTATCATACCAACTGGTAGTGAAATTGACGACACTCACAAAATGTTGACTTTTTACACTAGACTCCAAAGTAAAGCAGTATACAGTACTAATAATATATTTGGCACATACTTAGAAGTCGAATTAGGATTAACGACACGATGGAGGGGACGGCGGGGATAGTGGGGACGGCGGGGTTAGTGGGGACGGCGGGGATAGTGGGGACGGCGGGGATAGTGGGGACAGCGGGGATAGTGGGGACGGTGGGGATAGTGGGGACGACGGGGATAGTGGGGACGGCGGGGATAGAGGGGACGGTGGGAATAGTGGGGACGGTGGGGATAGTGGGGACGGTGGGGATAGTGGGACGGCGGGGATAGTGGGGACGGTGGGGATAGTGGGACGGCGGGGATAGTGGGGACGCCGAGGATAGTGAGGACGGCGGGGATAGTGGGGACGACGGGGATAGTGGGGACGGCGGGGATAGTGGGGACGGCGGGGACGGCGGGGATAGTGGGGACGGCGGGGACGGCGGGGATAGTGGGGATGGCGGGGATAGTGGGGACGGCGCGGATAGTGGGGACGGCTGGGATAGTGGGGACGGCGGGGATAGTGGGGACGGCGGGGATAGTGGGGACGGCGGGGATAGTGGGGACGGCGGGGATAGTGGGGACGGCGGGGATAGAGGGGACGGCGGGGATAGTGGGGACGGTGGGGATAGTGGGACGGCGGGGATAGTGGCGACGGTGGGGATAGTGGGGACGGTGGGGATAGTGGGGACGGTGGGGATAGTGGGGACGGCGGGGATAGTGGCGACGGTGGGGATAGTGGGGACGGCGGGGATAGTGGGGACGGCGGGGACGGTGGGGATAGTGGGGACGGTAGGGATAGTGGGGACGGCGGGGATAGTGGCGACGGTGAGGATAGTGGGGACGGTGGGGATAGTGGGGACGGTGGGGACGGTGGGGATAGTGGGGACGGCGGGGATAGTGGGGACGGCGGGGATATTGGGGACGGCGGGGATAGTGAGGACGGCGGGGATAGTGGGGACGGCGGGGATAGTGGGGACGGTGGGGATAGTGGGGACGGTGGAGATAGTGGGGACGGCGGGGATAGTGGGGACGGCGGGGATAGTGGGGACGGCGGGGATAGTGGGGACGGCGGGGATAGAGGGGACGGTGGGGATAGTGGGGACGGCGGGGATAGTGGGGACGGCGGGGATAGTGGGGACGGCGGGGATATTGGGGACGGCGGGGATAGTGGGGACGGTGGGGATAGTGGGGACGGCGGGGATAGTGGGGACGGTGGGGATAGTGGGACGGCGGGGATAGTGGGGACGGCGGGGATAGAGGGGACGGCGGGGACGGCGGGGATAGAGGGGACGGCGGGGATAGTGGGGACGGTGAGGATAGTGGGACGGCGGGGATAGTGGGGACGGTGGGGATAGTGGGACGGCGGTGATAGTGGGGACGGCGGGAATAGTGGGGACGGCGGGGATAGTGGGGGCGGCGGGGATAGTGGGGACGGCGGGGATAGTGGGGACGCCGAGGATAGTGGGGACGGATGGGATAGTGGGGACGGCGGGGATAGTGGGGACGGCGGGGATAGTGGGGACGGCGGGGATAGTGGGGACGGCGGGGATAGAGGGGACGGCGGGGATAGTAGGACGGCGGGGATAGTGGGGACTCCGAGGATAGTGGGGACGGCGGGGATAGTGGGGACGGCGGGGATAGGGGGGACGGCGGGGATAGTGGGGACGGCGGGGATAGTGGGGACGGCGGGGATAGTGGGGACGGCGCGGATAGTGGGGACGGCGCGGATAGTGGGGACGGCGGGGATAGTGGGGACGGCGGGGATAGTGGGGACGGCGGGGATAGTGGGGACGGCGGGCATAGAGGGGACGGCGGGGATAGTGGGGACGGTGGGGATAGTGGGGACGGTGGGGATAGTGGGACGGCGGGGATAGTGGCGACGGTGGGGATAGTGGGGACGGTGGGGATAGTGGGGACGGCGGGGATAGTGGGGATGGCGGGGACGGTGGGGATAGTGGGGACGGCGGGGATAGTGGGGACGGCGGGGATAGAGGGGACGGCGGGGATAGTAGGGACGGTGGGGATAGTGGGGACGGCGGGGATAGTGGGGACGCCTAGGTTAGTTGGGGACGGCGGGGATAGTGGGGACGTCGGGGATAGAGGGGACGGCGGAGATAGTGGGGACGGCGGGGATAGTGGGGACGCCGAGGATAGTGGGGACGGCGGGGATAGTGGGGACGGCGGGGATAGTGGGGACGGCGGGGATAGTGGGGACGGCGGGGATAGTGGGGACGGCGGGGATAGTGGGGACGGCGGGGATAGTGGGGACGGCGGGGATAGTGGGGACGGCTGGGATAGAGGGGACGGCAAGGATAGTGGGGACGGTGGGGATAGTGGGGACGGTGGGATAGAGGGGACGGCGGGGATAGTGGGGACGGTGGGGATAGTGGGACGGCGGTGATAGAGGGGACGGCGGGGATAGTGGGGACGGCGGGGATAGTGGGGACGGTGGGAGAGTGGGGACGGCTGGGATAGTGGGACGGCGGGGATAGTGGGACGGCGGGGATAGTGGGACGGCGGGGATAGTGGGGACGGTGGGGATAGTGGGGACGGCGGGGATAGTGGGGACGGCGGGGATAGTGGGGACGGCGGGGATAGTAGGGACGGCGGGGATAGTGGGGACGGTGGGGATAGTGGGGACGGCGGGGATAGTGGGGACGGCGGGGATAGTGGGGGACGGCGGGGATAGTGGGGACGGCGGGGATAGTGGGGACGGTGGGGATAGTGGGGACGGCGGGGATAGTGGGAACGGCGGGGATAATGGGGACGGCGGGGATAGTGGGGACGGCGGGGACGGTGGGGATAGTGGGGACGGCGGGGATAGTGGGGACGGCGGGGATAGTGGGGACGGCGGGGATATTGGGGACGGCGGGGACGGCGGGGATAGTGGGGACGGCGGGGATAGTGGGGACGGCGGAGATAGTGGGGGACGGCGGGGATAGTGGGACGGTGGGGATAGTGGGGACGGCGGGGATAGTGGGGACGGCGAAGATAGTGGGGACGGCGGGGATAGTGGGGACGGCGGAGACAGTGGGGACGGTGGGGATGGCGGGGATAGTGGGGACGGCGGGGATGGAGAGAACGGCGGGGTCGGAAGGGGTAAAGGAGACTGCGGTTACGGTAGGGACGGCGTTGATGTTAACTTGCCTTTGCTTTGGGTCCACTGAGTTTGTGACATATTGGTAGACCTGATCGAGAACATTTCTTCAACATTAATGTCTGCGCATCAATTAATGCTATCGCTGAAGTAACAGACGGAGATTGCATTTACTTTACAGAATAACCGGACAACAACAATAAAATGGAAGGGGAAATCAGCAGGAAGCGCAGGAAGACAGGATCCAGGTAAACCAGCGGCAGACTGTGTCGAACCCACCTTTTCAGAATAAGATAAGACGATAATTAAGGCTTTGGCGAATGGATTACGATGTGATTAATTAGTGGGGGACCATGTCACAATTGGCCAGCAGCGGGCTTGTGTGCTTATTTAATGTATTCCAGGTCCGTAGGCAGCGGGTGGAGAAGGCAGAGGTTCGGTATGTGTGAAGATTTGTGAACACACCCCTCCGATTGACGAAATGATATATTTGTTGATGCGCAGTAAACGCATCATGCTCCTCCGGCTCCCCTGGGTTGTGGTAGCTTTTATTCTGAAAGAAGGTGGGAGGTACGTTTCCCTCTAATGCACCCCTCATCATACGGCCTGTGTACTCTTGTGTACGTCTATATATGCTGGTAAGTTGATACTTGTAGCCTGAGCCAAGTCCTTGACTTCCCCTTCCTGGTCATGGCTTTCACTGATTCCACATATTCATGATATCTCCATCTCCCCGATCAATGCCAAGGGACGCTGGCTCTTCTGCAAATCCCGTACTCAAAGGTGCACGGGGCTACTTTTTAAAACCTTAATTCATCAGTGGACATTCATAGATTAATGCTAAATATCCCCATATATATCCATCGAAACAATTATCAAAGCGGGGAAGAAGTAGTTTTTTAAATTTAAAACTGCCGTATCGTGCCGTGTCCCGCTGGGCGATGAAAACACGTGCTTTTGTTTACATTGCGGGTTTCAGTCCTTGTGACGTCACTCGAGGCACCCAGCCCGCACGCTGCTCGTACATCGCGTCGGTTTACCTGCAAACGCATTATTATGAACGGTTTGCTGGTTGTCACTTGTTGTCATGGTGGTTTAATTATTGGTCAATGGGGGTTCTTCTTTAACTGGACACACGGTTCATTTGTTCCCTGATCGGATCAATAACAGAAACTCACGTCTGCATTAGTCCTAGCCCTGGTTCTATGCAGTGGCGTGAGCAGGAATCCTTGAAAAGGGGGGGGGGGGCACAATAAAAAAATGACAGCAGCGGTAGGGGGGGGGGGGAGAAGGGGGGCACAGTGATGCAATCTTGCGACCGGGGGGGGGGGGATTCCATTATTTTTGTATCACCGTGGGGGGCACAGATTTTGCAGAAGGGGGGGAACAGATATACTGAAGGGGAGGCACGTGCCCCCTGCGCCCCCCCCCCCTCCCCACGGTACTACAGCGTAGAACGGGCTACTCCCCGCCCTAGCTTTGAGCTACAATAAGGTCTTTGCTATGACATTAGGACTACCCTCGAGGTAGCCAAGAGCGGAGCCAGGGCGCGAGGGGGGTGGGGTGGATCCGACGCCCCCCCTCGCCCTTTTAGAGCCGACATTTATACCATTTAACATATGAAAAACAAAAGCTAAGCCATCTCTCGACCCCCCGACCCCCCCCCCCCCCCCCGCCATCTATCTAACATATGGATCATACCCTGTTAGACGACAAGAGGCACGGTTACCGTAAATCTTATGAGGCTAATGACCAATCCTAATTTATACCTAGGGGGAAAATGTGCAGTGAATCTGTGAAGCACATTTCACCCCCGAATCATACCCACACGAGTAAGTCTGCCTGGCCAGGGAGGTGGGGGACTATAATAGGCCTAAACCCTTGGGGGTGGGAGGGGTGGGAGGGGTGGTTCCGGGGAGAGGGGGTCTTGGAGGCCCAGTATGAAAAAGATGCCCCTACAGATATGATATTTTCATGACCCTTTAGAACTAAAATATTTATCGAGTTAGGCCTGCCCCACTGAACTGATATTTTACATGTAACCAACACTTAATTTGAGGACGAAGGGAAACTTCTGGTGTCATCCTGGAGGTAAACAACACACAACAGTGTCTTTACGGAGGTGGTGGGGGGGGGGGGGGGAGTGCAAGGGGTATTTCCTTTTCTCTGGAACGGGCCTTTCATTTCACCGCGAATTGGGAATGAGGAAATAAACTCTTCGTGAACTGGGAATGGGGCATTGACAAAATCGTGAACTGGGAATTTTGATATTCAATATCCGTGATTCGGGAAATCGAATTTAGTATCAGGTATCCCCTCTTCCTTTGTAGGGGAGTGCTCCTTTCAATTCATCGTGACCTGAGAATAAAGAATTTTATTCTTCATGATCTGGGAACACGACACTCCCGCAAAACACTTTTGTTTTCGCTGTGCCCCCCCCCCCCAACCCCCCTCCACTGGTTTACTGTGCCTGTGACACATTCAAGGGGACCACCCCCCCCCCCCCCCCCCCCCATCCAAAACGGAAGGGAAAGTTTGACACTCCCATTTTCAGGAAGGAACCAGAACCCCGGGAGCAGAACTTGTGACCCAAACTTGTCAAAGTGGCGAAACAACCGCCGGGAAAGCAACACTCACTTCCCAGCTCTAGCTCTCAATATTTAACCACACTATCCGTATCATTCTGTAAACCAAGTTTATTCTATAAGTCTTATAGCTATAGCAGCCGTGCTGGGATGCCGCCGTGCAATTAATAGATCTACAGTTTAAATGTAATTTCTTGTAATATTTTGTTCAGAATATTTAACATATCGACAGGGGTGCTGGGTGGATAAACGTGTGATATTTATGGTCCGGGCCCCCAGTGGAAATGCAAAAACTAATTTGACCTCGTCAAGGATCGAACCGCGGTCACTCCGGTGAAAGGCGAACGCTTAACGACAGAGCCACTTGTCAACCCGTAAGACGCGGATTTGTTATGGTCGTTTGTACAGTGGGTAGTTGTTCAAGCCTCCCGTAACTCCACATACAAAATGATTCTTAGCGATTGGCGCAAGGGTCTGCTGTGTGTGAGTGGGGGGAGAAGGGATACCAAAAGGAACGCACTCATAGGCGTAGGAAGATTGTTGCGCTTGGGGGGTAGGGGGGGGGGGGGCACAGCCAATACGTATGGTTTCGAATACTTTTCGTTCGGTCATTTTCTGCAAGTAAGAAAATCACTGCATTTGAGCCCTGGAGCATGACTAACGCTATTTATATCCAAACTTGCAACAGGAGGGGCTCTGAACAAAATTGCGACCGAGGGATCCACCAATATTTGTTTGACCGGGGTGGGGGGAGGGTCAACGCCATCTCACACAGCGTTCTTCCTCAAAAAGGTGCGGGGAGGGGGTGTCCACGCCGCAGGTGGCCGTGCATTGAAAACGGCATTTTTCCTCAAGAGTCTGGACCCTGCCCCCCCCCCCCGCCCCCGCCTGGATCTGCCCCTATTATACCCCGCCAAAATAACACCAGTTATCATGTAGTCTACTGTTTCATTGCAGTCTAGGAACGCTATGCAGAATTCACGCAATTAGGCCCAAAGTTAATTGACAATTAAGAATATATATTTGAACACGAGTATCATCGGCTTTAGCAGCTTTGCTAGAAAGATAACCTGATCGTTAATTATCACACCATGTTTAATACATGTTCTTCTTCGCTTTTTATTATGACATAAAATCGTAAACCTGGTTGATAGGTCATGGCATTGATATACTGTAACCGCGGGGTTCAGACAAATTTAAGTGCGTGTATTTCGTCCTTATTAGATGTGTTTTGAGCTGTCGTAAAGTAGAAAACGTGCTCTCTGCTGTTGATGTGGGGACTGGGATTGTGTAATAAATGAGCAGGAGTTTATCTACTTTCTTCAGGTAAGCACTTTACAAACGGTATTCTTGTTATAGTCTTTGCGCATAAAGAAGACATAATGGGTACCAAAGTGCACTGATTAAAGTGCCATGTTCATTAGAGGCATTAAGTATTTTCTACCGTTCGCCAACAGTAAATAAATGTTCACACAAAAACATTTTCACTGAGCTTTAAACTGGTCTATTACACAGAATTTACATACACATTTTTACATAATTCAAATAAAAATGTTTTTGAACTCTTGCTAGACGTTCTCATTCATACCTGTTTTACATTTCTTTTTCTACCGCTGCAAGGACCATTGCAAAATAAACTTTCAGCCTACAGAAGTCTAAGTCATCACAATAAAGTGTCTTTAAATTCCCGATAACCTCATCAGAAACGCCGTTAGCGGCACGCAACAGGACAGATTCCTGGCGGATCCAGATATTTACTAAAGGGGAGGGGGGGGGGGCATTTATTTGTGACCAGGGGAAGGGAGGGGGTGCTGGAGTTGTGCAGTAAGAATACTGACTATGCCCTCGATATCCCCTTTTTCAGAGAATGGGGGGGGGGGCCTTGTGCCTTTTTGCGCCTATTTTTCAGCTAAATGGGGGGCACGTGCCCCTTGTGCCCCCTCCCATGCTCCTCCACTGAATTTTTTAACAATCACTATGCTGTAGTCATGTCTCGTTGCTCAAATCGACACGCCAGTTCTTCTTTGATCGCGTTTAAAAGTTAAAAGTGATGATGAGATAAATAGTCCTCGGCGCATGTGTATCCAGATTCTCACTCTCCATATCATTTGGGCCACCCTCACCAGATCTATAGTAGAGTAAGGTACCCCGCCCCCCCCCCCCCCATGAGCGTGTCCAGGGGGGTGGGGGTGGGGGGAGCACAAGGGGCACGTGACCCCCTTTCAGACCCTAAGGTATATATGTGCCTCCCCTGGTCGAGATGGGTGACCGGCCACTGGTCGCGATGTGTGACCGTCCACTGGTCGCGATGGGTGACCGTCCGCTGGTCGCGATGGGTGACCGGCCGCTGGTCGCGATGGGTGACCGGCCGCTGGTCGCGATGGGTGATCGGCCGCTGGTCGCGATGGGTGACCGGCCACTGGTCCCGATGGGTGACCGGCCGCTGGTCACGAGGGGTGACCGGCCGCTGGTCACGATGGGTGACCGGCCGCTGGTCACGATGGGTGACCGGCCGCTGGTCGCGATGGGTGACCGGCCGCTGGTCGCGATGGGTGACCGGCCGCTGGTCGCGATGGGTGATCGGCCGCTGCTCGCGATGGGTGACCGGCCACTGGTCGCGATGGGTGATCGGCCGCTGTTCCCGATGGGTGACCGGCCACTGGTCCCGATGGTTGACCGTCCTCTGGTCGCGATGGGTGACCGGCCGCTAGTCGCGATGGGTGACCGGCCACTGGTCGTGATGGGTGATCGGCCGCTGGTCCCGATGGGTGACCGGCCACTGGTCCCGATGGGTGACCGGCCGCTGGTCACGAGGGGTGACCGGCCGCTGGTCACGAGGGGTGACCGGCCGCTGGTCACGATGGGTGACCGGCCGCTGGTCACGATGGGTGACCGGCCGCTGGTCGCGATGGGTGACCGGTCGCTGGTCGCGATGGGTGACCGGCCGCTGGTCGCGATGGGTGACCGGCCGCTGGTCGCGATGGGTGACCGGCCGCTGGTCGCGATGGGTGACCGGCCGCTGGTCGCGATGGGTGAAAGGCCGCTGGTCGCGATGGGTGACCGACCGCTGGTCGCGATGGGTGACCGGCCGCTGGTCGCGATGGGTGACCGGCCGCTGGTCGCGATGGGTGACCGGTCGCTGGTCGCGATGGGTGACCGGCCGCTGGTCGCGATGGGTGACCGGCCGCTGGTCGCGATGGGTGATCGGCCGCTGGTCGCGATGGGTGACCGGCCGCTGGTCGCGATGGGTGAAAGGCCGCTGGTCGCGATGGGTGGCCGGCCGCTGGTCGCGATGGGTGACCGGCCGCTGGTTGCGATGGGTGACCGGCCGCTGGTCGCGATGGGTGACCGGTCGCTAGTCGCTGGTCGCGATGGGTTATATAGCTTCAGAAACCTGGCTGGGGTGGGTGGGGTAGACATGTACGGTGAGATGATGCATCGTTTAACATGGAACAGATTTGGCATTGCACGGGTGCATTATGATAAAACTATTTATCGAGTTCTGAAGTCTGTTCATAGGCTTTAATAAATTTAGAAAATGTGTTGAGCCGTCATGCTATTACTTCTCGTTGTGGTCTAAGGAACACCCCCACGCGTTTGCAAGCCCCCCCCCCCTCCCCTGCACCCGCCTATATAGTTGATTTGTTATTTGACGATATGCCTTAAAGCTACAGCAATTGTTTCCTGCCAATTAAATAAAAATCGGCATAGTACGATAAAATTAAAGATTAGCCTTTACATTCAAAATAATTGTAACATTATCTCAAGAAAGTAATAATAAATTAACCTCACAGAAAATGTATTTGTTGATTAACAGATGATCATAAGTTGGAAGCTATGTGAACTAAAAAAATATTCTATAGGTTTAACTTGATCTAATCTGGTGTGGCAGAGTGATTCTTAAAATCCTTTATCGGGTTGTTAACTGTGAATAAACGAACACGTTTGTTAAGTCTGCTCACAATCGTTGATCAAGGTAAGACTAAGTAATGTGTTACCTATGAGGCAAGATTTTTTAAATAGCAAACAACAATAACATCGGCCACTCTGGGGTTATAAAATGACTGCAGAAACAAAAGAAGAAATGATTTAATCAACAAATAAGCACTTAATTATAAAGAATACTATCTCTATTAAAATCTGTCAATTCCAATAGATTCAATGGTTACTTGTAGCAAGAATAGTGTATATATACATGTATATACACTATCCTTGATTGTGGTAGTTACGTTTGTTAGAAGAAAAATATCGATGACTTGTATCTTATATATTAAACTATTAATAACTCTATATTGAAGCCATCATACTATTACTTCTCGTTGTGGTTCAGCTTTATAGACCCCCGAAAGGGAGGAGAGGCGAGGGGGAGGGGCGTGACGGGGGGAGGGCACTGCCCTGTAGACAGTCACGGTCGGTGGAAGCGTTATGTGATCATTGGTTATTATAAGTTTATTGTTATCTGGTTATGTTAGACTCCCTCTAGATCTATATCTATATATATATTTCACGATCCAAGGTAACAGTAAGTAAGAGTTGTCACATAACCAGACCAAAGCCAAAGGGTTGCATATGTACAAATATATTTTCAAGTAACGAGCCCATCAGGCTATATATAGATCTATCTCTGTGTTGCATACTTTCCATGCAGCGAAGTTGACTCGTGGCGCGTAGCGCGAGAAACAGTGACAGAAAATGACGTCATGTATATACTGTGACAAAATAAGACAGGGGGCGGACTTCCCAAGCATCGCAATTGCGTCTTCTTTTTAATTTGTCAGTATGTGTTTTTCATTAACTCCATTCGGTGGAACAAAGAAAAAGTAGCAATGTTTAATTCCATTTATGCCTTATGATTAAGTTTTTTCTAAGTCTAATGCCACATACTGAGAACTTCTTTTTCTTTCCATTCACATGGCTTGAAATAGGTAACGGCGAGTCAGCCAGTGGAACATAACCTTTCTATGCGCCAACATTTATGTGTAGCTTTTATTTGCTGAATAATGAGACATCTTTCATTACTCATTGAAATATTTGTCTATATTAACATGTGTAGTAGAGATATGCACGAAACTGTCTATATTGGAAATTACAATTATACAAATATAGTTTTTATAATTGTCCAGATCTAGATCTATCTGGTAAATACTGATTAGGCCTAATCTTACCACCCTATTATTTATTTACGAGAAATCTAATCGGAGATTCACTATTTATTAGTGCTTTCATAAGAGGTTTTTGTAATCAGCTTAATTATTTCTAAGCCCGTTTATCAACGTGATTTATCCGTCGTTGTCGGAGTGACCCCCGCGCAGTGTCCTGCAAAAACGTTCGAATTTCTCGTCTGCTCGCCGCTCGCCTCACCGGTTTGGTCGTCAGCTTGTCATCACTTCAGTCGTTGTGGTTTGATCAGACGATATGTTTGGCCATTCCCTCCCAGGAGGGAGACGATGTGGCATTTTGGATTAAAATATCTAGATCATGTTTAAATATATTGAAATATATTTCCCATTACCGAATTCTGTCTACTAGATCTATAGTCGCAATGTCTATAGACTTATTACTGCAACAGTTGATCTAGTTAACCATATAATATTTGCCATTCCCTCTCAGGAGAGAGACGATGTGGCTCCTGGATTAATCTTGAAATAAATTATTCTTAGCCTGGTCTATGACTATGTCTAGTTATGAGGACATTTCATAATTAACATCAATTCAAGTGTAATGTCTGCCGAGTACAGATTTTGGAAGAATTAGATGTAAGAGTTAAATAATGATCAATTCTTGCTTATGCATTGACATTTGTTATCGATCTTATGATATGAACTTATTATCTATATCTAATACCAATAATTATTATTTAATAGATCTAGAGAATCTATCTAACAATGTCACTGAATGATATTTGCCCCATTTTTTATATTTGTTGAAAGACCTAAGCTTGTTTAATTCAATCATTCTTTTATTTTCATTGAAAAATGTTTCAAAATTGTCTCTTTTTCAGGTTAACACCTGCTGCATCCGCCACCCCAACAACCACCCCCGAGACAACCTCCCCCGAGACAACCACCCCTGGCAGAACCACCCCTGAGACAACCACCCCCGGCACAACCACCCCCAAGGGCGTCACCCCCGGCACATCCACCCCCCAGGCCATCGACCCCGGCGCAGGGACCCCCCAGACCATCACCTGGAAGTGGAAGCTGCCGGGGGAGTACCCCCCTCAGGACGCCATGATCCTCAGCGCCCGGGGACTGGTGGAGGGCCGACCCCCCGGCACCCTGGCCGAGGAGGCGGCCAGGCTGGAGGGGGAGACCTTCCGCTGGCGTGACACCGACACGGTGGACCTGAGACAGAAACAACGGAGGTGGGTCTGTGACGTGGTTGAGGAGGTGGGGAGGGACCCCCTGTTCACTAGAGCCCGGGACACGCTGGTTGGTAGCCATGGTGACCGGACAGACGTCAGAAAAGAAGCAAACGAATTCGATTTTTTAGTTAGTGTGGCGTGTGAGGGGGTGAGGGTGGTGAGGGAGGAGGGGAGGGAGGGGGTGGAGTGGAGTGTGTGGGTGGGAGGGGAGGCCCTGGCCGCCTGTCGGCAGGAGGGGAGGAGACAGGTCCTGACCGGTAAGTCTCGGAGGGTTGGGGTGGGGCTGAAGCATTGGGAGGTGGACCCTCGGGCCTTCCTCCTGCGCTGGGGGGACGGGCTGGATGCCGTGGGGCCCAGCGTCACGCTCCCCGAGGGTCTGACCCACGGCGGCCCCCTATCCCCCAGGTACACCGGGGTGAAGGTCGGCAACACCACTGCCACCCAGCTTCTGGTGTGGCGGGAGGAGAGACGGGTGACCTCTGACCTCACCCCTGCCTTCCCTGTCCCGCGGGAGGCCCTGGAGGATGTCACCCAGGAGGCGGTGGGCCGCCTGGAGGGGATGGCGGGGCTGGCGCGGTCCTCACACCCCGTCCACCTGGTGCCGGGGGTGGTGGAGAAGGGGGAGGAGGGGGTGGCTGTGTGGTTACCGACGACGTGTGTCCTGGAGACACACGCGCTGGTCGCCCTCGGCCCCCGCTCACCCCCCGTCACCCTCATCAGGGGCCTCAAGCTGCTGGTGGGGTGCTACTTCAAGTGGCGCCACCTGGATGAGAGTGAGGTGGGGGAGGCCAGAGACACCCTGGCGGCCCTGGGGGGTGGGGGTGGGGGGTCCCGGGGGTGTATCGGGGGGCTGGTGGGGGTGGAGGGGCTCTCTGAGTGTGTCAGGGAGTCCCTGGAGACCGGGAGGGTGAGGCGGCCAGTGAGGAGGGAGGGGGAGGGGAGGGAGGGGGAGTGGGGGAAGGAGGCTGGGGAGGGGGTGTACTGGAGTAGGGTGGCGCTGGTGGTGTCCGCCACCCACACAGCGCACTGGGCGGGGCGGGGGGCTGGGGGGTGTCAGGGTGAGTGTGCCCTGTGTGAGGACCTGACCCGTGAGGCCCGGGAGCTGTTACACCCCGAGATGGTCCTCCTCCTCCACCCCGCCGTGCGGCAGGCTGTGGGGACGCCACCACTCCCACCCCAAGTTGAGGTCCCCTCCGCCTCCCTCAAGTACCTCGTCCTGAGTGACTTGGTGCGGGGGAGGGCGGCGGGGGAGGTCGATACCTACATGAGGGACCTGGCGACTCGCATGGAGGGGAAGGGGAAGCCTGTCCCCCACCCCCTGCTGAGTGGTGAGGGGGTGGAGGGCATCCTTCCGTGGTCATGGCGGGGAGTGGGGCTGGACACAACAGACCCAGAGTCCAGTGCCTTGGCGAGGTCAGAGAATCCTGTCTGGCTCTTGCTTCCCGACTCCTCCCTCCCTCTCTGTCACGAGGAGGTCTGCCGTCAGCTCTGTGACGTCGCACAGGTCACGTGATCCTTGACACACCAACCACGTCACGGGGTCGTATCACGTGACCCCAACGAGTGACGTCACAAGATGGCGGCAGTTTGTTTACATCCGGTGAGTGAGGGTGGGTAGGGGGGGGGGGGTAGGTGTGAGGTGTAGGGGGGTGTAGAGGGTAGGTGTAGGCGTTATTGGTTATTGGTATGAGACATTCAAAATGGCGGCGGTTTGTTTACCTTTTTCAGCTCGGTCCTTTAGTTTAGGCTCATTGAGATTTTTAGTTTCTTTTTGTTTTAATGGATGCCTTTTGCTTCAATCTTTTTTTATCTGAGTACAGGGGTAGAGGGCATGTGTAGGGGTAGGTCTATCGGGGGTGGGGGGGGGGCATTTTAGGCTTCTCTTGGCATTATTTGTATTTCAAGTGTGATATCTATTGAGGGTTTCGCTTTAGTCTAATTATTTTTTTCCTTTTTTGCCTTTACTGACTTCATCTTTTTTTTTTTGACTTGCTGACTATTAAACATTTTAGCAATTTGGTGGGGGGGGGGGAATTGTGTTGGGAGGTGAACTCGTTGGCTTTTCTGACTCTGACCGCTCAGATTGACTGTCGACTGGGCATCCTTTTTCTAAAGTTTTTGTAATTGTAACATTTTGGGATTTAATTTTTTGGCTGAATATTTGCATAATTGATTCCCAATAAGAACTCACTGACATGCCTCCTAGCCACGTCACAACTCGCCAAGTTTTGTATGTGAACAATTTCTCTGTACAAGTATATATATATAGTTTTTATTTTTTTGTGACCGATATGAAAAGTCGGCTTGCCATAGCGCCTGTGTGAGTGAATGTGTGAGTGACGGCTTTTCGTAAGGTGCGCCGAGTTGGTGATGAGTGAGTATGAAAGTGAGTTTGAGAGTGAGGGAGCGGCCACCGTAAGGTGTTCATTTGCTTGTTGACCTGTATTAGCCAATCCGCCAGCGTTAAAATGCGTCTTGTCCCATCCTTTCCTTGTCACAGCGGGTATATAAACGTAAGGGATTCTGACTCGTGACTATGGCTCCGTCCCAGCTCGGGGCAGGCTGATATTTATTAGTCACTGTGGTCCGACTGGAAAGGTATGTTACCTGTTTGTATGATACTTTGATATAGATATGCGTTTCTATTGGATTATTTAAATAGTATGGGTTTAAATAACTATATGCCTTTATCCTTGTCATATACCTTGTATTTACGCTCGATATACTTCCATGAGTACTTAGATGTTTTTCGTCTTTCCCCAGACTACCACGCAATCTTAATCTTTGTATACATCTGTTAAATAAATGTACATGAGTGAACCACACCCGCTGTTTTAGTCTGTGTCATTTTCTAAATATGAGTTTGGACGGAACGCCGTGCTGATTTAACCCCTGTTAATTTGACACCTGACATCTGTCCCAATTAGGCGAAGTAATCGTACTACAGCAGGGAAGCCCCGCAACCCTCACAATGAACCGCAGTCTGCGTTAGAGATGTTTGATGGGTTTTTTGAGAAGTATTCTCTTTATGCGTCTACCTGTTTCACAGTAAGTGTTGATGGACATATATATGTTCGATTGTGATTTTGAAATGCGATTGTTTGACAAATGTAAGAAGGGGTGGGTGTGACAAAGTCAGTTTTACAGTTATTTAAGATTACAGAAGTGAAACCTAGTGGTGCTCTGAGATAATATGTTGTTGAAAAGTGTTGCCATCTATTGTTATATTTATTTTTGGTATGTGCTGCTATCCGTCCATGCACCGAATTTGAACGTCCGTTTCCACTCAGAGAAATTCCTTTCTGCTCAAAGTCGCTCTACGAACATAACATATTTTGATCGAGTCAACAGTTTTAGTCCTTTATCTTATTATTTTATTAAACTTATGGATATTGATATTGGGTTTAAATTTAGTATGAAATGATGAAAAAATGCAGTCTGTAACCGATGTTCTATTCAGGACTCCTTTTCACCATACAGGAGATATACTTGAATTGAACTTTATTATATCCTTTGTGGCAAAGGTTATATTTATAAAGCAAAAGCTATACAACATCAGAGACTGAATTTAAACTTATTTGAGCAACAGCTCAAAATCGCAGTACAAGTGGAATATCATATAGTTCTCGCGAAAGTATCAAATGGTTACAAGAATAGACTGCATAAGCTATGCAAATTGTATTGTGTATAAATGCTTCACTGTTATTTTGATGTATTATCCTATAATTAATATAACAACTGACTTGATGTAGCACCTTTCAAAGAAAAACAAAATGTCTGATGATAGATTATATCTGGATCTGGACATTGTTGTAATAATTAATATGTCTGATGTTAGACTATATCTGGATCTGGACATTGTTGTAATAATTAGTATGTCTGATGATAGACTATATCTGGATCTGGACATTGTTGTCATAATTAGTATGTCTGATGATAGACTATATCTGGATCTGGACATTGTTGTAATAATTACTATGTCTGATGATAGACTATATCTGGATCTGGACATTGTTGTCATAATTAGTATGTCTGATGATAGACTATATCTGGATCTGGACATTGTTGTCATAATTAGTATGTCTGATGATAGACTATATCTGGATCTGGACATTGTTGTAATAATTAATATGTCTGGTGATAGACTATATCTGGATCTGGACATTGTTGTCATAATTAGTATGTCTGATGATAGACTATATCTGGATCTGGACATTGTTGTCGTAATTAGTATGTCTGATGATAGACTATATCTGGATCTGGACATTGTTGTCATAATTAGTATGTCTGATGATAGACTATATCTGGATCTGGACATTGTTGTAATTATTTGCTGAGGTTTAATTTGAGACTTATATTTTTTTCATACTGAATGTATTTATTGCAGAGCAATTTTTATATAATTTTGTCCTGCTACATTACCAATGGATCTTCGAATAATACAGTTGTGAATGCGAAACGGATCTGTCATTTAAAGACAGCACTTGTAATATATTGTAGTATATATCATATATTTAGTTTCATCTTTCGTTCTTTTATGCAATCATCTAGTCTCCAAAGCCCACTGCCTGAAGTTAGTTAATAATCATTGAAATCAAGTTTTCTAAGTGTATGTTTTATTGATTTCGTATCCTGGCTTTACATGGTGTTTATATTATGAATAAACTTCGGAATAGTCCATTCTGTTGATTCTTTCTGTCTGCGCCCTCTCATATCGACTCTGCTACATATGTAACCGCATGAAATAATTGGCATGTGCCAACTCATTTTATAAATTAATGCCGTGCTAATTGGCGCTTATATAACATCACAATGTGTATTCCTGGCGCCTTGTCTTGCACTCCTCATTGCGACAAGAAACTGTTAGAGTATAGATGCTGTTAACATTCTAAAGAGTGCTCTGAAAATGAACTTAGCTATATATGCACTATCCTTGATATATGTGAACATTGTATTACTTGAACTTTAAATTGTATTGCATCTGAAATGTCACCATATCAATAAATATTATTGTATACTCAAATTTTACTTGACTTTGTCACTTAATCCATTGATAGTGACCATATGGTGTTAGTGTGAAAAATGTTAACACATCTGTTTAATTATTTTCTGCATTAATTAACACATCCAGTGCCTCCGATATGACAATTCTTGAATTCAAATGGGCATTAATTTTAGCCCAATTGTAAATTGAACAAATATTACCGGTCACTTGCTATGGCAAACACACATATATATATTAAGCCGAATAATGTTAACAAAACCTATCACTACTCATTTCAACAGAAAGCTGCAAAGCAAATCACTACATAATTAATACCTTAAACTGTTCAGTGAGCCTTGTACGGGATCGTTATGATGCTACGCGGCTGAAATAAAAGGCCTATTTTTGGAGGGTCCATGACAAATAAACGCCAAGCTACCGTGCGACTGGCGACAACGTTTACAATCGTTGCTATCACCGGGCATAAGATACCATACCGGTGTGGGGTCCGCCACGGGTCGGTGTGGTGTCCGCCACTGGTCAGTTTGGTGTCCGCCACGGGTCGGTGTGACCTTCTCCACTGGTCAGTTTGGTGTCCACCGAGGGTCAGTGTGGTGTCCGCCACGGGTCGGTCAGGTGTCCGCCACGGGTCGGTGTGGTGTCCGCCACGGGTCGGTGTGGTGTCGGACACGGGTCGGTGTAGTGTCAGTGTGGTGTGCGCCACAGGTCGGTGTGGTGTCAGTGTGGTGTCGGACACGGGTCGGTGTGGTGTCAGTGTGGTATCGGCCACGGGTCGGTGTAGTGTCAGTGTGGTGTCGGCCAAGAGTCGGTGTGGTGTCGGACACGGGTCAGTGTGGTGTCGGCCACGGGCCGGTGTGGTGTCAGTGTGGTGTCGGCCACAGGTTGTGTGGTGTCAGTGTGGTGTCGGCCATAGGTCGGCGTGGTGTCAGTGTGGTGTCGGTGAGGTGTCGGTGAGGTGTCGGTGAGGTGTCGGTGTGGTGTCAGTGTGGTGTCGGTCACGGGTCGGTGTGGTGTCAGTGTGGAGTCCGCCACGGGTCGGTGTGGTGTCGGTGTGGTGTCGACCACAGGTCGGTGTGGTGTCAGTGTGGTGTCCGCCAAGGGTTGGTGTGGTGTCAGTGTGGTGTCAGCCACTGGTCGTTGTGGTGTCAGTGTGGTGTCGGCCACTTGTCGGTGTGGTGTCAGGGTGGTGTCGGCCACGGGTCAGTGTGGTGTCTGCCACGGGTCGGTGTGGTGTCGGACACGGGTCGGTGCAGTGTCAGTGTTGTGTCGGCCACGGGTCGGTGTGGTGTCTGCCACGGGTCGGTGTGGTGTCGGTGTGGTCTCGACCACAGGTCTGTGTGGTGTCAGTGTGGTGTCGGTCACTGGTCGGTGTGGTGTCAGTGTGGTGTCCGCCACGGGTCGGTGTGGTGTCAGTGTGGTGTCGGCCACTTGTCGGTGTGGTGTCAGTGTGGTGTCGGACACGGGTCGGTGTGCTGTCAGTGTGGTGTCGGCCACTTGTCGGTGTGGTGTCAGTGTGGTGTCGGCCACTTGTCGGTGTGGTGTAAGTGTGGTGTCCGCCACGGGTCGGTGTGGTGTCGGCCACGGGTCGGTGTAGTATCAGTGTGGTGTCGGCCACGGGTCGGTGTGGTGTCAGTGTGGTGTCGGCCACGGGTCGGTGTGGTGTCAGTGTGGTGTCGGCCACGAGTCGGTGTGGTGTCAGTGTGATGTCCGCCACGGGTCGGTGTGGTGTCCGCCACGGGTCGGTGTGGTGTCGGACACGGGTCGGTGTAGTGTCAGTGTGGTGTGCGCCACAGGTCGGTGTGGTGTCAGTGTGGTGTCGGACACGGGTCGGTGTAGTGTCAGTGTGGTGTCGGCCACAGGTCGGTGTGGTGTCAGTGTTGTGTCGGTCACGGGTCGGTGTGGTGTCAGTGTGGAGCCCGACACGGGTCGGTGTGGTGTCAGTGTGGTGTCGACCACGGGTCGGTGTGGTGTCAGTGTGCTGTCCGCCACAGGTCGGTGTGGTGTCAGTGTGGTATCGGCCACGGGTCGGTGTAGTGTCAGTGTGGTGTCGGCCACGAGTCGGTGTGGTGTCGGACACGGGTCAGTGTGGTGTCGGCCACGGGCCGGTGTGGTGTCAGTGTGGTGTCGGCCACAGGTTGTGTGGTGTCAGTGTGGTGTCGGCCATAGGTCGGCGTGGTGTCAGTGTGGTGTCGGTGAGGTGTCGGTGAGGTGTCGGTGTGGTGTCAGTGTGGTGTCGACCACAGGTCGGTGTGGTGTCAGTGTGGTGTCCGCCAAGGGTTGGTGTGGTGTCAGTGTGGTGTCAGCCACTGGTCGTTGTGGTGTCAGTGTGGTGTCGGCCACTTGTCGGTGTGGTGTCAGGGTGGTGTCGGCCACGGGTCAGTGTGGTGTCTGCCACGGGTCGGTGTGGTGTCGGACACGGGTCGGTGCAGTGTCAGTGTTGTGTCGGCCACGGGTCGGTGTGGTGTCTGCCACGGGTCGGTGTGGTGTCGGTGTGGTGTCGACCACAGGTCTGTGTGGTGTCAGTGTGATGTCGGCCCCGAGTCGGTGTGGTGTCAGTGTGGTGTCGGCCACGGGTCTGTGTGGTGTCAGTTTGATATCGGCCACAGGTCTGTGTGGTGTCAGTGTGGTGTCCGCCACAGGTCGGTGTGTTGTCAGTGTGGTGTCCGCCACAGGTCGGTGTGTTGTCAGTGTAGTGTCTGCCACGGGTCGGTGTAGTATCAGTGTGGTGTCGGCCACGGGTCGGTGTGGTGTCAGTGTGGTGTCGGCCACGAGTCGGTGTGGTGTCAGTGTGATGTCCGCCACGGGTCGGTGTGGTGTCCGCCACGGGTCGGTGTGGTGTCGGACACGGGTCGGTGTAGTGTCAGTGTGGTGTGCGCCACAGGTCGGTGTGGTGTCAGTGTGGTGTCTGCCACGGGTCGGTGTAGTATCAGTGTGGTGTCGGCCACGGGTCGGTGTGGTGTCACTGTGGTGTCGGCCACGAGTCGGTGTGGTGTCAGTGTGATGTCCGCCACGGGTCGGTGTGGTGTCCGCCACGGGTCGGTGTGGTGTCGGACACGGGTCGGTGTAGTGTCAATGTGGTGTGCGCCACAGGTCGGTGTGGTGTCAGTGTGGTGTCGGACACGGGTCGGTGTAGTGTCAGTGTGGTGTCGGCCACAGGTCGGTGTGGTGTCAGTGTTGTGTCGGTCACGGGTCGGTGTGGTGTCAGTGTGGAGCCCGCCACGGGTCGGTGTGGTGTCAGTGTGGTGTCGACCACGGGTCAGTGTGGTGTCTGCCACGGGTCGGTGTGGTGTCGGACACGGGTCGGTGCAGTGTCAGTGTTGTGTCGGCCACGGGTCGGTGTGGTGTCCGCCACGGGTCGGTGTGGTGTCAGTGTGGTGTCGGCCACTTGTCGGTGTGGTGTCAGTGTGGTGTCGGACACGGGTCGGTGTGCTGTCAGTGTGGTGTCGGCCACTTGTCGGTGTGGTGTCAGTGTGGTGTCGGCCACTTGTCGGTGTGGTGTAAGTGTGGTGTCCGCCACGGGTCGGTGTGGTGTCGGCCACGGGTCGGTGTAGTATCAGTGTGGTGTCGGCCACGGGTCGGTGTGGTGTCAGTGTGGTGTCGGCCACGGGTCGGTGTGGTGTCAGTGTGGTGTCGGCCACGAGTCGGTGTGGTGTCAGTGTGATGTCCGCCACGGGTCGGTGTGGTGTCGGACACGGGTCGGTGTAGTGTCAGTGTGGTGTGCGCCACAGGTCGGTGTGGTGTCAGTGTGGTGTCGGACACGGGTCGGTGTAGTGTCAGTGTGGTGTCGGCCACAGGTCGGTGTGGTGTCAGTGTTGTGTCGGTCACGGGTCGGTGTGGTGTCAGTGTGGAGCCCGCCACGGGTCGGTGTGGTGTCAGTGTGGTGTCGACCACGGGTCGGTGTGGTGTCAGTGTGCTGTCCGCCACAGGTCGGTGTGGTGTCAGTGTGGTATCGGCCACGGGTCGGTGTAGTGTCAGTGTGGTGTCGGCCACGAGTCGGTGTGGTGTCGGACACGGGTCAGTGTGGTGTCGGCCACGGGCCGGTGTGGTGTCAGTGTGGTGTCGGCCACAGGTTGTGTGGTGTCAGTGTGGTGTCGGCCATAGGTCGGCGTGGTGTCAGTGTGGTGTCGGTGAGGTGTCGGTGAGGTGTCGGTGTGGTGTCAGTGTGGTGTCGGTCACGGGTCGGTGTGGTGTCAGTGTGGAGTCCGCCACGGGTCGGTGTGGTGTCGGTGTGGTGTCGACCACAGGTCGGTGTGGTGTCAGTGTGGTGTCGGCCACGGGTTGGTGTGGTGTCAGTGTGGTGTCAGCCACTGGTCGTTGTGGTGTCAGTGTGGTGTCGGCCACTTGTCGGTGTGGTGTCAGGGTGGTGTCGGCCACGGGTCAGTGTGGTGTCTGCCACGGGTCGGTGTGGTGTCGGACACGGGTCGGTGCAGTGTCAGTGTTGTGTCGGCCACGGGTCGGTGTGGTGTCTGCCACGGGTCGGTGTGGTGTCGGTGTGGTGTCGACCACAGGTCTGTGTGGTGTCAGTGTGATGTCGGCCCCGAGTCGGTGTGGTGTCAGTGTGGTGTCGGCCACGGGTCTGTGTGGTGTCAGTTTGATATCGGCCACAGGTCTGTGTGGTGTCAGTGTGGTGTCCGCCACAGGTCGGTGTGTTGTCAGTGTGGTGTCCGCCACAGGTCGGTGTGTTGTCAGTGTGGTGTCTGCCACGGGTCGGTGTAGTATCAGTGTGGTGTCGGCCACGGGTCGGTGTGGTGTCAGTGTGGTGTCGGCCACGAGTCGGTGTGGTGTCAGTGTGATGTCCGCCACGGGTCGGTGTGGTGTCCGCCACGGGTCGGTGTGGTGTCGGACACGGGTCGGTGTAGTGTCAGTGTGGTGTGCGCCACAGGTCGGTGTGGTGTCAGTGTGGTGTCGGACACGGGTCGGTGTAGTGTCAGTGTGGTGTCGGCCACAGGTCGGTGTGGTGTCAGTGTTGTGTCGGTCACGGGTCGGTGTGGTGTCAGTGTGGAGCCCGCCACGGGTCGGTGTGGTGTCAGTGTGGTGTCGACCACGGGTCGGTGTGGTGTCAGTGTGCTGTCCGCCACAGGTCGGTGTGGTGTCAGTGTGGTATCGGCCACGGGTCGGTGTAGTGTCAGTGTGGTGTCGGCCACGAGTCGGTGTGGTGTCGGACACGGGTCAGTGTGGTGTCGGCCACGGGCCGGTGTGGTGTCAGTGTGGTGTCGGCCATAGGTCGGCGTGGTGTCAGTGTGGTGTCGGTGAGGTGTCGGTGAGGTGTCGGTGTGGTGTCAGTGTGGTGTCGGTCACGGGTCGGTGTGGTGTCAGTGTGGAGTCCGCCACGGGTCGGTGTGGTGTCGGTGTGGTGTCGACCACAGGTCGGTGTGGTGTCAGTGTGGTGTCCGCCAAGGGTTGGTGTGGTGTCAGTGTGGTGTCAGCCACTGGTCGTTGTGGTGTCAGTGTGGTGTCGGCCACTTGTCGGTGTGGTGTCAGGGTGGTGTCGGCCACGGGTCAGTGTGGTGTCTGCCACGGGTCGGTGTGGTGTCGGACACGGGTCGGTGCAGTGTCAGTGTTGTGTCGGCCACGGGTCGGTGTGGTTTCTGCCACGGGTCGGTGTGGTGTCGGTGTGGTGTCGACCACAGGTCTGTGTGGTGTCAGTGTGGTGTCGGTCACTGGTCGGTGTGGTGTCAGTGTGGTGTCCGCCACGGGTCGGTGTGGTGTCAGTGTGGTGTCGGCCACTTGTCGGTGTGGTGTCAGTGTGGTGTCGGACACGGGTCGGTGTGCTGTCAGTGTGGTGTCGGCCACTTGTCGGTGTGGTGTCAGTGTGGTGTCGGCCACTTGTCGGTGTGGTGTAAGTGTGGTGTCCGCCACGGGTCGGTGTGGTGTCGGCCACGGGTCGGTGTAGTATCAGTGTGGTGTCGGCCACGGGTCGGTGTGGTGTCAGTGTGGTGTCGGCCACGGGTCGGTGTGGTGTCTGCCACGGGTCGGTGTAGTATCAGTGTGGTGTCGGCCACGGGTCGGTGTGGTGTCAGTGTGGTGTCGGCCACGAGTCGGTGTGGTGTCAGTGTGATGTCCGCCACGGGTCGGTGTGGTGTCAGTGTGGTGTCGGCCACGGGTCGGTGTGGTGTCAGTGTGGTGTCGGCCACTTGTCGGTGTGGTGTCAGTGTGGTGTCGGACACGGGTCGGTGTGCTCTCAGTGTGGTGTCGGCCGCTTGTCGGTGTGGTGTCAGTGTGGTGTCGGCCACTTGTCGGTGTGGTGTCAGTGTGGTGTCGGCCACTGGTCGGTGTGGGGTCGGTGTGGGGTCGGCCCCGAGTCGGTGTGGTGTCAGTGTGGTGTCGGCCCCGAGTCGGTGTTGTGTCAGTGTGGTGTCGGCCACGGGTCTGTGTGGTGTCAGTTTGATATCGGCCACAGGTCTGTGTGGTGTCAGTGTGGTGTCCGCCACAGGTCTGTGTGTTGTCAGTGTGGTGTCCGCCACAGGTCGGTGTGGTGTCAGTGTGGTGTCGGCCACGGGTCGGTGTGGTGTCGGCCACGGGTCGGTGTGGTGTCAGTGTGGTGTCGGTGCGGTGTAAGTGTGGTGTCGGTGCGGTGTAAGTGTGGTGTCGCACGCGGGTCGGTGTGGTGTCAGTGTGGTGTCGGACGCGGGTCGGCGCGCTGTCCGTCTCATGGCTGTGTTGTGTCCGCCACGGTTCCGTGTGGTGTCTGCCACAGGTCGGTGTGGTGTCAGTGTGGTGTCGGCCATTGCTCGGTGTGGTGTCAGTTTGGTGTCGGCCATGGGTCGGTGAGGTGTCAATGTGGTGTCGGCCACTTGTCGGTTTGGTGTCACTGCGGTGTCGGCCACGGGTCGGTGTGGTGTCAGTGTGGTGTCGGTCACGGGTCGGTGTGCTGTCAGTGTGGTTTCGGCCATGGGTCAGTGTGGTGTCAGTGTGGTCTCCGCCAAGGGTCGGTGTGGTGTCAGTGCGGTGTCGGACACGGGTCGGTGTAGTGTCAGTGTGGTGTCGGCCACGGGTCGGTGTGGTGTCAGTGTGGAGTCCGCCACGGGTCGGTGTGGTGTCAGTGTGGTGTCCGCCACGGGTCGGTGTGGTGTCAGTGTGGTGTTTGCCACGGGTCGGTGTGGTGTCAGTGTGGTGTCGGCCACGGTTCCGTGTGCTGTCAGGGTGGTGTCGGACACGGGTCGGTGTGGTGTCAGTGTGATGTCGGCCTCGGGTCTGTGTGGTGTCAGTGTGGTGTCGGCCACGGGTCGGTGTGTTCTCAGTGCGGTGTCGGCCACGGGTCTGTGTGGTGTCAGTGTGGTGTCGGCCACAGGTCTGTGTGGTGTCAGTGTGGTGTCGGCCACGGGTCGGTGTGGTGTCAGTGTAATGTCGGACGCGGGTCGGTGTGGTGTCAGTGTTGTGTCGGCCACTGGTCAGTGTGATGTCAGTGTGGTGTCGGCCACTGGTCGGTGTGATGTCAGTGTGGTGTCGGCCACGGGTCGGTGTGGTGTCGGACACGGGTCGGTGTAGTGTCAGTATGGTGTCGGCCACGGGTCGGTGTGGTGTCGGACACATTGTCGGTGTAGTGTCAGTGTGGTGTCGGCCACAGGTCTGTGTGGTGACAGTGTTATGTCGGCTACGGGTCGGTGTGGTGTCGGTGTGGTGTCAGTGTTGTGTCGGGTACGGGTCGGTGTGGTGTCAGTGTGGTGTCGGCCACGGGTCGGTGTGGTGTCGGTGTGGTGTCAGTGTTGTGTCGGACACGGGTCGGTGTGGTGTCAGTGTAGTGTCGGCCACGGGTCGGTGTGGTGTCGGTGTGGTGTCCGCCACAGGACGGTGTGGTGTCAGTGTGGTGTCGGCCACAGGTCGGTGTGGTGTCAGTGTGGTGTCGGCCACAGGTCGGTGTGGTGTCAGTGTGGTGTCGCACACGGGTCGGTGTGGTGTCAGTGTGGTATCGGCCACTTGTCGGTGTGGTGTCAGTGTGGTGTCGGATGCGGGTCGGCGCGCTGTCCGTCTCGGGCCTGTGTTGTGTCCGCCACGGTTCCGTGTGGTGTCTGCCACAGGTCGGTGAGGTGTCCGCTAAGGGTCGGTGTGGTGTCCGTATGGTGTCGGCCACTGGTCGGTGTGGTGTTGGTGTTGTGTCTTCCAACGGTCGGTGTGGTGTCAGTGTGATGTCGGCGACAGGTCGGTGTGGTGTCAGTGTGGTGTCGGCCATTGCTCGGTGTGGTGTCAGTTTGGTGTCGGCCATGGGTCGGTGTGGTGTCAATGTGGTGTCGGCCACTTGTCGGTTTGGTGTCAGTGTGGCGTCGGATGCGGGTCGGTGTGGTTTCAGTGTGGTGTCGGCCACGGGTCGGTGTAGTGTCAGTGTGGTGTAGGACGCGGGTTTGTTTTGCTGTCAGTGTGGTGTCGGCCACGGGTCGGTGTGGTTTCAGTGTGGTGTTGGCCACGGGTCGGTGTAGTGTCAGTGTGGTGTCGACCCCGGGTCAGTGTGGTGTCAGTGTTGTGTCGGCCACGGGTCGGTGTGGTGTCAGTGTGGTGTCGGCCACTGGTCGGTGTGGTGTCAGTGTGGTGTCGGACCCTGGTCGGTGTGGTGTCAATGTGGTGTCCGCCATGGGTCGGCGTGGTGTCAGTGTGGTGTCCGCCATGGGTCTGTGTGGTGTCAGTGTGGTGTCGGCCACGGGTAGGTGTAGTGTCAGTGTGGTGTCGGTCACGGGTGGGTGTGGTGTCGGCCACTGGTCGGTGTGGTGTCAATGTGGTGTCCGCCAAGGGTCGGTGTTGTGTCAGTGTGGTGTCGGACACGGGTCGGTGTGGTGTCAGTGTGGTGTCGGCCACGGGTCGGTGTGGTGTCAGTGTGGTGTCGGCCACGGGTCGGTGTGGTGTCAGTGTTGTGTCGGCCACGGGTCGGTGTGGTGTCAGTGTGGTGTCGGCCACGGGTCGGTGTGGTGTCAGTGCGGTGTCGGCCACGGGTCGGTGTGGTGTCAGTGTTGTGTCGGCCACGGGTCGGTGTGGTGTCAGTGTGGTGTCGGCCACGGGTCGGTGTGGTGTCTGTGTGGTGTCGGCCACGGGTCGGTGTGGTGTCAGTGTTGTGTCGGCCACGGGTCGGTGTGGTGTCAGTGTGGTGTCGGCCACGGGTCGGTGTGGTGTCAGTGTGGTGTCGGCCACAGGTCGGTGTGGTGTCAGTGTGGTGTCGGCCACGGGTCGGTGTGGTGTCAGTGTGGTGTCGGCCACGGGTCGGTGTGGTGTCAGTGTGGTGTCGGCCACGGGTCGGTGTGGTGTCGGTGTGGTGTCGGCCACGGGTCGGTGTGGTGTCGGTGTGGTGTCGGCCACGGGTCGGTGTGGTGTCCGTGTGGTGTCGGCCACGGGCCGGTGTAGTGTCAGTGTGGTGTAGGACGCGGGTTTGTTTTGCTGTCAGTGTGGTGTCGGCCACGGGTCGGTGTGGTGTCAGTGTGGTGTCCGCCACGGGCCGGTGTAGTGTCAGTGTGGTGTAGGACGCGGGTTTGTTTTGCTGTCAGTGTGGTGTCGGCCACGGGTCGGTGTGGTTTCAGTGTGGTGTCGGCCACGGTTCGGTGTAGTGTCAGTGTGGTGTCGACCCCGGGTCAGTGTGGTGTCAGTGTTGTGTCGGCCACGAGTCGGTGTGGTGTCAGTGTGGTGTCGGCCCCTGGTCGGTGTGGTGTCAGTGTGGAGTCGACCAGAGTTCTGTGTGGTGTCAGTGTGATGTCGGCCTCGGGTCGGTGTTGTGTCAGCTCTTTGCTGTGATTCAGATTAGTCACACGTCACTTAGTTACTTTGTTCTACTACAAATATTCCTGGAAGTTAAATCTCCGATATAAGCTTAATCCGGAAACAGAGAGTATATGATTAATTCTGTTATGAGGTCCACAAGGGGTTGGATCCAGTTGTTTTAGGAGGACCACCGACTGAAAAATGAACTTCCATTGATTTACTTAACGATCCTAAGTTATAGTATTCTTGCCAATGGTACATAACCATGTCACTAATTATCTTGCGAATTCTTACATTCCTGCTTTGCGTATTGATTATTTATTACCACCTGAAGTCAACCATCTAACACAATAGTGGCCTGGAGCCTGTCGAGCCATAGCTCGGATCCAAGCTGCCTCACGGTGCTCACCATAACGTCCGCGCTTCCTGTATAAATAAGGGTAACCCCCGAGCAACCGGCAGACGGTCCTGGAGAGAGGCTAGGGAAATGTGTACTGTATTGTAACGTTTCTCTCGCATGGCCGTTTCGTTCTTGTTTCGTTTTTCTTTTATAATCGATTATAACACACGTAAGTCCACTTTTCTGTCCTTTATTCCATCGTATATGGTTTCTTCCAAGCATGCGTATAACATCGACTTATCTAATCAGCCATTACAGCTTAATCCAAGTGACTCCCTAACCAACTGCCACCAACTCTTACTGACTCCCGACTCTTCTCTCTCCTTCCCTTATCCCAAATCCCCCGCCTTTATATACCTCATCCTGCATCCGTTATTGCTCGCTAGTATTCGCTGTCTCGGTACCCCACACTTCTCACCACCTCCTACTTGACGACCCCAACTATCGTACCGCCCCCTACTAGACTAGCTAATCCTTCACCGGTTGTTTCTCGCTGGTCTTGGCTGACGCGGTACCCCAGACATCGCACCACCCCCTACATCACCACCCCAAACCTCGTACCGCCCCTGACTTTACCATCCCAAATATCGCACCACCCCCTACTAGACTAGCTTTTCCTTCACCCGATGTTTTTCCCTAGTTCTGACTGTCTCGGTACCCCAGACGTCGCACCACCCCCTCCCTGTGTCGCTGACCTACTACCGGCCGCGCAACCACTTGACGGCTCCGAGATACATGCCAGACACCTACTGCGACCGCTGCTATGTGAATGCCACAATACATATAACAATTACTCACTAGATATTCTACACTATATACTTATATGTTCATTTAATAAAGAGCACGATTAATTCAGCCCATGGATGAGTGTTATCATTCAACTGACTAATTCCCCGACCACAGTAATATCGCACGCGAGTCGATGTGGTGTCAGTGTAGTGTCGGTCACGGGTCGGTGTGGTGTCAGTGTGGTGTCGGCCAGAGGTCGGCGTGGTGTCAGTGTGGTGTCGGTCACGGGTCGGTGTGGTGTCAGTGTGGTGTCGGTCACAGGTCGGTGTGGTGTCAGTGTGGTGTCGGCCACGGGTCGGTGTGGTGTCAGTGTGGTGTCGGCCACGGGTCGGTGTGGTGTCAGTGTGGTGTCGGCCACGGGTCGGTGTAGTGTCAGTGTGGTGTCGGCCACGGGTCGGTGTGGTGTCAGTGTGGTGTCGGCCACGGGTCGGTGTGGTGTCAGTGTGGTGTCGGTCACGGGTCGGTGTGGTGTCAATGTGGTGTCGGTCACGGGTCGGTGTGGTGTCAGTGTGGTGTCGGTCACGGGTCGGTGTGGTGTCAGTGTGGTGTCGGTCACGGGTCGGTGTGGTGTCAGTGTGGTGTCGGTCACGGGTCGGTGTGGTGTCAGTGTGGTGTCGGTCACGGGTCGGTGTGGTGTCAGTGTGGTGTCGGTCACGGGTCGGTGTGGTGTCGGTCACGGGTCGGTGTAGTGTCAGTGTGGTGTCGGTCACGGGTCGGTGTGGTGTCAGTGTGGTGTCGGTCACGGGTCGATGTGGTGTCAGTGTGGTGTCGGCTACGGGTCGGTGTAGTGTCAGTGTGGTGTCGGTCACAAGTCGGTGTGGTGTCAGTGTGGTGTCGGTCACGGGTCGGTGTGGTGTCAGTGTGGTGTCGGTCACGGGTCGGTGTGGTGTCAGTGTGGTGTCGGCCACGGGTCGGTGTGGTGTCAGTGTGGTGTCGGTCACGGGTCGGTGTGGTGTCAGTGTGGTGTCGGTCACAGGTCGGTGTGGTGTCAGTGTGGTGTCGGTCACGGGTCGGTGTGGTGTCAGTGTGGTGTCGGTCACGGGTCGGTGTGGTGTCAGTGTGGTGTCGGCCACGGGTCGGTGTGGTGTCAGTGTGGTGTCGGTCACGGGTCGGTGTAGTGTCAGTGTGGTGTCGGTCACGGGTCGGTGTAGTGTCAGTGTGGTGTCGGTCACGGGTCGGTGTGGTGTCAGTGTGGTGTCGGTCACGGGTCGATGTGGTGTCAGTGTGGTGTCGGTCACGGGTCGGTGTGGTGTCAGTGTGGTGTCGGTCACGGGTCGGTGTGGTGTCAGTGTGGTGTCGGCCACGGGTCGGTGTGGTGTCAGTGTGGTGTCGGCCACGGGTCGGTGTGGTGTCAGTGTGGTGTCGGCCACGGGTCGGTGTGGTGTCAGTGTGGTGTCGGTCACGGGTCGGTGTGGTGTCAGTGTGGTGTCGGCCACGGGTCGGTGTGGTGTCAGTGTGGTGTCGGCCACGGGTCGGTGTGGTGTCAGTGTGGTGTCGGTCACGGGTCGGTGTGGTGTCAGTGTGGTGTCGGCCACGGGTCGGTGTGGTGTCAGTGTGGTGTCGGCCACAGGTCGGTGTAGTGTCAGTGTGGTGTCGGCCACGGGTCGGTGTAGTGTCAGTGTGGTGTCGGTCACGGGTCGGTGTGGTGTCAGTGTGGTGTCGGCCACGGGTCGATGTGGTGTCAGTGTGGTGTCGGTCACGGGTCGGCGTGGTGTCAGTGTGGTGTCGGCCACGGCTCGGTGTGGTGTCAGTGTGGTGTCGGTCACGGGTCGGCGTGGTGTCAGTGTGGTGTCGGCCACGGGTCGGTGTGGTGTCAGTGCGGTGTCGGTCACGGGTCGGCGTGGTGTCAGTGTGGTGTCGGCCACGGGTCGGTGTGGTGTCAGTGTGGTGTCGGCCACAGGTCGGTGTGGTGTCAGTGTGGTGTCGGCCACGGGTCGGTGTGGTGTCAGTGTGGTGTCGGTCACGGGTCGGTGTAGTGTCAGTGTGGTGTCGGTCACGGGTCGGTGTGGTGTCAGTGTGGTGTCGGCCACGGTTCGGTGTAGTGTCAGTGTGGTGTCGGCCACGGGTCGGTGTGGTGTCAGTGTGGTGTCGGCCACGGGTCGGTGTGGTGTCAGTGTGGTGTCGGTCACGGGTCGGTGTAGTGTCAGTGTGGTGTCGGTCACGGGTCGGTGTGGTGTCAGTGTGGTGTCGGCCACGGGTCGGTGTAGTGTCAGTGTGGTGTCGGCCACGGTTCGGTGTGGTGTCAGTGTGGTGTCGGCCACGGGTCGGTGTGGTGTCAGTGTGGTGTCGGCCACGGGTCGGTGTGGTGTCAGTGTGGTGTCGGTCACGGGTCTGTGTAGTGTCAGTGTGGTGTCGGTTACGGGTCGGTGTGGTGTCAGTGTGGTGTTGGTCACGGGTCGGCGTGGGGTCAGTGTGGTGTCGGTCACGGGTCGGCGTGGGGTCAGTGTGGTGTCGGCCACGGGTCTGTGTAGTGTCAGTGTGGTGTCGGTCACGGGTCGGTGTGGTGTCAGTGTGGTGTCGGTCACGGGTCGGCGTGGTGTCAGTGTGGTGTCGGCGACGGGTCGGTGTGGTGTCAGTGTGGTGTCGGCCACGGGTCGGTGTAGTGTCAGTGTGGTGTCGGCCACGGGTCGGTGTAGTGTCAGTGTGGTGTCGGCCACGGTTCGGTGTGGTGTCAGTGTGGTGTCGGCCACGGGTCGGTGTAGTGTCAGTGTGGTGTCGGCCACGGGTCGGTGTGGTGTCAGTGTGGTGTCGGTCACGGGTCTGTGTAGTGTCAGTGTGGTGTCGGTCACGGGTCGGTGTGGTGTCAGTGTGGTGTCGGTCACGGGTCGGCGTGGTGTCAGTGTGGTGTCGGCCACGGGTCGGTGTGGTGTCAGTGTGGTGTCGGTCACGGCTCGGTGTGGTGTCAGTGTGGTGTCGGCCATGGGTCGGTGTGGTGTCAGTGTGGTGTCCGCCACAAATCGGTGTAGTGTATGTGTGGTGTCGGTCACGGGTCGGTGTGGTGTCAGTGTGGTGTCGACCACGGGTTGGTGTGGTGTCAGTGTGGTGTCGGTCACGGGTCGGTGTGGTGTCAGTGTGGTGTCGGCCACGGGTCGGTGTAGTGTCAGTGTGGTGTCGGCCACGGTTCGGTGTGGTGTCAGTGTGGTGTCGGCCACGGGTCGGTGTGGTGTCAGTGTGGTGTCGGCCACGGGTCGGTGTGGTGTCAGTGTGGTGTCGGTCACGGGTCTGTGTAGTGTCAGTGTGGTGTCGGTCACGGGTCGGTGTGGTGTCAGTGTGGTGTTGGTCACGGGTCGGCGTGGGGTCAGTGTGGTGTCGGTCACGGGTCGGCGTGGGGTCAGTGTGGTGTCGGCCACGGGTCTGTGTAGTGTCAGTGTGGTGTCGGTCACGGGTCGGTGTGGTGTCAGTGTGGTGTCGGTCACGGGTCGGCGTGGTGTCAGTGTGGTGTCGGCGACGGGTCGGTGTGGTGTCAGTGTGGTGTCGGCCACGGGTCGGTGTAGTGTCAGTGTGGTGTCGGCCACGGGTCGGTGTAGTGTCAGTGTGGTGTCGGCCACGGTTCGGTGTGGTGTCAGTGTGGTGTCGGCCACGGGTCGGTGTAGTGTCAGTGTGGTGTCGGCCACGGGTCGGTGTGGTGTCAGTGTGGTGTCGGTCACGGGTCTGTGTAGTGTCAGTGTGGTGTCGGTCACGGGTCGGTGTGGTGTCAGTGTGGTGTCGGTCACGGGTCGGCGTGGTGTCAGTGTGGTGTCGGCCACGGGTCGGTGTGGTGTCAGTGTGGTGTCGGTCACGGCTCGGTGTGGTGTCAGTGTGGTGTCGGCCATGGGTCGGTGTGGTGTCAGTGTGGTGTCCGCCACAGATCGGTGTAGTGTATGTGTGGTGTCGGTCACGGGTCGGTGTGGTGTCAGTGTGGTGTCGACCACGGGTTGGTGTGGTGTCAGTGTGGTGTCCGCCACGGGTCGGTGTGGTGTCAGTGTTGTGTCGGTCACAGGTCGGTGTGGTGTCAGTGTGGTGTCCGCCACAGGTCGGTGTGGTGTCAGTGTGGTGTCGGACGCGGGTCGGTGTGGTGTCAGTGTGGTGTCGGACGCAGGTCGGTGTGCTGTCAGTGTGGTGCAGGCCACTGGTCTGTGTTGTGCCAGTGTGGTGTCGGCTACGGGTCGGTGTGGTGTCAGTGTGGTGTCGACCACGGGTCGGTGTGCTGTCAGTGTGGTGTCGGCCACGGGTCGGTGTGGTGTCAGTGTGGTGTCGGTCACGGGTCTGTGTAGTGTCAGTGTGGTGTCGGTCACGGGTCGGTGTGGTGTCAGTGTGGTGTTGGTCACGGGTCGGCGTGGGGTCAGTGTGGTGTCGGTCACGGGTCGGCGTGGGGTCAGTGCGGTGTCGGCCACGGGTCTGTGTAGTGTCAGTGTGGTGTCGGTCACGGGTCGGTGTGGTGTCAGTGTGGTGTCGGTCACGGGTCGGCGTGGTGTCAGTGTGGTGTCGGCGACGGGTCGGTGTGGTGTCAGTGTGGTGTCGGCCACGGGTCGGTGTAGTGTCAGTGTGGTGTCGGCCACGGGTCGGTGTAGTGTCAGTGTGGTGTCGGCCACGGTTCGGTGTGGTGTCAGTGTGGTGTCGGCCACGGGTCGGTGTAGTGTCAGTGTGGTGTCGGCCACGGGTCGGTGTGGTGTCAGTGTGGTGTCGGTCACGGGTCTGTGTAGTGTCAGTGTGGTGTCGGTCACGGGTCGGTGTGGTGTCAGTGTGGTGTCGGTCACGGGTCGGCGTGGTGTCAGTGTGGTGTCGGCCACGGGTCGGTGTGGTGTCAGTGTGGTGTCGGTCACGGGTCGGTGTGGTGTCAGTGTGGTGTCGGCCATGGGTCGGTGTGGTGTCAGTGTGGTGTCCGCCACAGATCGGTGTAGTGTATGTGTGGTGTCGGTCACGGGTCGGTGTGGTGTCAGTGTGGTGTCGACCACGGGTTGGTGTGGTGTCAGTGTGGTGTCCGCCACGGGTCGGTGTGGTGTCAGTGTGGTGTCGGTCACGGGTCGGTGTGGTGTCAGTGTGGTGTCGGTCACGGGTCGGTGTGGTGTCAGTGTGGTGTCGGCCATGGGTCGGTGTGGTGTCAGTGTGGTGTCCGCCACAGATCGGTGTAGTGTATGTGTGGTGTCGGTCACGGGTCGGTGTGGTGTCAGTGTGGTGTCGACCACGGGTCGGTGTGGTGTCAGTGTGGTGTCGGACGCAGGTCGGTGTGCTGTCAGTGTGGTGCAGGCCACTGGTCTGTGTTGTGCCAGTGTGGTGTCGGCTACGGGTCGGTGTGGTGTCAGTGTGGTGTCGGCCACGGGTCGGTGTGGTGTCAGTGTGGTGTCGGTCACGGGTCGGTGTGGTGTCAGTGTGGTGTCGACCACGGGTTGGTGTGGTGTCAGTGTGGTGTCCGCCACGGGTCGGTGTGGTGTCAGTGTTGTGTCGGTCACAGGTCGGTGTGGTGTCAGTGTGGTGTCCGCCACAGGTCGGTGTGGTGTCAGTGTGGTGTCGGACGCGGGTCGGTGTGGTGTCAGTGTGGTGTCGGACGCAGGTCGGTGTGCTGTCAGTGTGGTGCAGGCCACTGGTCTGTGTTGTGCCAGTGTGGTGTCGGCCACGGGTCGGTGTGGTGTCAGTGCGGTGTCGGTCACGGGTCGGCGTGGTGTCAGTGTGGTGTCGGCCACGGGTCGGTGTGGTGTCAGTGTGGTGTCGGCCACGGGTCGGTGTGGTGTCAGTGTGGTGTCGGCCACGGGTCGGTGTGGTGTCAGTGTGGTGTCGGTCACGGGTCGGTGTAGTGTCAGTGTGGTGTCGGTCACGGGTCGGTGTGGTGTCAGTGTGGTGTCGGCCACGGGTCGGTGTAGTGTCAGTGTGGTGTCGGCCACGGTTCGGTGTGGTGTCAGTGTGGTGTCGGCCACGGGTCGGTGTAGTGTCAGTGTGGTGTCGGCCACGGGTCGGTGTGGTGTCAGTGTGGTGTCGGTCACGGGTCTGTGTAGTGTCAGTGTGGTGTCGGTCACGGGTCGGTGTGGTGTCAGTGTGGTGTCGGTCACCGGTCGGCGTGGTGTCAGTGTGGTGTCCGCCACGGGTCGGTGTGGTGTCAGTGTTGTGTCGGTCACAGGTCGGTGTGGTGTCAGTGTGGTGTCCGCCACAGGTCGGTGTGGTGTCAGTGTGGTGTCGGACGCGGGTCGGTGTGGTGTCAGTGTGGTGTCGGACGCAGGTCGGTGTGCTGTCAGTGTGGTGCAGGCCACTGGTCTGTGTTGTGCCAGTGTGGTGTCGGCTACGGGTCGGTGTGGTGTCAGTGTGGTGTCGACCACGGGTCGGTGTGCTGTCAGTGTGGTGTCGGCCACGGGTCGGTGTGGTGTCAGTGTGGTGTCGGCTACGTGTCGGTGAGGTGTCAGTGTCGTGTCGGCCACGGGTCTGTGTGGCGTCAGTGTGGTGTCGGCCACGGGTCGGTGTGGTGTCAGTGAGGTGTCGGCCACGGGTCGGTGTGGTGTCAGTGTGGTGTCGGCCCCGGGTCGGTAAGCTGTCAGTGTGGTGTCGGCTACGGGTCGGTGTGGTGTCAGTGTGGTGTCGACCACGGGTCGGTGTGCTGTCAGTGAGGTGTCGGCCACCGGTCGGTGTGGTGTCATTGTGGTGTCGGCCACAGGTCGGTGTGGTGTCAGTGTGGTCTCCGCCAAGGGCCGGTGTTGTGTCAGTGTGGTGTCGGCCACGGGTCGGTGTGGTGTCAGTGTGGTCTCCGCCAAGGGCCGGTGTTGTGTCAGTGTGGTGTTGGCCACGGGTCGGTGTGGTGTCGGGCACAGGTCGGTGTGGTGTCAATGTGGTGTCGGCCACAGGTCGGTGTGGTGTCAGTGTGGTGTCGGCCAGAGGTCGGCGTGGTGTCAGTGTGGTGTCGGCTGCGGGTCGGTGTGGTGTCAGTGTGGTGTCGGCCAGAGGTCGGCGTGGTGTCAGTGTGGTGTCGGCTGCGGGTCGGTGTGGTGTCAGTGTGGTGTCGGCCAGAGGTCGGCGTGGTGTCAGTGTGGTGTCGGTCACGGGTCGGTGTGGTGTCAGTGTGGTGTCGGTCACGGGGCGGTGTGGTGTCAGTGTGGTGTAGGCCACGGGTCGGTGTAGTGTCAGTGTGGTGTCGGCCACAGGTCGGTGTGGTGTCAGTGTGGTCTCGGCTACGGGTTGGTGTGGTGTCAGTGTGGTGTCGGCCACGGGTCGGTGTGATGTCAGGGTGGTGTCGGCCACAGGTCGGTGTGGTGTCGGACACGAGTCAGCGTGGTGTCAGTGTGGTGTCGACCACGGATCGGTGTGGTGTCAGTGTGGTCTCGGCCACGGGTCGGTGTGGTGTCAGTGTGGTCTCGGCCACGGGTCGGTGTGGTGTCAGTGTGGTGTCGGCCACGGGTCGGTGTGGTGTCAGTGTGGTGTCGGACACGGGTCAGCGTGGTGTCAGTGTGGTGTCGGACGCGGGTCGGTGTAGTGTCAGTGTGGTGTCGTCCACGGGTCGGTGTGGTTTCAGTGTAACGTCGGACACGGGTCGGTGCGCCGTCAGTGTGGTGTCGGAGACGGGTCGGTGTGGTGTCAGTGTGGTGTCGGACACGGGTCGGTGAAGTGTCAGTGTGGTGTCGGCCACGGGTCGGTGTGGTGTCAGTGTGGTGTCGGCCACGGGTCGGTTTGGTGTCGGCCACGGGTCGGTGTGGTGTCGGACACGGGTCGGTGTAGTGTCAGTGTGGTGTCGGCCACAGGTCGGTGTGGTGTCAGTGTGGTGTCGGCCACAGGTCGGTGTGGTGTCAGTGTGGTGTCGGCCACGGGTCTGTGTGGTGTCAGTGTGGTGTCGGTAACGGGTCGGTGTGGTGTCAGTGTGGTGTCGGCCACTGGTCGGTGTGGTGTCAGTGTGGTGTCGGCCACAAATAAGCAATACTGCCTTTAGCAGAGATTTGCTGTGACTACCCACTATGTCGACCGACTCAATCATAAAGGCGCTACAAATTGGCTGCATTCCTTAGAAAATGCACCAAAACCAGACAAGTGAAACTTTGTAGGATCCCCATCATTGGGCAGCACCGGGATATAACCCCAAATCCATAAAGTAGTCAATAATCCATCAATATCATGGTTACACCGCTAATAATAATATATAAATCTCCACATGTTGTTCGCCCTCCAGCAATATATGTATTAAATCTATCAGTATCATGGTTAAACCGCTAATAATAATATATAAATCTCCACATGTTGTTCGCCCTCCAGCAATATATGTATTAAATCCATTCACAACAGCAAGTCAGACCCAAGTGACGTAATTTATCCTGTCCATGGTATATGGACTGAAAGGCTCATTGTAACCGCCAAACAGTTTATACCGGTTTACAATCAAGACATAAATAATGGGATTAACCGCCTTTCGGCATTAAATTCTGTAACAAATAACTGCGGCACCTGAGGTTATATGAACCAAAACCCAGTGTGCGCAGCTTACATGTGTAAATAATCCAATATTATTTACACCCTGGGAGAACCCCACAAAATCCAAACTGGCATTGCAAATTCTAATTGCTGTATAAATATACCCAATATAACTGAGATTAATAATATATAGGTTTTATACCTGGGGGCTGTACATACTGCCAACCAGTAAAACCGTACGACATATATGTGGCTATAGATCACCCTTATTATAATAAACCACCATAGTTGCTGGCTCACAATCAATTAATTCAAATTCTACAACTCAAACACATGTCTGACAAAACAACTAAATATGTACCCACAAATAGCTTAAAGTAAATAGATTCTCAGTAAGGTTATAGGTGGAATAATACTTGATTCCAGAATATAGAAATAGAAATAACTCCAGCCTTTAAACTACCATAAGAGACTGCACCACGAAATATAAATTCGGAAACCCGTAATGGCGGCCCTACCACGTGTTTACCACGCACCCCATTCCATCCGATCCAGAACTAAGTCTGATACATACATAAAAAATCACACAGTAGATAACCATGGGATTACACACAGTAATTACAAACATATAACAATTAACAGTAAAGCATGGCATTTAAGGTGCTCACCTGGAGTTGTGGCCGAGTGGTCTGAGCGGGTAAAAAGATGTTTCCGGATGACTAAATCTTAAGGTACGTGTGTTCTCTATGGATCCTCAGCAGCAAGTGATGCTCTGAGGACCACCGGAATCTGGCGCACCGGAAGCCCGCGAAACCCCGCACGAAATTAACATAAATAAACTAAATGCCGAAAACCGCTCAGACTACCCGGCAACACATGTATATAGTGGATACATATACTATACATAACATACTGTCATTAAAGATTTCCCGAATGAGAACGTCATTGGTTTAAGGAGTAGCTGGGGGTGTTGTGTGTGCAGGCGGCAGTGAGTGTTGACCTGTGATGAGCTGGTGCGGGGCGATAACCTTGCCCTGTGGAGACTGCAGCAGGAAGCCGCCAGTCAGCATACTGCCCTGAGTCACCACCACGCTCTTCATGCCCCCTGGCGACACACCTGTAAAACATGTAGTCATCAGAACAGAGCGCCACCTGCCGACACACCTGTAAAACATGTAGTCATCAGACCAGAGCGCCACCTGCCGACACACCTGTAAAACATGTAGTCATCAGACCAGAGCGCCACCTGCCGACACACCTGTAAAACATGCAGTCATCAGACCAGAGCGCCACCTGCCGACACACCTGTAAAACATGTAGTCATCAGACCAGAGCGCCCCCTGCCGACACACCTGTAAAACATGTAGTCATCAGACCAGAGCGCCACCTGCCGACACACCTGTAAAACATGTAGTCATCAGACCAGAGCGCCACCTGCCGACACACCTGTAAAACATGTAGTCATCACACCAGAGCGCCACCTGCCGACACACCTGTAAAACATTTAGTCATCAGACCAGAGCGCCACCTGCCGACACACCTGTAAAATATGTAGTCATCACACCAGAGCGCCACCTGCCGACACACCTGTAAAATATGTAGTCATCACACCAGAGCGCCACCTGCCGACACACCTGTAAAACATGTAGTCATCAGACCAGAGCGCCACCTGCCCACACACCTGTAAAACATGTAGTCATCAGACCAGAGCGCCACCTGCCGACACACCTGTAAAACATGTAGTCATCAGACCAGAGCGCCACCTGCCGACACACCTGTAAAACATGTAGTCATCACACCAGAGCGCCACCTGCCGACACACCTGTAAAACATGTAGTCATCAGACCAGAGCGCCACCTGCCGACACACCTATAAAATATGTAGTCATCACACCAGAGCGCCACCTGCCGACACACGTGTAAAATATGTAGTCATCACACCAGAGCGCCACCTGCCGACACACCTGTAAAACATGTAGTCATCAGACCAGAGCGCCACCTGCCGACACACCTGTAAAACATGTAGTCATCAGACCAGAGCGCCACCTGCCGACACACCTGTAAAACATGTAGTCATCAGACCAGAGCGCCACCTGCCGACACACCTGTAAAACATGTAGTCATCACACCAGAGCGCCACCTGCCGACACACCTGTAAAACATGTAGTCATCAGACCAGAGCGCCACCTGCCGACACACCTGTAAAATATGTAGTCATCACACCAGAGCGCCACCTGCCGACACACGTGTAAAATATGTAGTCATCACACCAGAGCGCCACCTGCCGACACACCTGTAAAACATGTAGTCATCAGACCAGAGCGCCACCTGCCGACACACCTGTAAAACATGTAGTCATCAGACCAGAGCGCCCCCTGCCGACACACCTGTAAAACATGTAGTCATCAGACCAAAGCGCCACCTGCCGACACACCTGTAAAACATGTAGTCATCAGACCAGAGCGCCACCTGCCGACACACCTGTAAAATATGTAGTCATCACACCAGAGCGCCACCTGCCGACACACTTGTAAAACATGTAGTCATCAGACTAGAGCGCCACCTGCCGACACACGTGTAAAATATGTAGTCATCACACCAGAGCGCCACCTGCCGACACACCTGTAAAACATGTAGTCATCAGACCAGAGCGCCACCTGCCGAGACACCTGTAAAACATGTAGTCATCAGACCAGAGCGCCACCTGCCGACACACCTGTAAAACATGTAGTCATCAGACCAGAGCGCCACCTGCCGACACACCTGTAAAACATGTAGTCATCACACCAGAGCGCCACCTGCCGACACACCTGTAAAACATGTAGTCATCAGACCAGAGCGCCACCTGCCGACACACCTGTAAAATATGTAGTCATCACACCAGAGCGCCACCTGCCGACACACGTGTAAAATATGTAGTCATCACACCAGAGCGCCACCTGCCGACACACCTGTAAAACATGTAGTCATCAGACCAGAGCGCCACCTGCCGACACACCTGTAAAACATGTAGTCATCAGACCAGAGCGCCACCTGCCGACACACCTGTAAAACATGTAGTCATCAGACCAAAGCGCCACCTGCCGACACACCTGTAAAACATGTAGTCATCAGACCAGAGCGCCACCTGCCGACACACCTGTAAAATATGTAGTCATCACACCAGAGCGCCACCTGCCGACACACTTGTAAAACATGTAGTCATCAGACTAGAGCGCCACCTGCCGACACACCTGTCAAATATGTAGTCATCAGACCAGAGCGCCACTTGCCGACACAAGTAGTAGGGAGAGTGAGTCCAGAGACATCAAGCTCACACACCTCCCCCCCCCCCCCCTCCCCGTGGTCGTGCTATAGCGCGACCGAAAATTTTGAAATATCGATTTGAAATTGCCGGTCACGAGTTAATGAGGTCATTAATTTTTGTCAAACGTCTTTGTTTCCGTGCTATAGCACGGGGTATAATTAGCATAAATTACGATGTAAATAGCTAATTAAGCTGTCAACAAGGTTATTCATAATTGCTTGAAGTCTTTGTTTCCGCGTTATAGTACGGGGTATAAATAGTATAAATTAGTATGTAAATAGGTATATTCAACAAGGTTATTAATCATTGTTTGTCTATGTTCTCGTGCTATAGTACGAGTGAATGAAGAAGACATATTGTTTGAAGTCTTCAATCTGCGATCAAGTACTATTATGAATAGGTAATAAATGAACAAGTCCTTTTGCTTTGATGAAACAGTAAATCATTTAATCGCTATAGATATCGCCATGTAAACTGTATATTCTCGCGTTACAGTACGATTAATCGTCAATGACACGTGTATATAATCAATGTAATCAGGCCATGTGAGATCCTATAAGCTGTGTAATATGTTTGTTTGTTTGTAAAAACCATAGGATATGTTTCGAGTAAACCATATTAACGCAAATACAATCATCCATTTTGCAATTTTTTTTTTATTCCTATATCACTACATGAATACCATTACCCGCTACAACATCTATCGTGGTCAAAAAAAACTTAGTATCACAAAAAATATACACCTTCATATCATATTATTATACATGACAATTTAGACAATGGGTAAAGAGGTCTTGCACGCGGTTTGCATAAAACGCGGGGACTGCCGGCGAGTGATACGCGGAAAGTGAACAGATTGGAAATTATGAATATAGTTGTCATTGCACATGGCGTGTGGAGACCAATACTCTCGATAGATTCGTGACATGGAGTAATTTCTACATTTGAAATATAAGTAAAATAGACAGTATTCTCCGCATACATCTGTGCCAAGTGACTGCCACACCGCTCTCATGGGTTGTTGAATAAAATATTCCAAGTGTTTAAGGTTCACATAGGCACGAATTGGTTTTCCTAGTGAGTCAAACATCTCAATTTTCCCCCATGACATTTTATAGAAAGCCAACCAGTGTCTTCCTGGTTGATTGGATCTATCTGTATTCACGATATAACCACCAGGTGGAAGGTGAACGTGAAACTGATCGGCGGCCAAGACGGCGAATTGTCGCCATCTCCAACACGAATCCCTTTCTAGGGCTGTTTGTAATTGAGACGTATTCATGAGTGTAGAAATACGTTCATTTTGGGTGCGACGTGTGTGTGACGGTCGGTTACAACTACTGTCTATATCACACTTTTACAACTATTTATATATGCTGCTACTGGGCTTATACTTTTTCGACTTGTCGTGCGTCCATTCACGTATCAAATTTTGACGGCCAACCACGGAAGCGAACCAATACTTCTTGACGGCGACCGCGTCGTCTTCTTTTTAAGATCTTTTCCACGTGAAATAATCCCTCGGGGTCATACTTGACTCGTTGCAGTTCACTTTGTCGAAAAGAACCTACGATGCGTTCACCGGTAAGATCTTCAATCTCATACGAAGGAATTCCTTCTCGCATTTGACGACTGTGAACTTTAAACACTTCTCCAGACCATTTCTCATCGTATTCTCTAGAAAATATCCCTCTGATGTAAGATACGCGTACGTGACTGCCAATGGGGAATATGAATACCGATGAACGAAGTGGTCGAGGGATAGCGGGATGATAGACTCTCTGCCACACCTGTACTTCGTTATCCGTATTGACCTCTCGCGGTGACATTTGTATGGATCGATGAAAGGAGGCGCGATTGTTTGTGAAAGAAATAACGAGTAATATGTCCTTTCAACGTTTTAATGAATCGTTCCGCGTAATTGGCTTTGGTAACGGAATGGCTGACAAAATGTTTACACTGGTGATTTCTCAACACTCGTTGCACTGTCTTGGCTTTGAATTCTTGTCCTTTATCAGTGCGAAGATGGGAGGGGGCTTGCGCGTGTTGAAAAATATCTTCAAAAGCTGCCGCTACATCTGTTCCTTTTTTGGATGGGAGAGCTCGTGTATAAGCGTATCTAGACAAGATATCAATGGCTACTAGAATATAGATGTACTTGTCGTTACTCTCCTTGTATTTTACCATATCCACCAAATCCGCATCCCATTGGTAGCCTAAGCGCCCCACCACCACTTGTCGTTCATGAGATGATTTTCTGATGGGTCGGTGAAGAGTGTACACTTGTTGACTTCGTAGAAATTGTCGGATTTGTGAACGCGTCACCTGTACACCTTCAGCACGCAATGTCTTATACAATCGCGATGGACCGCTGAATGCTGCGGGGTGGTTGGGGTCAAAGTATATGCGAGACAAAACATCTTCCATCGTTTATAATGTAATCCACTGCGAAGGGGAATGCTCCTCAGCTCTCAATCCCCGAAGTCGTTGTGTGTTGGTGATGAAACTTAAGGGGACATTTCTTTCCCGCAGAAGCTGGTAAAATTCATTCGCTCCTCTCGGGGTAAACCGTGTAGATTGGCGGCAGACGTCTTTCAAAAGATCGACGATGTGGCTTCCGGGGATGAACGATTCTCGAATGAAGACTTCCCCTCGTTCATTCCATTTTATGTCAGATTCTATCAAATCCAACAACGACTTCATTTTATGTTGACAATTTTTCGGTAATGCACTGACAATAACTGCTTCATTCAGCTTTTGTGTCACTTTATCCTCAGTGGGAATAGGCGAAGCGGCACGAACAACAGTGATATCATGTCGAGGAGAGATTTCTCCCTCGGGTTGTGGCGTCTCTTGTTGTATGAGTTTCATCCATCGGTCGTATTTCTCAATAGGTATCAGAACGGCTTTCTTCATCGCGTAGCAGTGGATGCAAGTGAGACCAAACCGTCTGAAGAAGTATCTGAATATGTTTACTATGTCGTCTCAATAGAGTCCTGGAGGCTGACAACGTTGGTGAGGATTGAGATAAAAGTCGTAAAATACGTTTGAATGGATTCAGCGCTTGAATCTGTTCAGCTGACAGTGCGAAACGACCACGTAAAATATTTATAATGATTTCACGCAAAACAAGAACTTGGTTGGATGTAGCTGTTGAAAGGAGTGCTAGTCTTTGTTGGGGATCTGTCTTGGCTACTAAGTTGAGAAAATCGCTCTCTTCCTTCACTTTGTTGGACATTTCCACAGTTGTCTGCCGAAACAACGCGGGAGACGCGCTATTTATAGGAGTAGATCCACATGTCTTCACCAGGAAACACACGCGACCGCAATCGGTAGTCGTCCAAAGCGTTAACGGTAGCGTCCACCACTAAATACCCATGCATCACAGACGTTGCATCCTGGTAGGCACTCATGAAAGCCTGTACGTGATGTGGATATAACTGCCTTGCCAGATACTGAATCTGATTGGCGTCACGTGGGCTTTTGAATAAAACTAAATACTCTGTATTCAGTTGTATAGTTCTGGAATAGCGTCCCGCGTGAAATAGATTTTGACTCACTAAGACGACGCTTAGCTTTCTGTGGTGCGATTCGCGTGTAAATAAGTTGCTGACGAGAGTGGAAGCCGCCGCTTCTAGATAAAGATCATCAATCACCAACAGCGTATGTTCTCCATCTCCATAAGTATCCACTTCTTTCATCGTCGGTAAGGCTTTAACAAATATGATACCGTCACGTTCCATCTGTTCAAAAATATGTTGCCAAACTCCGTAAAAATAAATAACTTTACTGGGTGAGGGATCTTGAAACATCTTATTCTTATGATGTATAAATCTTTGTATCCATTGAGTCTTTCCACACTTGGAAGGACCAGCGAGGAAATAGGTAGAGTATGGTTTCCACGGTAGGACGATTTGTTCACTCATCATGATGCTAATCGTTTTGCGTTCGCAACACGTATATATAGTGCTCTTGAATTTGACTGGCAACGCGCATGCGTCCTTTCCGTTTCAAAGATTCACACACATCATGGGTAAATATTCTCAATATTTCGCGACGTCCATCATGCCAAATATTGTCTGCTAAAAAACTTTTTAGAATGTGTTGGTACTCTTCCAATGAATTTGTCATTTTAACACCGTTCTTCCACAAGGTGTGAGACTGAAAAGTTTCTTCACTACTTTGACTCCACAGCATACCCATTTCAAAATGTGACAGATGGTGTGGACTGAGCGCGTCAAACGCTCAGTTGGTTATAAGCTATTTATAGAAGTGACATCAGCTGTAATATGTTGCCGTTACAGTCAAAAGATGATGAGTCACCGTGTGCTATTTATAGAACTGACATCACTATATGAGCGTGCTTCTAGAAGGTTCGAGATGAGTCATCGTTATGAAACAATGGAAAATATCGCAGGTGTCAGCACAAATGAAAGTTGGTTGGTTATAAAACGCTTGACAATAACGCATGTGACAGCAGTTTGAAGCATCACACACATCATGGAGGTCAAGTTTCATCGTATAAAGTTGCCTTTAGGCGAAGACCATTTTGCGGAGATTGAAAGAAATAGCAAAAATGGCTTTCTGGTATACATCTCTTTACCATCAGGCCGTCGCGTAAAATTAACTTCTCAAGCGTGGCGAGCTGTAGCGGACAACGCGGCGGCCATCGACAGAGCCCTAAATCTGATTGGACGCGAGACGGTAGAAGTGGACCCGCCCCTTCTCAGATAAATGTCGTCCCAACCCGATGTGAGACAGTACAAGTTCCCTCACCCGTATGTAAGACGAATAAAATGCCACAAGTTGAACCCACGAATGAAGAACCACCTTCGACAACGCCCGATTACATGTGGTTGACTGATGTCATTGAACAATTGGCCAAAGAGTACCATTAAATATGTGAACTTATGTCTATGCGATTATATGAAATAAAGAATCAAATAAAGAGTAGATTATATTTATTATGTACCACAAAACATTCGACACAAAGTATACAGACTAACCTTGGTATCATTATTTATATAATAAAAAATACATAGTATCGATATAATACAGTATTAAACAACTTGTAAATCATCCACTCGTTCGTCACAACACACTGTAGTTGGGAATGAAACCCCATATCATAACACATATTTATCATAATAATAATAATATAATTCTACATTCTTTATATCTATATAAACACAAATATATATATATATATGTTATCAAGATCATATACATATATAATATACTTTAAGGTTTACATATACACAGTCTTATATACAATACAAGATGCAGGTCATTCATGCTTCTTCCTCCGTCTCCTTTTCTTCATATGGGCACAACGTTATATCTAAGGGTACAGTATGTATCCCGTCACCCTGCACCTGCCTCTTCACATACATGTAAGAAAAACCGGCTCGCTCTTGAGTGTAAGAGAGGATTTCATTATTTTTTACCAAAAATCCCCTGTTGGTAGCAGACCGAGTGGCTTGATTGTCTATGACGTCATGAAAGATATCCTGCGGATTGGTAATCCAACGCTTTTGCACACCTTTACACGATAATTTAATAGATTCATCTTTACCGACCACCAGATAAGATTTAGACGATAGGCCTAAAAATTTTCTGCCATCACTGAATTCCTTCTTGAACAATCCTGGAGTTCTAGCATCATACTGTTCGTGGGTCTTACAACATTGGCGTGGGAAAAAATAATTTTCCGCAGTGAAACTTTTATTATCACAATGATGATATAAATCGTTTAAAAATTCTTCTTTTGCACCTGGAAGAAGTATATCTTCCAGATTCTCTTCAGACATTGCCAAATAAAGGCTGTCTGTGTCTGTTTCTAACAACTCGAATTTCCGATAATCCACCTTCTCCCTCAGGAAATCAAAGTAAAATTCCAACATTCTTTTCTTGGCGTTTTGAAGTATGAACAATGCATTCTGTACGGGTATATCTAACTTCAATGCTTTTTTTGACATTTCTAACTCATACAAGTCAGGACTGATCTCGTTCAATGAGCGAAAACAAGGATCGTTTACTTTCCGACACACTTTTACTCTATCAGTTTCGTATTGAATATTGCGAAATTTCTCCGGGTTGAGGAGTTGGCTACCGTAAGCAGAATTCCCTTCCAACTTTGCTAAAACTGCCAACAGTGAATTTGAATTTCTGTCACCATCCCGTCTCGCAGCCGTGATAGTTTCCACAAAAGGTGAAAAACACTTTTGTTTCGAGTATTCGACTGAGTCGTAAATGTGAGTTACTACAAGACCGTGTTCCAGATACCACTTCAACAAGGGAGTGGTTACCAACAGTTTATGGGCTTTCATGGCGTTCACTAGCAACCTCTTACTCGTTTTTGGAATATTATTAGTTTCAGCAAACCTCTGCATGTGTTCTCCCCACATTTCATATGGTATAGTGGCGTTACAGAACAGTGGAGGAAATTCTGCGAAATATTCCTTTGGTGACATACCCTTCGATTTATTGACCATGTTCGGGACACTCCATACATTAGGGACTTCTAAATCAACCTCTAGAAACCCAAAGAAGGTGTCATCTTTTACCGCTTGTAGGAGTTGATCTTGGTTTACCCTACCCCTTCCATAACGACAAGTAAAAGTTGGGGCTTGACTATTAACAAATACTTTAAGATCTGGATAGTGATTGAGAGATTCATTGAAATGACACTCCCATTCCTCAATCACCGTGTAACCACATTTCTCCAATTCTATAGTACGTTTTTGTGTGCGATCTCTCCTCTTCTTTCGTAGTTTTTCTTTTTTCTCCACATCGCTCTTCATACATTCATGACCATGCCAATAACATCCTATCAAAATGTAAAGAAAATGAATTCTTTTCAATGTAAAGAACACAAATAGACTGCAATGGGATAACTTTATCATCTCAATTTTCGATAACGGTTATAAAGTATATTTTTGGCAATAACAATAACTTATCTTTAAAAGTGTAATAATTATAAAATAGAGGTAAAACTAATTTAAGTTATTGGTTAATTTTCGATTGACGTCATTGCTCGACAAGTTCGCTTACCGTGAAATTCATAAATTGTCTTCTTTTCTGCATCCAATCCATCCACCGCATAGCTTCCGAATTTTACCTCTCGTCCGTGGTTGAGGCGATGGATGATGTCAATGGTCGGGTCTTTTTTCATTATCCAATTCATCCAGTGATACATGGATTGGTGTTTACTGGATACCTCACATGTAAAGTTACGGTCTGCACGACGACGATAAAACGCACCCACAGGAAAATAATCCTGAAAGGAACTGAGGTAGAGCGCGTTCGCATCGTATCCCCACACACTTTTACAAGGAAAGTGACGATGATTCCTGATGTAAGTTTTTCCCGCTTCGTGATAGCGTGTGAAAATGACAGATAATCCTCCAAAGAGATTGGCGCGGATTTTGTGATACATATCTTTGTGGCGATAGCCAAAGAGGGCAAAAGATGCATTTTCATTACGGGCGCATTTGTCCAGAAGTCTTCGTGCCACGCCGGGAACAGACACACAATCCTTAAACGCGTCTATTCCTTTGTTTGCGAATAGTGTCCGCATCTTCTCTGCCGCCTCAACGAATGGTAAAACATCTAATGTGTTATACCACCGCAGAAAATCTTCCATCGTCTTCATTTCTTCCGTCTCCCATGCATCGAGTAGAACAGCGTAATTCGACTCTATCTCTTCAGGAGATTGTCCCAAGACATTTTGACCCTTCAGGGTAGAAAAGAATGCTTCCATCTGTGGAAGGGCTTTGTAGGTAAGTTTATCTATGTCATCCAACCATTCATACGGGAAGAATGATTTCTTTTGATCTGTCTCAAAGGTGCGCAGAAATTTATCATATGAAGTACCGGGAGGTAAATACTGCGTCACATCCAGAAAACGGAAGGAAGGGTTGCTTATACATACGTACACATTGTTTCTCTTGATGACAAACATCTTTTCCTTTTTCTCTCCTGTTTCCCCCGATTCACCATTCTCATCTTCACAATTCTCTTCAGCTTTTACATCTTCCGCCATGATACGGAGAAAAGATGACCGTTTTAAAAGGTTTATGTCATATTTTCCTGAATTGAATCCAAGCACCGGGAGTTGGCGGCAATATCCTTCAAATCTCCCGTAAAGTTTATTTACAGCTTTCAGCATTGGATGGTCATTATCTCCATCCTCCTGTTCTGGTTTGCCTTGTAGTTCACAGATTTCCTCTTCATCGTCATTCTCCTGATATCCTTGTTCTTCCCCACTTAGGTGTGGTACATGGAATGGATTTAACCAGTCTTCTCCCAACTCACATAATTCTTCACGGTCCTTGTCTTCTGCTTGTAATGTTTGTCGTAGGGAATCCAATTCTTCAAAAACATATTCCCATTTCTTTTTCGCTAATTCGTAGGATTTCTCCTGAATTTTATACAACTGTGTAAACATTTGATCGACCAAAGTATCCGGGTTCGGATCGACAAAGCATACACCTTCACGATAATCGGGGACATTGCTGCATACAGCTACAGAGATGGGTATGTGTTTTGTCGAAAATGTCATTTTCCCTGAAGAAGTTTCGTTATGGATAGGTGACAGTAGGGATTCAAAGTCAAAGGTAGAAATCCACGGGAAATAACGTTCCCCATCAGGAACGTGAATGCCGACTTGATCCAATAAATCAAAGACGCTGTCTGCGCCTTGATAAAATCCCCCGCTGTATACAAATGTGGTTTTTGACGAGCAAGTACGTTGGTGACGTCGCAAAGGCCACGGTAGGGGAAAGTGACGCTCGCACGTATCACATTGAAATTTATGAGCGAAGAATTGTATATTTGTGATGAGAGAAAGATGATTTTGAAATACATTCATGTGAATGTCATTCCTTCCTCCGTCGGTACCGTGTCTACCACAACTTCTATAAATAGAGGTAGCTGTGTCTTTCTCAGATAGTGCATATAAGAAGATGTTCACCTTAAATAATGTCTCTAAGGATGACTTATCATCAACGGTTACTCCTTTAAAGGTATCCGGTGTTTGGGTGAAATCGGGATCATGTTGTCTTTTCCAGGAGCACCATTGGTCTAATAATTTATCGGCCCCGTCATTCAGTGAAGTCCACGACGGTTGACGGTGATACGCTAAACAACGAAAGAAACACCTGTGATCTCTGTAAGGTCTGCCACAGTCTTTATCTGTCGTCGTCGTCAAAAGACTCTTCTTGTTTTTTAGATACGCGGGAAGAACTGGCGGACTTCCCATGGTGTAGGACGTTTTCGTTGCTACGTAGCGAATGTTAGTCAGACATACAAAAATCCATTTGGAGTCCGGACGTTCCCGCATAAGTGTATCCAGTAAATTTAAACGAAGAATTTTCTCCTGGATCCTATCCAGATCTCGTGTAGAACTCAGAGAGAGCGGATACGTAAACAGTTGGTTGTTGAGATGGGGGTAAAAGTATCGTAGTTCCCCCGTCTCTCTGTTTCGTAAAACAAAACCTGCCGCAGCATTAATTTTTACAGCGCGGTCTTCTCTGTCAAACATATAGCGTATATGTTCCATCATATCACGTTCTTGGAAATTTGAAGGATCGATAGGAAAATTATAAATATTGGTCAGTCTCTCATTGCTGGACCGATGTGGTTCAAGAATGACTCTGGAATGGCGCTGGTAAACATTGGCCAATGCGGTATCGACTTCCCCGTTTTCGGTCCACGGCTCATCGCCTTCTGCAAACGGATGCGGCTGTAAAGCGCTGCCGCCGCTTTGATGGACATTACGTCTGTGAAGGAAGAAATCTACCCATCCCTCACAACGGTGATGACATAGCCGACAAGTCACTATATCCGTACCTGGTGATAATCGCTTAGAGGCACTGGTTTTCCCATCGCTTTTTCTCTTCTTCTGGACAGTATTTTCCGCTTCCGTCGTCTCAGTGACGGATTGTGACTCTGTTGAGGGAATCGTATTCATTTTATGACAAGAGTGTTCTCTCAAGTGATGTAGGGTCATGAAAGACGTCTTACACCGTGGACAAGTGTGAGTCTTCGCCTCGTGTTGATGGGTGTGAGCCCGAAGATCAATAGCAGTTTTCACTCCCAGACCACACTGTCCACAATGGTAGGGATGACGATGAGTATTTTCGTGAACCCGCAAGTTCTATTCGTTTGACATTATTTTCCCACAATGTGAGCACGGAAATGTCACCGCGGGTCTGCGTTGAGCGTGAGTATTTTCATGTACACGCAAGTTATGTCCATTATACATTTCTTTTCCGCAGTCTTTGCATTTAAAACTCTCTCTTTCACAAACAGTATGTTTGGGTCTGCGTTGAGCGTGAGTATTTTCATGTACACGCAAGTTATGTCCATTATACATTTCTTTTCCGCAGTCTTTGCATTTAAAACTCTCTCTTTCACAAACAGTATGTTTGGGTCTGCGTTGAGCGTGAGTATTTTCATGCACACGCAAATTATGGCCATTATCCATTTCTTTTCCACAGTCTTTACATTTAAAACCCTCTCTTTCACAAACAGTATGTTTGGCTCTCATATGTTGATCCAGATTATAACGGTTGCCACAGAACCGATGGCACAGCGAGCAGGTAGCGTCGTTCTCCATGATGACTGATTTCGAATGATGTTAAGCCGGTGGGTATCCCCACTATTTATAATACGCAACGCAGGGGACGCGCTCACTTTGGTTTTGCAGACGACAGCAAAATATAAATGAGTCATCACCACTGGCATGCGATTATTGTTGCTGCGTGACGTTCGTGTAACGGTTTTTTCTTTGTCTAGTCATCTAGGAGCAGAAGGGAATAATTAAATGTCCACAGGCGGTTGTTGAAGAGGTTAAACGATTGACCTTTCTGGCCGACGTATTAATGACTTGCAGATGAAAAACTACCTGAGGTGAAGGCCATAAAGCCCGCTTATTACTATCGAAGTATTAGTCTGACTCATCGAACAACTGTCATAAATCTTCTCCCTCACGACAAAAGGACCGACAGTTGAATAATGTTACAACCGAAACGATAATTAAGGTGATTATTCTCTCCGATAGTTAACAAAGAGCATATCATAGGGACACTCCAAAGTTATACGTACAAATCCCGTCGGCCTCGTCAAACTCATCTATACCATCATGATTTAAATAGCTTCAGTGAACCAGCTGCCACGGATTGGCGTGCCGATCATGTAACGGAGATTCTAACCATTCGGGATGGGAAGGTATAATTAAATGCCCACAGGCGGTTGTTGAAGAGGTTAACCCATTGACCTTTCCGGCCGACGTACTAATGGCTTGCAGATAATACCTGAGGTGAAGAGCATAAAGCCCGCTTATTACTATCGAAATAATAGACTGACTCATCAAACAACTGTCATAACTCTTCTCCCTCGCGACAAAAGGACGCCAACCGGGCGCTTGTCTCCACGACTTGTTTGTTCGAACGTTTATAGATGCATCCTTATTACATCGGCGACAGTTGAATAATGTTACAACCGAAACTAAAATTAAGGTGATTATTCCTTCCGATAGTTAACAAAGTTCATATCACAGCGACACTTCCAAACTTGTGCGTACACAGACCGTCGGCCAATACCCCGCCAAAAACCACATGACGCTTCGCTGACTCTGACTCTGGCTCGCTGGCTCGCCCGAACTTTTGAAAGTCAGTAGGTCGTGACGGCCAGCGGGTGCTGAGGGGCTTGGAAAAAAAAAATCGATATTTGTCTCGGTCGAAGCCCCGCCCCCACCGTCCAGCGCGCTGGACGGCTCGACTAACTGCCCTCCCACCGGTGAATTCAAACGCGCATTTAAAAAAATAACCGACCGAAAATAAATAATTGTCGCTGCAACTCTACACATCAAGACAAAGACCACGAAACATCTGTCGCTCGCAGACAAGTCCTTAAAGTCACCGCTCTTTCACAAAGGTAGCATTTTGATGAGTTTTAAAACATCCACGGCCCTTTTCTGTGACCTTTAACATCAATCACACAATTCACACACAGTAGTGCATGAACCAATTATTATAAAACGTAGTGAAGCGACTCAGTCTTATTATAACGCGGGCTTGAGTTGTTGGGATTAAAAAAGTGATTGATCGCTCATTTACAGCGATTACCCGTGCGTACAAAGCCTGTTGGCCACGCCCCTCTGTCTATCTTTAAACAGATGACAAAGCCACGCCGATGTATGACGTCAGTCGTGATGCTATTTTTACACCTCGCCAAAGCATGTTCAGACACGTCCCAAGTGGGTGGATGACGAGGAGGTGGCGAGGGACTTTGTGAATATAATGTACGGGCGGTCTCCATCTTTTCACCACAACGACATGACTTCCCACAAGACAACAGCGGGCTTCGCTCCCTCCAATCGGCTACCACTCATCCCGCTGGCCAAGAAAAGAAAGTGGGAGAATACGCAGTGTACTTCCGAGCAAACTCACGATATACGCTGTCAAGAGTGCATCGGAGAGAATGTCTATTTAACTGTTCAGTATTTCAAAGACGTTTTACGCTTTGATATTAGAAAGTGGGTATGTCAAGAAAACGGCCGTGATTACCCTACAAAAGTGGGTGTCAATCTCATCACAACCCGCTGGAAGATGTTGCAGACATTGACAAACACCATAGATCGAGAATTGCAACAGACCACCAATCCACGGAAATATCATCTCGGAGGTTTGGTGATGGCCGAGGTCCTGCACCGTGGCCAGTTTCTAGATATTCGAAAATACTGGTTGCCGGATACACAAGATACGCCCGTGCCGACCCGAAAAGGAATTACTCTCGATTTAAAGCAGTGGAATTTACTTAAGTTCCATCTCAACACGATCCATGATAAGTGTGTTCCGGAACTCACCGAGTTGGTTGATTGTATGTCATCTCACCAAAATCAGGAGGGGTACTTTGACTGTGTTGAATGTTACCCGAAAGGTTTGGATAAGATACATCTATCCTAAATGTTTATGTATCCACTAAGTTACATTTGATGTATTTATGGATGACCAATCCTGAATTATGGTGAAAGTTACACTGGTGTAGATGAATATATATATATATATATATATAATTGGTGATTAGTATACGTACGTGTGACATTTAAAGTTTAGTGTCATCGGGGAAAATTGAGATGGTTGACTCACTAGGAAAACCAATTCGTGCCTATGTGAACCTTAAACACTTGGAATATTTTATTCAACAACCCATGAGAGCGGTGTGGCAGTCACTTAGCACAGATGTATGCGGAGAATACTGTCTATTTTACTTATATTTCAAATGTAGAAATTACTCCATGTCACGAATCTATCGAGAGTATTGGTCTCCACACGCCATGTGCAATGACAACTATATTCATAATTTCCAATCTGTTCACTTTCCGCGTATCACTCGCCGGCAGTCCCCGCGTTTTATGCAAACCGCGTGCAAGACCTCTTTACCCATTGTCTAAATTGTCATGTATAATAATATGATATGAAGGTGTATATTTTTTTGTGATACTAAGTTTTTTTTTTTTACCACGATAGATGTTGTAGCGGGTAATGGTATTCATGTAGTGATATAGGAATAAAAAAATTGCAAAATGGATGATTGTATTTGCGTTAATATGGTTTACTCGAAACATAACCTATGGTTTTTACAAACAAACAAACAAATTACACAGCTTATAGGATCTCACATGGCCTGATTACATTGATTATATACATGTGTCATTGACGATTAATCGTACTGTAACGCGAGAATATACAGTTTACATGGCGATATCTATAGCGATTAAATGATTTACTGTTTCATCAAAGCAAAAGGACTTGTTCATCTATTACCTATTCATAATAGTACTTGATCGCAGATTGAAGACTTCAAACAATATGTCTTCTTCATTCACTCGTACTATAGCACGAGAACATAAGACACACAATGATTAATAACCTTGTTGAATATACCTATTTACATACTAATTTATGCTAATTATACCCCGTGCTATAGCACGGAAACAAAGACTTTTGACAAAAATTAATGACCTCATTAACTCGTGAGCGGGCATTTTCAAACCGATATTTCAAAATTTTCGGTCGCGCTATAGCACGACCACGGGGGGGGGGGGAGGGGGGGAGGGGGGGGGGGTGTGTGAGCTTGATGTCTCTGGACTCACTCTCCCTACTACTGACACACATGTAAAACATGTAGTCATCACACCAGAGCGCCACCTGCCGACACATCTGTGAAATATGTAGTCATGACACCAGTGCGCCACCTGCCGACACACTTGTAAAACATGTAGTCATCAGACTAGAGCGCCACCTGCCGACACACCTGTAAAACATGTAGTCATCAGACCAGAGCGCCACTTGCCGACACACCTGTAAAACATGTAGTCATCAGACCAGAGCGTCACCTGCTGACACACCTGTAAAACATGTAGTCATCAGACCAGAGCGCCACCTGCCGACGCACCTGTAAAACATGTAGTCATCAGACCAGAGCGCCACCTGCCGACACACCTGTAAAATACGTAATCATCAGACCAGAGCGCCACCTGCCGACACACTTGTAAAATATGTAGTCATCAGACCAGAGCGCCACATGCCGACACACCTGTAAAACATGTAGTCATCACACCAGAGCGCCACCTGCCGACAGACTTGTAAACCATGTAGTCATCAGACTAGAGCGCCACCTGCCGACACACCTGTAAAACATGTAGTCATCAGACCAGAGCGTCACCTGCTGACACACCTGTAAAACATGTAGTCATCAGCCCAGAGCGCCACCTGCCGACTCACCTGTAAAACATGTACTGTCATCAGACCAGAGCGCCACCTGCCGACACAACTGTAAAACATGTAATCAGACCAGAGCGCCACCTGCCGACACACCTGTAAAACATGTAGTCATCAGAACAGAGCGCCACCTGCCGACACACGTGTAAAACATGTAGTCATCAGACGAGAGCGCCACCTGCCGACACACCTGTAAAACATGTAGTCATCAGATCAGAGCGCCACCTGCCGACACACCTGTAAAACATGTACTGTCCTCAGACCAGAGCGCCACCTGCCGACACACCTGTAAAACATGTAATCAGACCAGAGCGCCACCTGCCGACACATCTGTAAAACATGTAGTCATCACACCAGAGCGCCACCTGCCGACACACCTGTAAAACATGTAGTCATCAGACCAGAGCGCCACCTGCCGACACACCTGTAAAATATGTAGTCATCACACCAGGGCGCCACTTGCCGACACACATGTAAAACATGTAGTCATCACACCAGAGCGCCACCTGCCGACACATCTGTAAAATATGTAGTCATGACACCAGAGCGCCACCTGCCGACACACTTGTAAAACATGTAGTCATCAGACTAGAGCGCCACCTGCCGACACACCTGTAAAATATGTAGTCATCAGACCAGAGCGCCACTTGCCGACACAGATGTAAAACATGTAGTCATCACACCAGAGCGCCACCTGCCGACACATCTGTAAAATATGTAGTCATGACACCAGAGCGCCACCTGCCGACACACTTGTAAAACATGTAGTCATCAGACTAGAGCGCCACCTGCCGACACACCTGTAAAACATGTAGTCATCAGACCAGAGCGCCACTTGCCGACACACCTGTAAAACATGTAGTCATCAGACCAGAGCGTCACCTGCTGACACACCTGTAAAACATGTAGTCATCAGACCAGAGCGCCACCTGCCGACACACCTGTAAAACATGTAGTCATCACACCAGAGCGCCACCTGCCGACACACCTGTAAAACATGTAGTCATCAGACCAGAGCGCCACCTGCCGACACACCTGTAAAATATGTAGTCATCACACCAGAGCGCCACCTGCCGACACACGTGTAAAATATGTAGTCATCACACCAGAGCGCCACCTGCCGACACACCTGTCAAATATGTAGTCATCAGACCAGAGCGCCACTTGCCGACACACATGTAAAACATGTAGTCATCACACCAGAGCGCCACCTGCCGACACATCTGTAAAATATGTAGTCATGACACCAGTGCGCCACCTGCCGACACACTTGTAAAACATGTAGTCATCAGACTAGAGCGCCACCTGCCGACACACCTGTAAAACATGTAGTCATCAGACCAGAGCGCCACTTGCCGACACACCTGTAAAACATGTAGTCATCAGACCAGAGCGTCACCTGCTGACACACCTGTAAAACATGTAGTCATCAGACCAGAGCGCCACCTGCCGACACACCTGTAAAACATGTAGTCATCAGACCAGAGCGCCACCTGCCGACACACCTGTAAAATATGTAATCATCAGACCAGAGCGCCACCTGCCGACACACTTGTAAAATATGTAGTCATCAGACCAGAGCGCCACATGCCGACACACCTGTAAAACATGTAGTCATCACACCAGAGCGCCACCTGCCGACAGACTTGTAAACCATGTAGTCATCAGACTAGAGCGCCACCTGCCGACACACCTGTAAAACATGTAGTCATCAGACCAGAGCGTCACCTGCTGACACACCTGTAAAACATGTACTGTCATCAGACCAGAGCGCCACCTGCCGACACAACTGTAAAACATGTAATCAGACCAGAGCGCCACCTGCCGACACACCTGTAAAACATGTAGTCATCAGAACAGAGCGCCACCTGCCGACACACGTGTAAAACATGTAGTCATCAGACGAGAGCGCCACCTGCCGACACACCTGTAAAACATGTAGTCATCAGATCAGAGCGCCACCTGCCGACACACCTGTAAAACATGTACTGTCCTCAGACCAGAGCGCCACCTGCCGACACACCTGTAAAACATGTAATCAGACCAGAGCGCCACCTGCCGACACATCTGTAAAACATGTAGTCATCACACCAGAGCGCCACCTGCCGACACACCTGTAAAACATGTAGTCATCAGACCAGAGCGCCACCTGCCGACACACCTGTAAAATATGTAGTCATCACACCAGGGCGCCACTTGCCGACACACATGTAAAACATGTAGTCATCACACCAGAGCGCCACCTGCCGACACACCTGTAAAATATGTAGTCATCACACCAGAGCGCCACTTGCCGACACACATGTAAAACATGTAGTCATCACACCAGAGCGCCACCTGCCGACACATCTGTAAAATATGTAGTCATGACACCAGAGCGCCACCTGCCGACACACTTGTTAAACATGTAGTCATCAGACTAGAGCGCCACCTGCCGACACACCTGTAAAACATGTAGTCATCAGACCAGAGCGCCACTTGCCGACACACCTGTAAAACATGTAGTCATCAGACCAGAGCGTCACCTGCTGACACACATGAAAAACATGTAGTCATCAGACCAGAGCGCCACCTGCCGACACACCTGTAAAACATGTAGTCATCACACCAGAGCGCCACCTACCGACACACCTGTAAAACATGTAGTCATCAGACCAGAGCGCCACCTGCCGACACACCTGTAAAATATGTAGTCATCACACCAGAGCGCCACCTGCCGACACACCTGTAAAACATGTAGTCATCAGACCAGAGAGCCACCTGCCGACACACCTGTAAAATATGTAGTCATCACACCAGAGCGCCACCTGCCGACACACTTGTAAAACATGTAGTCATCAGACTAGAGCGCCACCTGCCGAGACACCTGTAAAATATGTAGTCATCAGACCAGAGCGCCACTTGCCGACACACATGTAAAACATGTAGTCATCACACCAGAGCGCCACCTGCCGACACATCTGTAAAATATGTAGTCATGACACCAGTGCGCCACCTGCCGACACACTTGTAAAACATGTAGTCATCAGACTAGAGCGCCACCTGCCGACACACCTGTAAAACATGTAGTCATCAGACCAGAGCGCCACTTGCCGACACACCTGTAAAACATGTAGTCATCAGACCAGAGCGCCACCTGCCGACACACCTGTAAAACATGTAGTCATCAGACCAGAGCGCCACCTGCCGACACACCTGTAAAATATGTAATCATCAGACCAGAGCGCCACCTGCCGACAGACTTGTAAACCATGTAGTCATCAGACTAGAGCGCCACCTGCCGACACACCTGTAAAACATGTAGTCATCAGACCAGATCGCCACTTGCCGACACACCTGTAAAACATGTAGTCATCAGGCCAGAGCGCCACCTGCCGACTCACCTGTAAAACATGTACTGTCATCAGACCAGAGCGCCACCTGCCGACACAACTGTAAAACATGTAATCAGACCAGAGCGCCACCTGCCGACACACCTGTAAAACATGTAGTCATCAGAACAGAGCGCCACCTGCCGACACACGTGTAAAACATGTAGTCATCAGACGAGAGCGCCACCTGCCGACACACCTGTAAAACATGTAGTCATCAGACCAGAGCGCCACCTGCCGACACACCTGTAAAACATGTACTGTCATCAGACCAGAGCGCCACCTGCCGACACACCTGTAAAACATGTAATCAGACCAGAGCGCCACCTGCCGACACATCTGTAAAACATGTAGTCATCACACCAGAGCGCCACCTGCCGACACACCTGTAAAACATGTAGTCATCAGACCAGAGCGCCACCTGCCGACACACCTGTAAAATATGTAGTCATCACACCAGGGCGCCACTTGCCGACACACATGTAAAACATGTAGTCATCACACCAGAGCGCCACCTGCCGACACATCTGTAAAATATGTAGTCATGACACCAGAGCGCCACCTGCCGACACACTTGTAAAACATGTAGTCATCAGACTAGAGCGCCACCTGCCGACACACCTGTAAAACATGTAGTCATCAGACCAGAGCGCCACTTGCCGACACACATGTAAAACATGTAGTCATCACACCAGAGCGCCACCTGCCGACACATCTGTAAAATATGTAGTCATGACACCAGAGCGCCACCTGCCGACACACTTGTAAAACATGTAGTCATCAGACTAGAGCGCCACCTGCCGACACACCTGTAACACATGTAGTCATCAGACCAGAGCGCCACTTGCCGACACACCTGTAAAACATGTAGTCATCAGACCAGAGCGCCACCTGCCGACACATCTGTAAAATATGTAGTCATGACACCAGTGCGCCACCTGCCGACACACTTGTAAAACATGTAGTCATCAGACTAGAGCGCCACCTGCCGACACACCTGTAAAACATGTAGTCATCAGACCAGAGCGCCACTTGCCGACACACCTGTAAAACATGTAGTCATCAGACCAGAGCGTCACCTGCTGACACACCTGTAAAACATGTAGTCATCAGACCAGAGCGCCACCTGCCGACACACCTGTAAAACATGTAGTCATCAGACCAGAGCGCCACCTGCCGACACACCTGTAAAACATGTAGTCATCACACCAGAGCGCCACCTGCCGACACATCTGTAAAATATGTAGTCATGACACCAGTGCGCCACCTGCCGACACACTTGTAAAACATGTAGTCATCAGACCAGAGCGCCACCTGCTGACACACCTGTAAAACATGTAGTCATCAGACCAGAGCGCCACCTGCCGACACACCTGTAAAACATGTAGTCATCAGACCAGAGCGCCACCTGCCGACACACCTGTAAAATATGTAATCATCAGACCAGAGCGCCACCTGCCGACACACTTGTAAAATATGTAGTCATCAGACCAGAGCGCCACATGCCGACACACCTGTAAAACATGTAGTCATCACACCAGAGCGCCACCTGCCGACAGACTTGTAAACCATGTAGTCATCAGACTAGAGCGCCACCTGCCGACACACCTGTAAAACATGTAGTCATCAGACCAGAGCGTCACCTGCTGACACACCTGTAAAACATGTACTGTCATCAGACCAGAGCGCCACCTGCCGACACAACTGTAAAACATGTAATCAGACCAGAGCGCCACCTGCCGACACACCTGTAAAACATGTAGTCATCAGAACAGAGCGCCACCTGCCGACACACGTGTAAAACATGTAGTCATCAGACGAGAGCGCCACCTGCCGACACACCTGTAAAACATGTAGTCATCAGATCAGAGCGCCACCTGCCGACACACCTGTAAAACATGTACTGTCCTCAGACCAGAGCGCCACCTGCCGACACACCTGTAAAACATGTAATCAGACCAGAGCGCCACCTGCCGACACATCTGTAAAACATGTAGTCATCACACCAGAGCGCCACCTGCCGACACACCTGTAAAACATGTAGTCATCAGACCAGAGCGCCACCTGCCGACACACCTGTAAAATATGTAGTCATCACACCAGGGCGCCACTTGCCGACACACATGTAAAACATGTAGTCATCACACCAGAGCGCCACCTGCCGACACACCTGTAAAATATGTAGTCATCACACCAGAGCGCCACTTGCCGACACACATGTAAAACATGTAGTCATCACACCAGAGCGCCACCTGCCGACACATCTGTAAAATATGTAGTCATGACACCAGAGCGCCACCTGCCGACACACTTGTTAAACATGTAGTCATCAGACTAGAGCGCCACCTGCCGACACACCTGTAAAACATGTAGTCATCAGACCAGAGCGCCACTTGCCGACACACCTGTAAAACATGTAGTCATCAGACCAGAGCGTCACCTGCTGACACACATGAAAAACATGTAGTCATCAGACCAGAGCGCCACCTGCCGACACACCTGTAAAACATGTAGTCATCACACCAGAGCGCCACCTACCGACACACCTGTAAAACATGTAGTCATCAGACCAGAGCGCCACCTGCCGACACACCTGTAAAATATGTAGTCATCACACCAGAGCGCCACCTGCCGACACACCTGTAAAACATGTAGTCATCAGACCAGAGAGCCACCTGCCGACACACCTGTAAAATATGTAGTCATCACACCAGAGCGCCACCTGCCGACACACTTGTAAAACATGTAGTCATCAGACTAGAGCGCCACCTGCCGAGACACCTGTAAAATATGTAGTCATCAGACCAGAGCGCCACTTGCCGACACACATGTAAAACATGTAGTCATCACACCAGAGCGCCACCTGCCGACACATCTGTAAAATATGTAGTCATGACACCAGTGCGCCACCTGCCGACACACTTGTAAAACATGTAGTCATCAGACTAGAGCGCCACCTGCCGACACACCTGTAAAACATGTAGTCATCAGACCAGAGCGCCACTTGCCGACACACCTGTAAAACATGTAGTCATCAGACCAGAGCGCCACCTGCCGACACACCTGTAAAACATGTAGTCATCAGACCAGAGCGCCACCTGCCGACACACCTGTAAAATATGTAATCATCAGACCAGAGCGCCACCTGCCGACAGACTTGTAAACCATGTAGTCATCAGACTAGAGCGCCACCTGCCGACACACCTGTAAAACATGTAGTCATCAGACCAGATCGCCACTTGCCGACACACCTGTAAAACATGTAGTCATCAGGCCAGAGCGCCACCTGCCGACTCACCTGTAAAACATGTACTGTCATCAGACCAGAGCGCCACCTGCCGACACAACTGTAAAACATGTAATCAGACCAGAGCGCCACCTGCCGACACACCTGTAAAACATGTAGTCATCAGAACAGAGCGCCACCTGCCGACACACGTGTAAAACATGTAGTCATCAGACGAGAGCGCCACCTGCCGACACACCTGTAAAACATGTAGTCATCAGACCAGAGCGCCACCTGCCGACACACCTGTAAAACATGTACTGTCATCAGACCAGAGCGCCACCTGCCGACACACCTGTAAAACATGTAATCAGACCAGAGCGCCACCTGCCGACACATCTGTAAAACATGTAGTCATCACACCAGAGCGCCACCTGCCGACACACCTGTAAAACATGTAGTCATCAGACCAGAGCGCCACCTGCCGACACACCTGTAAAATATGTAGTCATCACACCAGGGCGCCACTTGCCGACACACATGTAAAACATGTAGTCATCACACCAGAGCGCCACCTGCCGACACATCTGTAAAATATGTAGTCATGACACCAGAGCGCCACCTGCCGACACACTTGTAAAACATGTAGTCATCAGACTAGAGCGCCACCTGCCGACACACCTGTAAAACATGTAGTCATCAGACCAGAGCGCCACTTGCCGACACACATGTAAAACATGTAGTCATCACACCAGAGCGCCACCTGCCGACACATCTGTAAAATATGTAGTCATGACACCAGAGCGCCACCTGCCGACACACTTGTAAAACATGTAGTCATCAGACTAGAGCGCCACCTGCCGACACACCTGTAACACATGTAGTCATCAGACCAGAGCGCCACTTGCCGACACACCTGTAAAACATGTAGTCATCAGACCAGAGCGTCACCTGCTGACACACCTGTAAAACATGTAGTCATCAGACTAGAGCGCCACCTGCCGACACACCTGTAAAACATGTAGTCATCAGACCAGAGCGCCACCTGCCGACACACCTGTAAAACATGTAGTCATCAGACCAGAGCGCCACCTGCCGACACACCTGTAAAATATGTAATCATCACACCAGAGCGCCACCTGCCGACACACTTGTAAAATATGTAGTCATCAGACCAGAGAGCCACATGCCGACACACCTGTAAAACATGTAGTCATCACACCAGAGCGCCACCTGCCGACACACTTGTAAAACATGTAGTCATCAGACTAGAGCGCCACCTGCCGACACACCTGTAAAACATGTAGTCATCAGACTAGAGCGCCACCTGCCGAGACACCTGTAAAATATGTAGTCATCAGACCAGAGCGCCACTTGCCGACACACATGTAAAACATGTAGTCATCACACCAGAGCGCCACCTGCCGACACATCTGTAAAATATGTAGTCATGACACCAGTGCGCCACCTGCCGACACACTTGTAAAACATGTAGTCATCAGACTAGAGCGCCACCTGCCGACACACCTGTAAAACATGTAGTCATCAGACCAGATCGCCACTTGCCGACACACCTGTAAAACATGTAGTCATCAGGCCAGAGCGCCACCTGCCGACTCACCTGTAAAACATGTACTGTCATCAGACCAGAGCGCCACCTGCCGACACAACTGTAAAACATGTAATCAGACCAGAGCGCCACCTGCCGACACACCTGTAAAACATGTAGTCATCAGAACAGAGCGCCACCTGCCGACACACGTGTAAAACATGTAGTCATCAGACGAGAGCGCACCTGCCGACACACCTGTAAAACATGTAGTCATCAGACCAGAGCGCCACCTGCCGACACACCTGTAAAACATGTACTGTCATCAGACCAGAGCGCCACCTGCCGACACACCTGTAAAACATGTAATCAGACCAGAGCGCCACCTGCCGACACATCTGTAAAACATGTAGTCATCACACCAGAGCGCCACCTGCCGACACACCTGTAAAACATGTAGTCATCAGACCAGAGCGCCACCTGCCGACACACCTGTAAAATATGTAGTCATCACACCAGGGCGCCACTTGCCGACACACATGTAAAACATGTAGTCATCACACCAGAGCGTCACCTGCCGACACATCTGTAAAATATGTAGTCATGACACCAGAGCGCCACCTGCCGACACACTTGTAAAACATGTAGTCATCAGACTAGAGCGCCACCTGCCGACACACCTGTAAAATATGTAGTCATCAGACCAGAGCGCCACTTGCCGACACACATGTAAAACATGTAGTCATCACACCAGAGCGCCACCTGCCGACACATCTGTAAAATATGTAGTCATGACACCAGAGCGCCACCTGCCGACACACTTGTAAAACATGTAGTCATCAGACTAGAGCGCCACCTGCCGACACACCTGCAAAACATGTAGTCATCAGACCAGAGCGCCACTTGCCGACACACCTGTAAAACATGTAGTCATCAGACCAGAGCGTCACCTGCTGACACACCTGTAAAACATGTAGTCATCAGACTAGAGCGCCACCTGCCGACACACCTGTAAAACATGTAGTCATCAGACCAGAGCGCCACCTGCCGACACACCTGTAAAACATGTAGTCATCAGACCAGAGCGCCACCTGCCGACACACCTGTAAAATATGTAATCATCACACCAGAGCGCCACCTGCCGACACACTTGTAAAATATGTAGTCATCAGACCAGAGAGCCACATGCCGACACACCTGTAAAACATGTAGTCATCACACCAGAGCGCCACCTGCCGACTCACCTGTAAAACATGTACTGTCATCAGACCAGAGCGTCACCTGCCGACACAACTGTAAAACATGTAATCAGACCAGAGCGCCACCTGCCGACACACCTGTAAAACATGTAGTCATCAGAACAGAGCGCAACCTGCCGACACACCTGTAAAACTTGTAGTCATCAGACGAGAGCGCCACCTGCCGACACACCTGTAAAACATGTAGTCATCAGACCAGAGCGCCACCTGCCGACACACCTGTAAAACATGTAGTCATCAAACCAGAGCGCCACCTGCCGACACACCTGTAAAACATGTAGTCATCAGACCAAAGCGCCACCTGCCGACACACCTGTAAAACATGTAGTCATCAGACCAGAGCGCCACCTGCCGACACACCTGTAAAACATGTAGTCATCAGACCAGAGCGCCACCTGCCGACACACCTGTAAAACATGTACTGTCATCAGACCAGAGCGCCACCTGCCGACACACCTGTAAAACATGTAGTCATCAGAACAGAGCGCAACCTGCCGACACACCTGTAAAACATGTAGTCATCAGACGAGAGCGCCACCTGCCGACACACCTGTAAAACATGTAGTCATCAGACCAGAGCGCCACCTGCCGACACACCTGTAAAACATGTAGTCATCAAACCAGAGCGCCACCTGCCGACACACCTGTAAAACATGTAGTCATCAGACCAAAGCGCCACCTGCCGACACACCTGTAAAACATGTAGTCATCAGAACAGAGCGCCACCTGCCGACACACCTGTAAAACATGTAGTCATCAGACGAGAGCGCCACCTGCCGACACACCTGTAAAACATGTAGTCATCAGACCAGAGCGCCACCTGCCGACACACCTGTAAAACATGTACTGTCATCAGACCAGAGCGCCACCTGCCGACACACCTGTAAAACATGTAATCAGACCAGAGCGCCACCTGCCGACACATCTGTAAAACATGTAGTCATCAGACCAGAGCGCCACCTGCCGACACACCTGTAAAATATGTAGTCATCACACCAGGGCGCCACTTGCCGACACACATGTAAAACATGTAGTCATCACACCAGAGCGCCACCTGCCGACACATCTGTAAAATATGTAGTCATGACACCAGAGCGCCACCTGCCGACACACTTGTAAAACATGTAGTCATCAGACTAGAGCGCCACCTGCCGACACACCTGTAAAATATGTAGTCATCAGACCAGAGCGCCACTTGCCGACACACATGTAAAACATGTAGTCATCACACCAGAGCGCCACCTGCCGACACATCTGTAAAATATGTAGTCATGACACCAGAGCGCCACCTGCCGACACACTTGTAAAACATGTAGTCATCAGACTAGAGCGCCACCTGCCGACACACCTGTAAAACATGTCGTCATCAGACCAGAGCGCCACTTGCCGACACACCTGTAAAACATGTAGTCATCAGACCAGAGCGTCACCTGCTGACACACCTGTAAAACATGTAGTCATCAGACTAGAGCGCCACCTGCCGACACACCTGTAAAACATGTAGTCATCAGACCAGAGCGCCACCTGCCGACACACCTGTAAAACATGTAGTCATCAGACAAGAGCGCCACCTGCCGACACACCTGTAAAATATGTAATCATCACACCAGAGCGCCACCTGCCGACACACTTGTAAAATATGTACTGTCATCAGACCAGAGCGTCACCTGCCGACACAACTGTAAAACATGTAATCAGACCAGAGCGCCACCTGCCGACACACCTGTAAAACATGTAGTCATCAGAACAGAGCGCAACCTGCCGACACACCTGTAAAACATGTAGTCATCAGACGAGAGCGCCACCTGCCGACACACCTGTAAAACATGTAGTCATCAGACCAGAGCGCCACCTGCCGACACACCTGTAAAACATGTAGTCATCAGACCAGAGCGCCACCTGCCGACACACCTGTAAAACATGTAGTCATCAGACCAGAGCGCCACCTGCCGACACACCTGTAAAACATGTACTGTCATCAGACCAGAGCGCCACCTGCCGACACACCTGTAAAACATGTAATCAGACCAGAGCGCCACCTGCCGACACATCTGTAAAACATGTAGTCATCAGAACAGAGCGCCACCTGCAGACACACCTGTAAAACATGTAGTCATCAGACCAGAGCGCCACCTGCCGACACACCTGTAAAACATGTAGTCATCAGACCAGAGCGCCACCTGCCGACACACCTGTAAAACATGTAGTCCTCAGACCAAAGCGCCACCTGCCAACACACCTGTAAAACATGTACGGTAATCAGACCAGAGCGCCACCTGCCGACACACCTGTAAAACATGTATTGTCATCAGACCAGAGCGCCACCTGCCGACACACCTGTAAAACATGCAGTCATCAGACCAGAGCGCCACCTGCCGACACACCTGTAAAACATGTAGTCATCAGACCTTCCCTCCTCCTTCCCCTAGACATGTGGAAGGCGGACAGACCCCCCTGACCCCTCTACTCACCTGGCTAGTTATGTTGAAGCCGGACAGACCCCCCTGACCCCTCTACTCACCTGGCTAGTTATGTTGAAGCCGGACAGACCCCCCTGACCCCTCTGCTCACCTGGGTAGTTATGTTGAAGGCGGACAGACCCCCCTGACCCCTCTACTCACCTGGCTAGTTATGTTGGAGCCGGACAAACCCCCCTGACCCCTCTACTCACCTGGCTAGTTATGTTGAAGCCGGACAGACCCCCCTGACCCCTCTACTCACCTGGGTAGTTATGTTGAAGGCGGACAGACCCCCTGACCTATCTACTCACCTGGGTAGTTATGTTGAAGGCGGACAGACCCCCCTGACCCCTCTACTCACCTGGCTAGCTATGTTGAAGGCGGACAGACCCCTTGACCCCTCTACTCACCTGGGCAGCTATGTTGAAGGCGGACAGACCACCCTGACCCCTCTGCTCACCTGGGTAGTTATGTTGAAGGCGGACAGACCCCCCTGACCCCTCTACTCACCTGGCTAGCTATGTTGAAGGCGGACAGACCCCTTGACCCCTCTACTCACCTGGGTAGCTATGTTGAAGGCGGACAGACCCCCCTGACCTCTCTACTTACCTGGGTAGCTATGTTGAAGGCGGACAGACCCCCCCTGATCCCTCTACTTACCTGGGTAGCTATGTTTAAGGCGGGCAGACCCCTGACCCCTCTACTCACCTGGGTGGTTACGTTGAAGGCGGACAGACCCCCTGACCTATCTACTCACCTGGGTGGCTATGTTGAAGGCGGACAGACCCCCTTGACCCCTCTACTCACCTGGGTAGCTATGTTGAAGGCGGACAGACCCCCTGACCCCTCTACTCACCTGGGTAGCTACGTTGAAGGCGGACAGACCCCCTTGACCCCTCTACTCACCTGGGTAGCTATGTTGAAGGCGGACAGACCCCCCTGGCCCTGGATGAAGCCAATCTGGCCGCCCCTGCCGGTGACCAGCTGCACGGGTTTGCCGCCAATCTGGAAGGACTGCCCCCCGAAGAAGACAGGCTTCCCCCCTAGCATGGCCGTCTTGCCGCCCAGCACGGCACCCCCCTTCCCCGCCAGGGCCGTCGACTGGATGATCTGGGCCACCGTCTGGGTCGTGCTGGGCTTGCCGCTGCCACCCCCACCGCCCCCCGCCGTTGCCTTGGTGACCATGACGGAGGCGGGTTTGCCGGCGCGCGTTAACGTTATCTGTGTGAAATGAGGGAGTAAAGTGGGTTGGGGAGAGTTATCACAGAGCACATCTGGACAGTGTTCCTCGTAAAGCAATTATTAGCGTGACAGTTTCAATGTAAGAGTAACCATACAGTTTAACATGGTCAGCGTATTTTCCACAAAAAATCACTTTAACATGCATTAGATAGTAGATTTATTTTAATTTATTCACATTGCTTAAATAAATTTATTATTTCCAATCACATTATTATAAATCTCAAATCGGGATTGATTCACCATAGGCCCACAATTACAAAATGACAAATTAAAACCAAAACAACGAATATAGGTTTCTTTTTTCGAGGAGTGTAATTTAACACCACTTATTGACCTTGACCCCGCGGCACATACCTGCTGGGCCAGCTTGCCGGGGGTGGTGGGCGGGGTGCCGGAGGTGGGGGTGACTGGGGCGCTGGGGACCCCCCCTTCCGACTCCTGTCTCTGGAGCACGGTGGCGCCCCCTGCGAGCAGCTGGGAGGTGGTCAGTGGTTTCCCTCCCACTGTCTGGATCAGAGGCTTCCCGCCTGACGTATGGATCAAGGTGCCTCCTGGATCAGGCGGAAGTCCGGGTCAGTAATAAATATCCAGAGTTGATCAAAGCAAGATAATATATGATAAAGCTATACATGATAAGTAAGTACATATGAAAATGTAACCATGATAGGGTCTGCATGAAGCACCACCTCACCCTGTATCTTGACGGCCTGCTTGTAGCAGTCACCCCCCCCCCTTCTGTAATGACACCACTCACCCTGTATCTTGACGGCCTGCTTGAAGCCCTCGCCTCCCCCCCCCTTCTGTAATGACACCACTCACCCTGTATCTTGACGGCCTGCTTGAAGCCCTCGCCTCCCCCCCCCCCCCCTTCTGTAATGACACCACTCACCCTGTATCTTGACGGCCTGCTTGAAGCCCTCGCCTCCCCCCCCCTTCTGTAATGACACCACTCACCCTGTATCTTGACGGCCTGCTTGAAGCCCTCGCCCCTCCCCCCCCCCTTATGTAATGACAACACTCACCCTGTATCTTGACGGCCTGCTTAAAGCCCTCGCCTCCCCCCCCCCCCATTCTGTAATGACACCACTCACCCTGTATCTTGACGGCCTGCTTGAAGCCCTCGCCTCCCCCCCCCCCTTTTGTAATGACACCACTCACCCTGTATCTTGACGGCCTGCTTGAAGCCCTCGCCCCTCCCCCCCCCCTTATGTAATGACAACACTCACCCTGTATCTTGACGGCCTGCTTGAAGCCCTCGCCTCCCCCCCCCTTCTGTAATGACACCACTCACCCTGTATCTTGACGGCCTGCTTGAAGCCCTCCCCCCCCTTCTGTAATGACACCACTCACCCTGTATCTTGACGGCCTGCTTGAAGCCCTCGCCTCCCCCCCCCCATTCTGTAATGACACCACTCACCCTGTATCTTGACGGCCTGCTTGAAGCCCTCGCCTCCCCCCCCTTCTGTAATGACACCACTCACCCTGTATCTTGACGGCCTGCTTGAAGCCCTCGCCTCCCCCCCCCCCATTCTGTAATGACACCACTCACCCTGTATCTTGACGGCCTGCTTGAAGCCCTCGCCCCTCCCCCCCCCCCTTCTGTAATGACACCACTCACCCTGTATCTTGACGGCCTGCTTGAAGCCCTCGCCTCTCCCCCCCCCATTCTGTAATGACACCACTCACCCTGTATTATGACGGCCTGCTTGAAGCCCTCGCCCCCCCCCCTTCTGTAATGACACCACTCACCCTGTATCTTGACGGCCTGCTTGAAGCCCTCGCCCCTCCCCCCCCCCTCTTCTGTAATGACACCACTCACCCTGTATCTTGACGGCCTGCTTGAAGGCCTCGCCCCTCCCCCACCCCCTTCTGTAATGACACCACTCACCCTGTATCTTGACGGCCTGCTTAAAGCCCTCGTCTCCCCCCCCCCATTCTGTAATGACACCACTCACCCTGTATTATGACGGCCTGCTTGAAGCCCTCGCCTCCCCCCCCCCCTTCTGTAATGACACCACTCACCCTGTATCTTGACGGCCTGCTTGAAGCCCTCGCCCCCCCCCCTTCTGTAATGACACCACTCACCCTGTATCTTGACGGCCTGCTTGAAGCCCTCGCCCCCCCCCTTCTGTAATGACGCCACTCACCCTGTATCTTGACGGCCTGCTTGAAGCCCTCGCCTCCCCCCCCCCCCCATTCTGTAATGAAACCACTCACCCTGTATCTTGACGGCCTGCTTGAAGCCCTCGCCTCCCCCCCCTTCTGTAATGACACCACTCACCCTGTATCTTGACGGCCTGCTTGTAGCAGTCACCGCCCCCCTTCTGTAATGACAACACTCACCCTGTATCTTGACGGCCTGCTTGAAGCCCTCGCCCCTCCCCCCCCCCCTTCTGTAATGACACCACTCACCCTGTATCTTGACGGCCTGCTTGAAGCCCTCGCCCCCCCCTTCTGTAATGACGCCACTCACCCTGTATCTTGACGGCCTGCTTGAAGCCCTCGCCTCCCCCCCCACCATTCTGTAATGACACCACTCACCCTGTATCTTGACGGCCTGCTTGAAGCCCTCGCCTCCCCCCCCCCTTCTGTAATGACAACACTCACCCTGTATCTTGACGGCCTGCTTGAAGCCCTCGCCCCTCCCCCCCCCATTCTGTAATGACACCACTCACCCTGTATCTTGACGGCCTGCTTGAAGCCCTCGCCTCCCCCCCCCTTCTGTAATGACACCACTTACCCTGTATCTTGACGGCCTGCTTGAAGCCCTCGCCCCTCCCCCCCCCCATTCTGTAATGACGCCACTCACCCTCTATCTTGACGGCCTGCTTGAAGCCCTCGCCCCCCCCCCTTCTGTAATGACACCACTCACCCTGTATCTTGACGGCCTGCTTGAAGCCCTCGCCTCCCCCCCCCCTTCTGTAATGACACCACTCACCCTGTATCTTGACGGCCAGCTTGAAGCCCTCGCCTCCCCCCCCCCCTTCTGTAATGACGCCACTCACCCTGTATCTTGACGGCCTGCTTGAAGCCCTCGCCTCCCCCCCCATTCTGTAATGACACCACTCACCCTGTATCTTGACGGCCAGCTTGAAGCCCTCGCCCTCCCCCCCATTCTGTAATGACACCACTCACCCTGTATCTTGACGGCCTGCTTGAAGCCCTCGCCTCCCTTCTGTAGAGCGGCCTGCGTGGCCAGCAGGGTGCTGATGTTGACGACCTGCTGTTGCTGGGGCTGCGAGGTCCCGGGCCGGGCCTGCTGCACCAGGCGGGTCAGCATGGGCTTGCCGCCCGCCGCCAGCAGCCGCGCGCCCCCGGGCAGCGTCACCGTGGTCGGGGCGGGGTGGTTCAGCGTCGCCCCGCCCCCCGTCACCGTCGCCGTCTCCGTCGTCAGCGACGCCGTCTGGGTGACCACGCCGGCCGCCGTTGCCATGACGATTCCGGTGCCCCCCGCGGAGAGCTGCTGGAGTTGGACGGCCCCGGGGGACTGGGCGGCCGTGAGGGTGTGGGTGTGTGGGTGCTGCTGGGGGTGGGCGGTGAGCACCTTTTGCCCCTTGCCGTCAGCTGTCTTAATGAGCATGGTGCGGGGGGACCCCGGGGACCCGGCCACCAGCGACTCCACCAGCTTGGTGCCGCCCTGGGTCTGGATCAGGCTGAAGGTCAGGGGGCGGGGGCCAGCCCCCAGCAGGGTCGTGGTGGTGGTGGTGGTGGTGGTGGTCGAGGTGGTGGCGGCGGCAGCGGCGGCCACGGGGGTAGCCCTGCCCCCCGCCGCCGCCGGTGTCGGTACCGACCTGGGGGTGGAACCCTGCGCCGTGACGGTCAGCCCGGCCTGGGGGGAACCCAGCATGCCGCCGCCCCCACCCTGGCCCTGCAGCAGGGACATGGCCACGGGCTTACCCCCCGGGGAGGAGGTCACCACGCGGGGGGTCCCCGGGGGGAGGCCGCCCGCCAGGAGCTTCATACCCGCACCGACAGGCGGCGCCACCAATCGGGGCGCGGTGCTGAGGGCCGGGGTGGCCGAGACGGGGGCGGGGGTTGTGGCGACAGCGGTCACAGTGCGGAGGGGCCCCGTCAGGGGGGTCTGGCGCGGGCTCGTAGGGGTAGATGTTGTCACCACGGTCACCCCCTTGGTTACCGCCTTGGGCACCCCCATAGCCCCGGGGGACGGCCCCGCCCCGCCCCCGGGCCCTGGCGGCCCCAGGCCCTTGGGGCTGTGGCCGGCGGCCACGGGGGAGGGGCTGAGGGTCTCCACGTTGATGTATGAGTCGTTGCTGCCCGTGCTCAGCACCGACGACTGCCGGGAGAGGGAGGGGGTGGGGCCCGCCGCCCCAGACAGACAAGTGGCCACCGGGTTGCTTAGCAACGATGGCACTGAGGGTCCCATTGATTCGCGACCCTTCTGAAAACAAAACGTCATCAATTGATATGGAGTGACAAATAAATACATAAAGTTCACTCCAAGGTGTCAAATGATTGCATATTGTGCAACATTAGGAAATGGTTGTTAGATTTTCAATATCATATCTGTGTGACATATAGTGATAGACTTCATCAGCTCATGTCATTTTATGTTTGTCGGTAAACATCAATTGTTTCTGCGCTAATGTTTATTGTTGACTTGGTTAAATACCGACGTCAAACAAAGCTTTATCTTATATTATCCTGTCTAACCCATGGTGGATTCCTACCTTGACTGGCTTGTCTAACCCACGGTGGATTCCTACCTTGACTGACTTGTCTAACCCACGGTGGATTCCTACCTTGACTGGCTTGTCTAACCCACGGTGGATTCCTACCTTGACTGGCTTGTCTAACCCATGGTGGATTCCTACCTTGACTGGCTTGTCTAACCCACGGTGGATTCCTACCTTGACTGACTTGTCTAACCCATGGTGGATTCCTACCTTGACTGGCTTGTCTAACCCACGGTGGATTCCTACCTTGACTGACTTGTCTAACCCACGGTGGATTCCTACCTTGACTGGCTTGTCTAACCCATGGTGGATTCCTACCTTGACTGGCTTGTCTAACCCACGGTGGATTCCTACCTTGACTGGCTTGTCTAACCCATGGTGGATTCCTACCTTGACTGGCTTGTCTAACCCACGGTGGATTCCTACCTTGACTGACTTGTCTAACCCATGGTGGATTCCTACCTTGACTGGCTTGTCTAACCCACGGTGGATTCCTACCTTCACTGGCTTGTCTAACCCATGGTGGATTCCTACCTTGACTGGCTTGTCTAACCCACGGTGGATTCCTACCCTCACTGGCTTGTCTAACCCACGGGGGATTCCCACCTTGACTGGCTTGTCTAACCCACGGTGGATTCCTACCTTGACCGGCTTGTCTAACCCACGGTGGATTCCTACCTTGACTGGCTTGTCTAACCCACGGTGGATTCCTACCTTCACTGGCTTGTCTAACCCACGGTGGATTCCTACCTTGACTGGCTTGTCTAACCCACGGTGGATTCCTACCTTGACTGGCTTGTCTAACCCATGGTGGAGTCCTACCTTGACTGGCTTGTCTAACCCACGGTGGATTCCTACCTTCACTGGCTTGTCTAACCCACGGTGGATTCCTACCTTGACTGGCTTGTCTAACCCATGGTGGAGTCCTACCTTGACTGGCTTGTCTAACCCACGGTGGATTCCTACCTTCACTGGCTTGTCTAACCCACGGTGGATTCCTACCTTCACTGGCTTGTCTAACCCACGGTGGATTCCTACCTTCACTGGCTTGTCTAACCCACGGTGGATTCCTACCTTGACTGGCTTGTCTAACCCACGGTGGATTCCTACCTTGACTGGCTTGTCTAACCCACGGTGGATTCCTACCTTCACTGGCTTGTCTAACCCACGGTGGATTCCTACATTGACTGGCTTGTCTAACCCATGGTGGATTCCTACCTTCACTGGCTTGTCTAACCCACGGTGGATTCCTACCTTGACCGGCTTGTCTAACCCACGGTGGATTCCTACCTTGACCGGCTTGTCTAACCCACGGTGGATTCCTACCTTGACTGGCTTGTCTAACCCACGGTGGATTCCTACCTTCACTGGCTTGTCTAACCCACGGTGGAAACCTACCTTGACTGGCTTGTCTAACCCACGGTGGATTCCTACCTTGACCGGCTTGTCTAACCCACGGTCGATTCCTACCTTGACTGGCTTGTCTAACCCACGGTGGATTCCTACCTTCACTGGCTTGTCTAACCCACGGTGGATTCCTACCTTGACTGGCTTGTCTAACCCACGGTGGATTCCTACCTTGACTGGCTTGTCTAACCCATGGTGGAGTCCTACCTTGACTGGCTTGTCTAACCCACGGTGGATTCCTACCTTCACTGGCTTGTCTAACCCACGGTGGAGTCCTACCTTGACTGGCTTGTCTAACCCATGGTGGAGTCCTACCTTGACTGGCTTGTCTAACCCACGGTGGATTCCTACCTTCACTGGCTTGTCTAACCCACGGTGGATTCCTACCTTCACTGGCTTGTCTAACCCACGGTGGATTCCTACCTTCACTGGCTTGTCTAACCCACGGTGGATTCCTACCTTGACTGGCTTGTCTAACCCACGGTGGATTCCTACCTTCACTGGCTTGTCTAACCCACGGTGGATTCCTACCTTCACTGGCTTGTCTAACCCACGGTGGATTCCTACATTGACTGGCTTGTCTAACCCATGGTGGATTCCTACCTTCACTGGCTTGTCTAACCCACGGTGGATTCCTACCTTGACTGGCTTGTCTAACCCATGGTGGATTCCTACCTTCACTGGCTTGTCTAACCCACGGTGGATTCCTACCTTCACTGGCTTGTCTAACCCATGGTGGATTCCTACCTTGACTGGCTTGTCTAACCCATGGTGGATTCCTACCTTGACTGGCTTGTCTAACCGACGGTGGATTCCTACCTTGACTGGCTTGTCTAACCCACGGTGGATTCCTACCTTGACTGGCTTGTCTAACCCACGGTGGATTCCTACCTTGACTGGCTTGTCTAACCCACGGTGGATTCCTACCTTGACTGGCTTGTCTAACCCACGGTGGATTCCTACCTTGACTGGCTTGTCTAACCCACGGTGGATTCCTACCTTGACTGGCTTGTCTAACCCACGGTGGATTCCTACCTTGACTGGCTTGTCTAACCCTTGGTGGATTCCTACCTTGACTGGCTTGTCTAACCCACGGTGGATTCCTACCTTCACTGGCTTGTCTAACCCATGGCGGATTGCTACCTTGACTGGCTTGTCTAACCCATGGCGGATTCCGACCTTGACTGGCTTGTCTAACCCATGGTGGATTCCTACCTTGATTGGCTTGTCTAACCGACGGTGGAGTCCTACCATGACTGGCTTGTCTAACCCACGGTGGATTCCTACCTTGACTGGCTTGTCTAACCCATGGTGGATTCCTACCTTGACTGGCTTGTCTAACCCATGGTGGAGTCCTACCTTGACTGGCTTGTCTAACCCACGGTGGATTCCTACCTTGACTGGCTTGTCTAACCCATGGTGGATTCCTACCTTGACTGGCTTGTCTAACCCACGGTGGAGTCCTACCTTGACTGTCTTGTCTAACCCACGGTGGATTCCTACCTTGACTGGCTTGTCTAACCCATGGTGGATTCCTACCTTGACTGGCTTGTCTAACCCACGGTGGATTCCTACCTTGACTGGCATGTCTAACCGACGGTGGATTCCTACCTTCACTGGCATGTCTAACCCACGGTGGATTCCTACCTTGACTGGCTTGTCTAACCCACGGTGGATTCCTACCTTCACTGGCTTGTCTAACCCATGGTGGATTCCTACCTTCACTGGCTTGTCTAACCCATGGTGGATTCCTACCTTGACTGGCTTGTCTAACCCACGGTGGATTCCTACCTTGATTGGCTTGTCTAACCCACGGTGGATTCCTACCTTGATGGCTTGTCTAACCCACGGTGGATTCCTACCTTGACTGGCCTGGCTTGTCTAACCCACGGTGGATTCCTACCTTCACTGACTTGTCTAACCCATGGTGGATTCCTACCTTGACTGGCTTGTCTAACCCATGGTGGATTCCTACCTTGACTGGCTTGTCTAACCCACGATGGATTCCTACCTTCACTGGCTTGTCTAACCCACGGTGGATTCCTACCTTGACTGGCTTGTCTAACCCACGGTGGATTCCTACCTTGACTGGCTTGTCTAACCCACGGTGGATTCCTACCTTGACTGGCTTGTCTAACCCACGGTGGATTCCTACCTTGACTGGCTTGTTTAACCCACGGTGGATTCCTACCTTGACTGGCTTGTCTAACCGACGGTGGATTCCTACCTTGACTGGCTTGTCTAACCCACGGTGGATTCCTACCTTCACTGGCTTGTCTAACCCACGGTGGATTCCTACCTTGACTGGCTTGTCTAACCCATGGTGGATTCCTACCTTGACTGGCTTGTCTAACCCAAGGTGGATTCCTACCTTCACTGGCTTGTCTAACCCACGGTGGATTCCTACCTTGACTGGCTTGTCTAACCCACGGTGGATTCCTACCTTGACTGGCTTGTCTAACCCACGGTGGATTCCTACCTTGACTGGCTTGTCTAACCCACGGTGGATTCCTACCTTGACTGGCTTGTCTAACCCACGGTGGATTCCTACCTTGACTGGCTTGTCTAACCCATGGTGGATTCCTACCTTGACTGGCTTGTCTAACCCATGGTGGATTCCTACCTTGACTGGCTTGTCTAACCCACGGTGGATTCCTACCTTCACTGGCTTGTCAAACCCACGGTGGAGGCCTACCTTGACTGGCTTGTCTAACCCACGGTGGATTCCTACCTTGACTGGCTTGTCTAACCCATGGTGGATTCCTACCTTGGCTGGCATGTCTAACCAACGGTGGATTCCTACCTTGACTGGCTTGTTTAACCCACGATGGATTCCTACCTTGACTGGCTTGTCTAATCCACGGTTGATTCCTACCTTGACTGGCTTGTCTAACCCATGGTGGATTCCTACATTCACTGGCTTGTCTAACCCATGGTGGATTCCTACCTTGACTGGCTTGTCTAACCCACGGTGGATTCCTACCTTGACTGGCTTGTCTAACCCACGGTGGATTCCTACCTTGACTGGCTTGTCTAACCCACGGTGGATTCCTACCTTGACTGGCTTGTCTAACCCACGGTGGATTCCTACCTTGACTGGCTTGTCTAACCCACGGTGGATTCCTACCTTGACTGGCTTGTCTATCCCACGGTGGATTCCTACCTTGACTGGCTTGTCTAACCCACGGTGGATTCCTACATTGACTGGCTTGTCTAACCCACGGTGGATTCCTACCTTGACTGGCTTGTCTAACCCACGGTGGATTCCTACATTGACTGGCTTGTCTAACCCATGGTGGAGTCCTACCTTGACTGCCTTGTCTAACCCACGGTGGATTCCTACATTGACTGGCTTGTCTAAACCACGGTGGATTCCTACCTTCACTGGCTTGTCTAACCCACGGTGGATTCCTACATTGACTGGCTTGTCTAACCCACGGTAGATTCCTACCTTCACTGGCTTGTCTAACCCACGGTGGATTCCTACCTTGACTGGCTTGTCTAACCCACGGTGGATTCCTACATTGACTGGCTTGTCTAACCCACGGTGGATTCCTACCTTGACTGGCTTGTCTAACCCACGGTGGATTCCTACATTGACTGGCTTGTCTAACCCATGGTGGAGTCCTACCTTGACTGCCTTGTCTAACCCACGGTGGATTCCTACATTGACTGGCTTGTCTCACCCACGGTGGAGTCCTACCTTGACTGCCTTGTCTAACCCACGGTGGATTCCTACCTTGACTGGCTTGTCTAACCCACGGTGGAGTCCTACCTTGACTGGCTTGTCTAACCCACGGTGGATTCCTACCTTGACTGGCTTGTCTAACCCACGGTGGATTCCTACCTTCACTGGCTTGTCTAACCCACGGTGGATTCCTACCTTGACTGGCTTGTCTAACCCACGGTGGATTCCTACCTTGACTGGCTTGTCTAACCCACGGTGGATTCCTACCTTGACTGGCTTGTCTAACCCTTGGTGGATTCCTACCTTGACTGGCTTGTCTAACCCACGGTGGATTCCTACCTTCACTGGCTTGTCTAACCCATGGCGGATTGCTACCTTGACTGGCTTGTCTAACCCATGGTGGATTCCGACCTTGACTGGCTTGTCTAACCCATGGTGGATTCCTACCTTGATTGGCTTGTCTAACCGACGGTGGAGTCCTACCATGACTGGCTTGTCTAACCCACGGTGGATTCCTACCTTGACTGGCTTGTCTAACCCATGGTGGATTCCTACCTTGACTGGCTTGTCTAACCCATGGTGGAGTCCTACCTTGACTGGCTTGTCTAACCCACGGTGGATTCCTACCTTGACTGGCTTGTCTAACCCATGGTGGATTCCTACCTTGACTGGCTTGTCTAACCCACGGTGGAGTCCTACCTTGACTGTCTTGTCTAACCCACGGTGGATTCCTACCTTGACTGGCTTGTCTAACCCATGGTGGATTCCTACCTTGACTGGCTTGTCTAACCCACGGTGGATTCCTACCTTGACTGGCATGTCTAACCGACGGTGGATTCCTACCTTCACTGGCATGTCTAACCCACGGTGGATTCCTACCTTGACTGGCTTGTCTAACCCACGGTGGATTCCTACCTTCACTGGCTTGTCTAACCCATGGTGGATTCCTACCTTGACTGGCTTGTCTAACCCATGGTGGATTCCTACCTTGACTGGCTTGTCTAACCCACGGTGGATTCCTACCTTGATTGGCTTGTCTAACCCACGGTGGATTCCTACCTTGATGGCTTGTCTAACCCACGGTGGATTCCTACCTTGACTGGCCTGGCTTGTCTAACCCACGGTGGATTCCTACCTTCACTGACTTGTCTAACCCATGGTGGATTCCTACCTTGACTGGCTTGTCTAACCCATGGTGGATTCCTACCTTGACTGGCTTGTCTAACCCACGATGGATTCCTACCTTCACTGGCTTGTCTAACCCACGGTGGATTCCTACCTTGACTGGCTTGTCTAACCCACGGTGGATTCCTACCTTGACTGGCTTGTCTAACCCACGGTGGATTCCTACCTTGACTGGCTTGTCTAACCCACGGTGGATTCCTACCTTGACTGGCTTGTTTAACCCACGGTGGATTCCTACCTTGACTGGCTTGTCTAACCGACGGTGGATTCCTACCTTGACTGGCTTGTCTAACCCACGGTGGATTCCTACCTTCACTGGCTTGTCTAACCCACGGTGGATTCCTACCTTGACTGGCTTGTCTAACCCATGGTGGATTCCTACCTTGACTGGCTTGTCTAACCCAAGGTGGATTCCTACCTTCACTGGCTTGTCTAACCCACGGTGGATTCCTACCTTGACTGGCTTGTCTAACCCACGGTGGATTCCTACCTTGACTGGCTTGTCTAACCCACGGTGGATTCCTACCTTGACTGGCTTGTCTAACCCACGGTGGATTCCTACCTTGACTGGCTTGTCTAACCCACGGTGGATTCCTACCTTGACTGGCTTGTCTAACCCATGGTGGATTCCTACCTTGACTGGCTTGTCTAACCCATGGTGGATTCCTACCTTGACTGGCTTGTCTAACCCACGGTGGATTCCTACCTTCACTGGCTTGTCAAACCCACGGTGGAGGCCTACCTTGACTGGCTTGTCTAACCCACGGTGGATTCCTACCTTGACTGGCTTGTCTAACCCATGGTGGATTCCTACCTTGGCTGGCATGTCTAACCAACGGTGGATTCCTACCTTGACTGGCTTGTTTAACCCACGATGGATTCCTACCTTGACTGGCTTGTCTAATCCACGGTTGATTCCTACCTTGACTGGCTTGTCTAACCCATGGTGGATTCCTACATTCACTGGCTTGTCTAACCCATGGTGGATTCCTACCTTGACTGGCTTGTCTAACCCACGGTGGATTCCTACCTTGACTGGCTTGTCTAACCCACGGTGGATTCCTACCTTGACTGGCTTGTCTAACCCACGGTGGATTCCTACCTTGACTGGCTTGTCTAACCCACGGTGGATTCCTACCTTGACTGGCTTGTCTAACCCACGGTGGATTCCTACCTTGACTGGCTTGTCTATCCCACGGTGGATTCCTACCTTGACTGGCTTGTCTAACCCACGGTGGATTCCTACATTGACTGGCTTGTCTAACCCACGGTGGATTCCTACCTTGACTGGCTTGTCTAACCCACGGTGGATTCCTACATTGACTGGCTTGTCTAACCCATGGTGGAGTCCTACCTTGACTGCCTTGTCTAACCCACGGTGGATTCCTACATTGACTGGCTTGTCTAAACCACGGTGGATTCCTACCTTCACTGGCTTGTCTAACCCACGGTGGATTCCTACATTGACTGGCTTGTCTAACCCACGGTAGATTCCTACCTTCACTGGCTTGTCTAACCCACGGTGGATTCCTACCTTGACTGGCTTGTCTAACCCACGGTGGATTCCTACATTGACTGGCTTGTCTAACCCACGGTGGATTCCTACCTTGACTGGCTTGTCTAACCCACGGTGGATTCCTACATTGACTGGCTTGTCTAACCCATGGTGGAGTCCTACCTTGACTGCCTTGTCTAACCCACGGTGGATTCCTACATTGACTGGCTTGTCTCACCCACGGTGGAGTCCTACCTTGACTGCCTTGTCTAACCCACGGTGGATTCCTACCTTGACTGGCTTGTCTAACCCACGGTGGAGTCCTACCTTGACTGGCTTGTCTAACCCACGGTGGATTCCTACCTTGACTGGCTTGTCTAACCCACGGTGGATTCCTACCTTCACTGGCTTGTCTAACCCACGGTGGATTCCTACCTTGACTGGCTTGTCTAACCCACGGTGGATTCCTACCTTGACTGGCTTGTCTAACCCATGGTGGATTCATACCTTGACTGCCTTGTCTAACCCACGGTGGATTCCTACCTTGACTGGCTTGTCTAACCCATGGTGGATTTCTACCTTGACTGGCTTGTCTAACCCACGGTGGATTCCTACCTTGACTGGCTTGTCTAACCCACGGTGGATTCCTACATTGACTGGCTTGTCTAACCCACGGTGGAGTCCTACCTTGACTGCCTTGTCTAACCCACGGTGGATTCCTACATTGACTGGCTTGTCTAACCCACGGTGGAGTCCTACCTTGACTGGCTTGTCTAACCCACGGTGGATTCCTACCTTCACTGGCTTGTCTAACCCATGGTGGATTCCTACCTTGACTGGATTGTCTAACCCACGGTGGATTCCTACCTTGACTGGCTTGTCTAACCCACGGTGGATTCCTACCTTGACTGGCTTGTCTAACCCACGGTGGATTCCTACCTTGACTGCCTTGTCTAACCCACGGTGGATTCCTACATTGACTGGCTTGTCTAACCCACGGTGGATTCCTACCTTCACTGGCTTGTCTAACCCACGGTGGATTCCTACATTGACTGGCTTGTCTAACCCACGGTAGATTCCTACCTTCACTGGCTTGTCTAACCCACGGTGGATTCCTACCTTGACTGGCTTGTCTAACCCACGGTGGATTCCTACATTGACTGGCTTGTCTAACCCACGGTGGATTCCTACCTTGACTGGCTTGTCTAACCCACGGTGGATTCCTACATTGACTGGCTTGTCTAACCCATGGTGGAGTCCTACCTTGACTGCCTTGTCTAACCCACGGTGGATTCCTACATTGACTGGCTTGTCTCACCCACGGTGGAGTCCTACCTTGACTGCCTTGTCTAACCCACGGTGGATTCCTACATTGACTGGCTTGTCTAACCCACGGTGGAGTCCTACCTTGACTGGCTTGTCTAACCCACGGTGGATTCCTACCTTGACTGGCTTGTCTAACCCACGGTGGATTCCTACCTTCACTGGCTTGTCTAACCCACGGTGGATTCCTACCTTGACTGGCTTGTCTAACCCACGGTGGATTCCTACCTTCACTGGCTTGTCTAACCCACGGTGGATTCCTACATTGACTGGCTTGTCTAACCCACGGTGGAGTCCTACCTTGACTGGCTTGTCTAACCCACGGTGGATTCCTACCTTCACTGGCTTGTCTAACCCACGGTGGATTCCTACCTTGACTGGCTTGTCTAACCCACGGTGGATTCCTACCTTGACTGGCTTGTCTAACCCACGGTGGATTCCTACCTTGACTGGCTTGTCTAACCCATGGTGGATTCATACCTTGACTGCCTTGTCTAACCCACGGTGGATTCCTACCTTGACTGGCTTGTCTAACCCATGGTGGATTTCTACCTTGACTGGCTTGTCTAACCCACGGTGGATTCCTACATTGACTGGCTTGTCTAACCCACGGTGGAGTCCTACCTTGACTGCCTTGTCTAACCCACGGTGGATTCCTACATTGACTGGCTTGTCTAACCCACGGTGGAGTCCTACCTTGACTGGCTTGTCTAACCCACGGTGGATTCCTACCTTGACTGGCTTGTCTAACCCATGGTGGATTCCTACCTTGACTGGATTGTCTAACCCACGGTGGATTCCTACCTTGACTGGCTTGTCTAACCCACGGTGGATTCCTACCTTGACTGGCTTGTCTAACCCACGGTGGATTCCTACCTTGACTGGCTTGTCTAACCCACGATGGATTCCTACCTTCACTGGCTTGTCTAACCCACGGTGGATTCCTACCTTGACTGGCTTGTCTAACCCACGGTGGATTCCTACCTTGACTGGCTTGTCTAACCCATGGTGGATTCCTACCTTCACTGGCTTGTCTAACCCACGGTGGATTCCTACCTTCACTGGCTTGTCTAACCCACGGTGGATTCCTACCTTCACTGGCTTGTCTAACCCACGGTGGATTCCTACCTTGACTGGCTTGTCTAACCCATGGTGGAGTCCTACCTTGACTGGCTTGTTTAACCCATGGTGGATTCCTACCTTCACTGGCTTGTCTAACCCATGGTGGATTCCTACCTTGACTGGCTTGTCTAACCCACGGTGGATTCCTACCTTGACTGGCTTGTCTAACCCATGGTGGATTCCTACCTTGACTGGCTTGCCTAACCCACGGTGGATTCCTACCTTGACTGGCTTGTCTAACCCACGGTGGAGTCCTACCTTGACTGGCTTGTCTAACCCACGGTGGATTCCTACCTTGACTGGCTTGTCTAACCCATGGTGGATTCCTACCTTGACTGGCTTGTCTAACCCACGGTGGATTCCTACCTTGACTGGCTTGTCTAACCCACGGTGGATTCCTACCTTGACTGGCTTGTCTAACCCACGGTGTATTCCTACCTTGACTGGCTTGGGTTTCTGCATCGCTTTCTTCGCCTTGACGGCTGCTCCCTGAGCACGGTGGATCCTCTCTGCGCGAGAAAAGCGTTACGACATCGAAGATAGTGAATACTTGTGTCCAGGAGTCATCTGTTGATCGCAACACTCGGCATTCGATAAGTTATCCGGGATTATGACAAAATGTCGTATAGATTGTTAGCGTCGCGTTAAATAACTGAAGGTCAGTGAAAGGTGCCAGGAACACGGGTTGTTTAGATACAATAAAAAACATTGGAAAAACGTTGTGTGGAGTTTATCCATCACTATAGCCACGCCCTTTATTACATAAGGGAGGGGGAGGGCGGGGGGGGGGCAGGAGGGCAAGGTTGAGAGGCAGGGCACACAGGGGAAATCGGGGGGGGGGGGGGGAGGCGGGTACACAATGCTGCAGAATGGATGGGTGCTTTAAGCCGCTTTTGTACAAACTGTCCCAAGAAACCTAACCCCTACACCAGGGAGGTCCCCATTACCTATTGATCGGCGGTCTAATGCGCTAACCACTACACCAGGGAGGTCCCCATGACCTATTGATCGGCGGTCTAGTGCGCTAGCCACTACACCAGGGAGGTCTCCAGGACCTATTGATCTGCGGTCTAGTGCGCTAACCACTACACCAGGGAGGCCCCCAGGACCTATTGATCTGCGGTCTAGTGCGCTAACCACTACACCAGGGAGGTCCCCAGGACCTATTGATCAGCGGTCTAATGCGCTAACCACTACACCAGGGTGGCCCCCAGGACCTATTGATCTGCGGTCTAGTGCCCTAACCACTACACCAGGGAGGTCCACAGGACCTATTGATCTGCGGTCTAGTGCGCTAACCACTACACCAGGGAGAACCCCAGGCCCTATTGATCTGCGGTCTAGTGTGCTAACCACTACACCAGGGAGGCCCCCAGGACATATTGATCTCCGGTCTAGTGCGCTAACCACTACACCAGGGAGGCCCCCAGGACCTATTGATCTGCGGTCTAGTGAGCTAACCACTACACCGGGGAGGCCCCCGGGACCTTTTGATCTGCGGTCTAGTGAGCTAACCACTACACCAGGGAGGCCCCCAGAACCTATTGATCTGCGGCCTAGTGCGCTAACCACTACACCAGGGAGGCCCCCATGACCTATTGATCTGCGGTCTAGTGAGCTAACCACTACACCAGGGAGGCCCCCAGAACCTATTGATCTGCGGCATAGTGAGCTAACCACTACACCAGGGAGGCCCCAATGACCTATTGATCTGCGGTCTAGTGCGCTAACCACTACACCAGGGAGGCCCCCATGACATATTGATCTGCGGCCTAGTGCGCTAACCACTACACCAGGGAGGCCCCCAGGACCTATCCATGACATATTGATCTGCGGTCTAGTGCGCTAACCACTACACCAGGGAGGCCCCCAGGACCTATCCATGACATATTGATCTGCGGTCTAGTGCGCTAACCACTACACCAGGGAGGCCCCCAGGACCTATTAATCTGCGGTCTAGTGCGCTAACCACTACACCAGGGAGGCCCCCAGGACCTATTGATCTGCGGTCTAGTGCGCTAACCACTACACAAGGGAGGCCTCCAGGACCTATTGATCTGCGGTCTAGTGCGCTAACCACTACAAGAGGGAGGCCCCCAGGACCTATTGATCGGCGGCCTAGTGCGCTAACCACTACACCAGGAAGGCCCCCAGGACCGATTAAATTGGAATTAAGTGTGTCACAGAAGTGGCCAAAAACGCCGATCCGCCAATCCTCGCTTACCGAACTCGTCCTCTGAGCGTGCGCGGTGGAGGTAGATCCACAACTTCCGGTTGACGTCATATTTGACGCAGGGGTCCTTCTCGTAGTGAAGGCGATCGAGCGCCCCGCTCACCACCGTGTTAATCTGCAGACAGGGAACCAGCTCTATATGGACACGAAGCCATATTGGACAAAGATAGGACATGTGTACTCGCTGCTGAAAACCTCGCAAAATAAATAAATAAGTTTATACAAAAAGAAAGAAACGGATGCCGAGAACTTGTCACAGACACAGGGAACCAGCTTGGTGGATATATCCGAAAGTTTTTACAGACACAAATAGGTGGTTATAGACAAGAAACCAGCTTACACACGTTGACCGGAGGTTCGGTTCTCACCGGGAACCAGCTCGTTATAGAGACGGGGAACCAAGCAGCTCGATATTAGACCTCCACGCCACCCTTCCCCCCACTCACCCTCACCACACTTACCGGAGCCAGCCCCCCACCCCCCACTCACCCTCACCACACTTACCTGAGCCAGCCCCCCCCCCCCACTCAGCCTCACCACACTTACCTGAGCCAGCCCCCCCCCCACTCACCCTCACCTCACTTACCTGAGCCAGCCCCCCCCCCCACACTCACCCTCACCTCACTTACCTGAGCCAGCGCCCCTCCCCCCCCACCCACTCACCCTCACCACACTTACCTGAGCCAGCCCCCCCCCACACCCTCACTTACCTAAGCATCCTTAACCCCCGGAGCCCGCCCCCCCCCCTCTCCAACACCCCCACCCTCACTTAACTGAGCATCCGTGACCCCGGAGCCCGGCCCCCCCACACCCCTCACCCTCACTTACCTGAGCATCCGTGAGCCCCGGAGCCCGCCCCCCTCCAGAAAAAAACACCCTTCACCCTCACTTACCTGAGCATCCGTGACCCCCGGAGCCCGCGCCCCCCACCCCCACACCCCTCACCCTCACTTACCTGGGCATCGGTGACCCCCGGAGCCAGGAACTGAGAGTCCTTGAGCAGCTCACAGATGTCGCTGCGCGTGCCCACCCCGTTGGGAAGGCGGGCGGCGGCGTCTCTCACTGCAGACCATATTCATGTAGTGAGTATTCATATGATGAATATTCATGTAGTCAGTATTGATGATGCTTCATGTAGTGAGTTTTCATATGATAAATATTCATGTAGTAATTATTCATGTAGTGAGTATCCATGATGAGTATTCATGTAGTAAATATTACGAATATTCATGTAGTGAGTATTTATATGACCAATATTCATATAGTGAATATTCACATGATGAATATTCATGATGAATATTCATGATGAATATTCACATAGTTGATATTAATCTAGTGACTATTATAGGTATAAATGCATAATGAATAAATAAGATAGGTTATAAACACATGATGAATACTCACGTTATGCGTTATCGTTATGAGTCATTAATATTCATATACTTTCCAGACATTGACTGACCCAGGGTGAGTATGTTGACGATGGGCGGCCGCTCGTTGACCAGCAGGGTGTGTTCCCTGGCCTTGTTCAGGGCGTTCTCCTTGGAGTACACCCCCTTGACCGGCCCCACCACACACTCATACTGGTGGACGGTGTAGGTGAAGGCACGGTGGGGGCTCTCGAACCTCGCCCGCTCCTGGAGGGAGACGGTGGGGGGGGGGGGTATATAGTCAAGTCAAGTACTGAGGGACATATAAACGCGCAATGTGACAAGAAGTGCACTTGGCCAGGAGACTCGAGCTAAGACTTTTCTGTCGCCACCCAGTAACAGCCAAACGTCAACAGCAATATATACAGATGAACAAGTTATAGATAAAGAATTATTTTCGGAGATAAGTTCCTGAATTGATTTTCAACATTAAGACTGTTTCCTAGGTTTATACAGTGGCATTTACCTGGTGTCTGAAGAGCTCTTTTTCCTCTTCTGTGGTGGAACGTACAATAAACGTGGACCTCCTGAAGCAATGAATGACTCACTTAAAGGAAGCCGCCAGCCTGGCCTCTAACGCTGCTTTACCGATTCATGTAATACCCAAATGTCTATCATTCAAATTACTGCATTTTCTGTCCTGTCTGTAGCTCACACTAAAAGTGTAAAACACGCAAAGCCAGAGCGCGTGATCATCGCAAATATAAATAGCTGCGATTCTAACTCTAATCATGGCATTGTTACGGAGACAATCGTTGTAAGTGATATATCAGTGTGTTTGGATGCTATTTTCCCATGAAACACTAAGATCATCGGCTTTGACCTGCCGCAATTCATCCGTAAATCGCGGCCCTGATCTCTCGTTTCACGCGTTTCCCCTGAAGGGTACCCCCACTGTGAGGAATTCCCTGCGCGAGATAGTTTTTATTTCTAATGTAAGGCGGCGCCAAATGTAGGGCCACAATATACGTCACTTGCTCCGGCAAAATGGCGCGCTGCTCGACATTGATGGGGGCGTGTTGGCATAATTTGGTTTCTCCTTACCAGTCGGCCGACACAAAGCGTTAACACTCGCCAAATTAATTTTAAGATGTAAACTTTTGATGCAGATCGCAATTAGATTAGGTTGGACACCCGCTTTAAGTCTTTACCACACCATGACATGCAGAAGGGAGCCTTTCATTGTATGTGATTTAGTGTATTTGCGACAATGTGTCTGCTCCTAATGGAGTGTCAGCATGGAGAAATATTCTTTGTGTCATAAAAAGGGATAACATCACATGACATAAGTTTGGTATCATTAAAATTGCCCGGTGTTGCTTTCTCACGTCAGTGATGTTCAAAGCGATCGCAGCACAACCGCGAATAATATGGGCCGAAACGTCAGTCTACGGCATTTATGACTTTGACTTTAATGATATGTAATATAAGGCTACCAATAACAAAATGAATAAGGGACCACTTTAAACAAATTAATATTAAACATTAATAGTAGATTACTCTGAAGATCAAACATTAATAATTAGATTAATATGAAGATCAAACATTAATAATTAGATTAATATGAAGATCAAACATTAATAATTAGATTAATATGAAGATCAAACTGTAATAATAGATTACTATAAAATCCAACATTAATACTATAGTAACTTGACGATCAAAGTTTATTCCAGATAAACCTCAAGAAGTAACATTAGCAATAACTGATGATATTTGCTCACGATCCTGCTGGGGGTGGCGAGGCGGAGCCGTCGTACATGAGTTCTGCCATCAGTTCCTCCTTGTGGACGAGCCAGTGTTTGTAGAGGGGCTCCAGATCAGCGTCCGTGTCCCGCCCGCGCCCTATCCAGCGCCACTGCTGCGCGCGCTCCTTGTAGTCCAGGAGCGGCACGAAGTTCTCCAAACTGAGACCCAGGACGTCTCCTGCCAGGAACTTGAGGCTCGAGGCCACGACCTCCACCCAGTTGGGGTGCTCGCCGAACCAGGGGTTGGCCGCCGCGCTGGTGGGGCACTCCTGCCACTCGCGCACCTTCTCCTCCGGCTAGAACACAACGTACGGGCGAGCATGTGATGTAAGGCAGCACAACATGTACAGTGTGCAGGGTTCAAACGTGGCGTGGACGTTGGAGCGGGGGGCGGGGATGGGGGGTCCCTCGGGGGGCAAGGCCTTCAGAAGCGGCTTGCGACTGCGGGACGGCGCTGCTGACGTCACGGTCTCTTCCGGCTCCTCGTCTGAGGAGGTGTCAGGGAGTCCGCAGTCCCTTTTCAGGTCCTGGATCACTCTGCAATCAGTCAATATATCCTTTAAGCCGCCGTGGCGTTGCAATGCGCCTGTGCATGATCAAGCGTTTCTTTAAATATCATGCACATGCATACCGCCTGAACACGCAAGAGCGGTTCTACGGTAGTCTATGTCTGCCGGTTTAAAGGACTATCTAGCATACCTTTAAAGTGGTGAGCTTGCTGTCGTCTTCACAAATGAGATCCCGAAGGTGGCAGAAGAAGTTACTGAAGAGTCCATAGTTCTCTTTCTTCTTCGCTACGGGAGGGCTGGAGTGGGCAGAAAAGGCGGGAATATCACACATCAACACTGCAGCCAGATGTATGTTTACTGGTCAACACTACAGCCAGATGTATGTTTACAGGTCAACACTACAGTCAGATGTATGTTTACATGTCAACACTACAGCCAGATGGCTGTTTACAGGTCAACACTACAGCCAAATGGCTGTTTACATGTCAACACTACAGCCAGATGGCTGTTTAGATGTCAACGCTAGTCAGATGTCTGTTGACAGGCCAACACTACAGCCAGATGTCTGTTTACAGGTCAACACTACAGTCAGATGTATGTTTACATGTCAACACTACAGCCAGATGGCTGTTTACAGGTCAACACTACAGCCAAATGGCTGTTTACATGTCAACACTACAGCCAGATGGATGTTTAGATGTCAACGCTAGTCAGATGTCTGTTGACAGGCCAACACTACAGCCAGATGTCTGTTTACATGTCAACACTACAGCCAGATGTATGTTACAGGTCAACACTACAGCCAGATGGCTGTTTACAGGTCAACACTACAGATAGATGTATGTTTACAGGCCAACACTACAGCCAGATGTATATTTACAGGTCAACACTACAGCCAGATGTATGTTTACAGGTCAACACTACAGATAGATGTATGTTTACAGGCCAACACTACAGCCAGATGTATATTTACAGGTCAACACTACAGATAGATGTATGTTTACAGGCCAACACTACAGCCAGATGTATGTTTACAGGTCAACACTACAGCTAGATGGCTGTTTACAGGCGGTTTGTGGACAGCGCTCGGTGCTGTCGTCCACGGTGACTCTAACATACAGTAACCTATATAAGCTACGGTAGGTTGCTACCGCCCCCCCCCCCCAAACACACACACCGTGTCTGATACATGAGCCGTCCAGACTGTATTGCTATTATTACCTTTATATTACCTTTATGATCGTTTATTCATGCAAAGCTGTAAACTTTGTCTTTAAAATAATGTTTTGAGTTGTATTTAGACTTCATGACTCAAGATCCGTTTTATGACGCTCGTAAGGCTGGATACAGGGGTGAGACAGAGATAAACAATTCCTTGAGATTTTAAAGAGAACTTAACCGCTTATATTGCGTTTGTTCCGTTACAAGTTATGTATCTCTTGAAAACGAGCTGGGCTGCTGATCTCGACGAGTCGGGGAAATCATCCGAAAATGGCGAGGGGGATCCCCCCTTCTGTTTTTAAACTGGATTGACACGATTCACCAATTTTGTTAATTCGTAATACAAAAATCAGAAAACTCTCACCTGTGGCTGGCGTGATGTTTATGCCTTTGTGCACACATTGGGTACATAGCGCTGGTCAGACTTACGCGGGCGGAGGACTCCACTGCTCCTCAGACTCAGAATCATCTTCCGGGTCCAAGGTCGCGGCGACCTTGACCTTTCCTGGACTCTCCTTCAGTGATCCAGGTAAGACGAGGTCAGGCCGGGCGAACACTCCAGGCGGGGTCATCTTGGTTGGAGTGACCTTGACATCTTCCTCAACTTCTGTGACCTCCTCTTTGACCTTGATCCTGGCTTCAGCTTTATCTCTGACCTTCGCCAGCGTTTTTTTGCCGACTTTGTCCTTCAGTCTTCTTCTTTGCTGGATCGCTGCAAAGAAAATAAAGAATTAACACATAGATCTTATTTCAAATGTATTAAGCCGATTGCTCACTCATATCAGTGATAACATTGAACAAAAACTTATCGCATGCCGAGATACAATATTATGTTAGTTTTAATTTTAATCTTTATTGGCGATAACTAAGAAAACATACGTCTGGTAATGATAAAACCACTTACGTTACATCCCATGGTATGAGCAATTTATTTCCTCATATATAAGGGAATATAAAATTCTACAATACCGTCGCTTTAATAAACTGATCGTTTTCTCGGGTCAGGGACTGACCTTTAGACGTCTACTTGACTTCGGCCTGGACGCGCTCTATGATGTCCTCCAAGGTCAGCGTTCACGTGTCCAGCTCAGGATGGCTCTACAACACAAACTCTCCACTGAAATACCTCCACTCTCTACCCCAAACACAGGGTCATTATGAGGAAATTTCGGTGCACCTTTACTAGCAAGTATGTGATTAATGTAAGTACAGTCAAGACAACAATAGTGGGCTATCTGACGCCGAAAGAGCTCTGCCGTCATTCGTGTTTCAACGCGAACTGTCAATGTCAGAGTAGGATAAAACGCCAGGTCCTTAATATAATTATAGCACTTTTATGTCCGAAAATCTACCTCTTGCGTGAAAATGTATTTATTTTGAACCCGATAATCGCTCGACAGATGTCCCCCCTGGCGCTGTTGTGTGGTGTAAGTGTGGCTTATGAATACCGCCCAAACATGTGTCCAGGACTGAATGGACCAGGCCGTACCGGGTCAGAGAAACGTCGCTTCTTGTGTCGCTTGATCATCACTTGGAAGTGTTCCTCAGTCACTTCCATCGGACTGCGGGCTCGCTTCACGGGGGGCTCTGTCAATGTCAAACCGATTCGGTGTTTTACGCCGCTTTTGGGCACACAAGGGCTAAACTGACGAGACTTAATAGTAAAACATGGGACCGCTCTTCCGAGCTTACCGCCCATGGTGAGTAATATGTGAGCTATGCTGGAACACAGTACCGATGATTGAGCTTAACACCCATGGTGAGTAATACATGAGCTATACTAGAACACGGGGACCGCTGACCGCAATTACCACCCATGGTGAGTAATACATGAGCTATACTAGAACACGGGGACCGCCGACCGAACTTACCACCCATGGTGAGTAATACATGAGCTATACTAGAACACGGGGACCGCTGACCGAACTTACCACCCATGGTGAGTATTACATGAGCTATACTAGAACACGGGGATCGTTGACCGAACTTACCACCCATGGTGAGTAATACGTGAGCTATACTAGAACACGGGGACCGCTGACCGAACTTACCACCCATGGTGAGTAATACATGAGCTATACTAGAATACGGGGACCGCTGACCGAACTTACCACCCATGGTGAGTAATACATGAGCTATACTAGAACACGGAGACCGCTGACCGAACTTACCACCCATGGTGAGTAATACGTGAGCTATACAAGAACACAGGACCGCTGACTGAACTTACCACCCATGGTGAGTAATACGTGAGCTATACTAGAACACGGGGACCGCTGACCGAACTTACCACTCATGGTGAGTAATACGTGAGCTATACTAGAACACGGGGACCGCTGACCGAACTTACCACCCATGGTGAGTAATACGTGAGCTATACTAGAACACGGGACGGCTGACCAAATTTACTCACTCGAGGTCAGTAATACATGAGCTATACTAGAACACGGGGACCGCTGACCGAACTTACCACCCATGGTGAGTATTACATGAGCTATACTAGAACACGGGGATCGTTGACCGAACTTACCACCCATGGTGAGTAATACATGAGCTATACTAGAACACGGGGACCGCTGACCGAACTTACCACCCATGGTGAGTATTACATGAGCTATACTAGAACACGGGGATCGTTGACCGAACTTACCACCCATGGTGAGTATTACATGAGCTATACTAGAACACGGGGACCGCTGACCAAATTTACCCACTCGAGGTGAGTAATACATGAGCTATACTAGAACACGGGGACCGCTGACCGAACTTACCACCCATGGTGAGTAATACGTGAGCTATACTAGAACACGGGGACCGCTGACCTTCCACAGGGCATTAATACTGATCGTAAACAGACATGGGCCTAAAATAGAACCGTGTGGGACCCCTGCATTAATGCCACTCCAATCAAAATGTGGGCCAATTAATAAAGACTAGTATATATGGAACATTCAGTTTGCATCCAAGCATTGCATCCAGGGAGCTAGCTCTTCGTTATGACGACCCATTAATTGTCAATGTCAGTCGGTGAACCAGGTCACTGCAGCGATACACGTAATAAATAAAGACCGCCAATAACGCCGTGCCAGCGGTACGATCGACATCCCGCATCAGAACATAATGGTGGGCGATCTCAATCTATATAGCCCCAATATCTTTGTTCCTCCCCTGCTTTAAGCGGTTTCAGGCGAACTCTGATGTTAAATCTCGCCTCACGCCTAATATTTGCAGGGCGCAGGTCTGATTTGCAGGGCACAGGTCTGATTTGCAGGGCGCAGGTCTGATTTGCAGGGCGCAGGTCTGATATGCAGGGCGCAGCTCAGATTTTCAGGGCGCAGCTCTGATTTGCAGGGCACAGGTCTGATTTGCAGGGCGCAGCTCTGATTTTCAGGGCGCCAGTCTGATTTGCAGGGCGCAGGTCTGATTTACAGGGCGCAGCTCAGATTTGCAGGGCGCAGCTCTGATTTGCAGGGCGCAGCTCAGATTTGCAGGGCGCAGCTCTGATTTGCAGGGCGCAGGTCTGATTTGCAGGGCGCAGGTCTGATTTGCAGGGCGCAGGTCTGATTTGCAGGGCACAGGTCTGATTTGCAGGGGCGCAGGTCTGATATGCAGGGCGCAGGTCTGATTTGCAGGGCGCAGGTCTGATTTGCAGGGCGCAGGTCTGATATGCAGGGCGGAGCTCAGATTTTCAGGGCGCAGCTCTGATTTGCAGGGCGCATCTCTGATTTGCAGGGCGCAGCTCTGATTTGCAGCGCGCAGGTCTGATTTGCAGGGCGCAGGTCTGATATGCAGGGCACAGGTCTGATTTGCAGGGCGCAGGTCTTATTTGCAGGGCGCAGCACAGATTTGCAGGGCGCAGCTCAGATTTGCAGGGCGCAGGTCTGATTTGCAGGGCGCAGGTCTGATTTGCAGGGCGCAGGTCTGATTTGCAGGGCGCAGGTCTGATTTACAGGGCACAGCTCTGATTTGCAGGGCACAGGTCTGATTTGCAGGGCGCAGGTCTGATTTGCAGGGCACAGCTCTGATTTGCAGGGCACAGCTCTGATTTGCAGGGCGCAGGTCTGATTTACAGGGCACAGCTCTGATTTGCAGGGCACAGCTCTGATTTGCAGGGCGCAGGTCTGATTTACAGGGCACAGCTTTGATTTGCAGGGCGCCGGTCTGATTTGCAGGGCGCAGGTCTGATTTGCAGGGCGCAGGTCTGATTTGCAGGGCGCCGGTCTGATTTGCAGGGCGCAGCTCTGATTTGCAAAGCGCAGCTCTGATCTGCAGGGCGCAGCTACTTTGTGCCTATGGGCCACAGTACGTAAATCTCTGTCAAACGTCAGCGTGTTTGCTACGACCGAGGATATTAGCCACCGGATTGGCCGAACAAGCGTGACGTCATCGGAATGATTGACAGCTTGGATCAGTCTATTGCAGGGCGAGGCTCTGATCTGCAGGGCGCAGGTCTGATTTGCAGGGCGCAGCTACTTTGTGCCTAGGGCCACAGTACGTAAATCTCTGTTGATGGCTGACGCGTCATAATTCATTCCGAGTCCCATGAACAGAGAAGTATCATGAGCGTACTCCACATTCCAGACCTTCCACAGGGCATTAATACTGATGGTTAACAGACGTGGGCCTAAAATAGAACCTTGTGGGACCCCTGCATTAATGCCACTCCAATCAAAATGTGGGCCAATTAATAACGACTAGTATATATGGGACATTCAGTTTGCATCCAAGCATTGCATCCAGGGAGCTAGCTCTTCGTTATGACGACCCATTAATTGTCAATGTCAGTCGGTGAACCAGGTCACTGCAGCGATACACGTAATAAATAAAGACCGCCAATAACGCCGTGCCAGCGGTACGATCAACATCCCGCATCAGAACATAATGGTGGGCGATCTCAATCTATATAGCCCCAATATCTTTGTTCCTCCCCTGTTTTAAGCGGTTTCAGGCGAACTCTGATGTTAAATCTCGCCTCACACCTACGTCAGTGGCGCCGATATGCAAGCACGCCGTCTGTGTTAATCATCAAACATGAAAATTTATGTCCCCTAAAAGCTATCTTAAGTTTTTAACGGTTCTTTAGTGAGATCTTGGCTCAAGATGTATGCAGAATACGTGTTCGCAAACTTAGATACAACTTGAAAATACCACAAGTAAGTTTGGGCCAAAATCTTACGCTTAGGATGCATGCAGAATAAGGGCCCTGAGCCCGTAAGTTGGAAACGAAAGGGGCAACATATTTCACCCCAGAATAGGACATTAGCATGGAGCGGGGCGAAATATTTGGCCCCTACCGTTCGAAGTTATGGGCCCTGGTGTCTGAGTGTATCGAGATGTGCTATTCGCTTGAGCCACGAAATTACTACACATATATATGGTGCATTCTGTTTGCACCCAGGGAGCTAGCTCTTCGTTATGACCCCTTCCTTGTCAATGTCAGTCAGTGAAATAGGTCACTGCAGCGATACACGTAATAAAGCATGCATACCTCGGCGGGCCAACGCCCCCAAGCCGTCACGGTCTGCCTTTCATCCAAAAAAATTCTTTTCACCCTTTTGTGCTGGGGCCATAAATTATAGTTCCTTGGCCCAATTTAGCCTGTATGTGCACAAAAGTGGCCTAAAACACCAACATTCCATTCCATAAATTATAGGGCGTGGACAGCAAAGCACCATATATTGCGCATACGCGCCTCGGTGCTCAATACCTTTGAATGCTCATTCGATACGGCATGGTGAGCAAACATAAACATGCTTAAAAATAACACCAAAAATACCGATTGTTTCACAACATAAGAAAGGAATGAGCACAGAGGCGTGTATGCGTAATATAGCGCTAACATTCACCGCCAGATGGCGCCACTTCAAGTACATTCGCATATGAGCTAACCGCCATATTTGTTTATCATTGCGCACAGCGTGAAAGTTGAAGCAGCAGACTAAATCGCCTCGGATACCTTTATAATATGAGTAAAGACGTCAACTAAAAGGTTAAGTAATAGATTAAGTTGCATACAATAAGGAAATATTAAGATATATACTCCCAGAAAGTAATTTAAATTTATTTATTTTTAATAATCTGTTTGATTTTGGCGGCGGCGTCAATGCGCTGCTTCGGGACCCTAGGGAGGAGCCTGTGACTCCTGGGTCCTTCGGCGCTAGGACCCGGGTACCCATGAATGGCCTCGACTCCTTCGTCGTTCTCACCCAGGAGAGAAGCCCTTCACGTGCTGGTGCGCAAAAAAACACAGTCTTTAGACCGACGCTGTTCGAATAGTTTTCAACAGGGCTTAACTAAATTACGTCACTGTTCATCCTTGGGTATTAAGTGGTGACGCTGCTAAGTAATCTGCCTCATTGGTGGTCCCTTTATTGCGTATTTGCGGAAATTCCTTCTTCAAGGCCCTTCCACCGATGGCCACACCGTCCACCTCCATTCATGTTGATCATTCGTACTTCCGGCCTAGTTCTTTGGGGTCACCTTTGGGTCAGTACGCAGTTCGCACATGACGAATAAATTCATCGGACGCTCGAGTTGCAGAACACGTGCGTCTAAATTGCACGGTTCGTGTTGGTTTGGTGGGTTTCACCAACGTATTGTTCTCTTTTTGGCGGGGCCATCACAGTAGTGCAGCCAATAACAAAGGATGGTTGATTTGGAAGTGGATATGGGGTCGATATGGGGGGGTCGTGTTTCCAGATCACGAAGACTATTTTTTTAGATCCCAGGTCACAATAAATTAAAAGCAAAACTCTATGCATGCAATGGAAGGGCTGATATACGATACTAAACTGACGATTTCCTGATTCACGGTTAGTTAATATTAAAATTCCATGCAGTTCATGTGCATCGAACCATTTCCATCATCCGACATTTGTTTTGAATCAGCCAGGCCGGTTGAAGGTGTTGTTTTGGTGGCAAGAATATAGACTAAATCGGTACATATGCAAGCAAAAATTAGATTAGTCGTTCAATAAAAGATAACTTTATCAAGATATGAAGTTAAAAAGGCGAGACATTCTGAAACAAACGAGCGCTTTGCCCCGAACTGCCGAACTTGGCATTTTCTAATGGCGCGTGTAGGGTTGCATCTACGACCCAGAGGGGAGTCTGCGGCTAGGACAACCAATGACTGAATGAGGCAGATTACTTAGCAGCGTCACCACTTAATACCCCCAAGGATGAACGGTGACGTAATTTAGTTAAGCCCCGTTGAAAACTATTCGAACAGCGTCAGTCTAAAGACTGTGTTTTTTTGCGCACCAGCACGTGAACAGGTGAAGGGCTTCTCTCATGGGTGAGAACGACGAAGGAGTCGAGGCCATTCATGGGTAGGACCCGGGGTGCCTCAACTTGGCGCAAGAGTTGTTTCTTGTTTATCTTCCATTTAGCGGGAATTCGCTGTTCGTACGCGCCGATCAACTTTATAATCAGGTTCTTTACGTGGAAACTTACGTATTGTACTTGTTTGATCTCAGTATCCATGTATTTGAATCCCATTTTATCGTGAATTAAGAAGTCTGTTGAACTTCGTGCGATTTGTTTGAAACAGCGAGGCGACTAAGCGACCTTGACCTTAGCGTCTCTTATTTAGAATCTCCGCTACCAGGTGGCTGGGCGCTAGGCTAGTTCCCTGACGTGTAATTTGACTATGTAACAGGAAGTGTTGCATGTTGTGAATCGATGTCCGCGGTATTTAAGGAGCTGGTTCGGGGTGGGTCACTTTCTTTACTTTTGACCAGCCGGCCTTCTAGACCCTCCACTGGTCTAGAGTTGCGTCGTGCCTTTTTGTGAACCTTGGAAGCCCAAGAAGAAAAGTGTGTTTGGCAAGGAGCCTTGTTTTATAGGTATGTGGTCAATTTATTGTGTCATCCGGTATTTGGTCTTTCTATAATATGGGGTTTGAGGCTATAAATAGTAGCACGTAGGACGTCTCGAAGTTATGTACTGATTGTCGTCTCTGTTTAAAATGTAGTTATTCACTTTATATGAAGCTGAATGCTTCCTAATTATTGGAGAGGGTTGTTTGTAAGGTTTGACGTGGAGCTGAATGCTTCCTGTATAAGGGAAATGGCTGTTTAATAACGTTCACGGTTATGTCTATATTTCATCATGGGTTATGTGAGCTGTCACTTGGACATTTAAATGACGTTTATCTCGTGTATGAAATTATGCTTAAAAATATTGCACAAAGTTTGGAGTAAATTTGACCCTCAGATTGTTTATGGAAACCTCATGCTCAGTGAACTGTCGACTGAATGTGGAATATGTAATAATACTGTGTTATTATTCGACTTGTTTTATAGGTGGATAAAACTATCGCTGACCAGCACAATACACCCATTGGTGTTGTTACTTGCCTATAAGAGCCCATTACATCTTATAGGCAAGAATGCCATTGGCAGAGGAAGTCCATCATTTGATTTATCCTTGTGGCAATATGTTCCTCAAAGCGAAGTACAACCGTGAAATGAAATCAAAAACTATGCGAGTTTGGAAACGTTATTTGAGTTTTACAGTTATAAATATATTGTCTAGTAATAATATATAAGGCATACAAAATCTAGGTGTGTCCATATCCATAGAGAATTGACTTTCTTGGGTCCTACGATACATTGACCCGTTTTCTGACCATCCGATAACAATTATTATTATTATTGGGTTTATATAGCGCCAAATCCGTGAATCCGTTCAAAGACGCTGTACATCGAAGTAAACCGGGTAATTTACAAAATATACCCGCTTATCCATAAACATGTTATAGGTAGCTCACTGAAATAAGAAATACATGCATACCACTAATAACCTTCATCAATAAATTTAGTGAACAAGTAAGTTTTCAAGCCCTGTTTAAACTGACTTAATGTATCAAGCGAACGAAGGTCGCTTGGTAGGGCGTTCCACAACATTGGAGCATTGACAGCAAAGGCACGTCTGCCAAGTGTCTTACAATTGGCCTTGGGAACCTTCAATTTAATTTCTTCGTTGGATCTCAAGTTATAGCGGGCACAATTCGTTCTAATTATCATTTCACTGATGTATTCAGGTGCCATATCATGCAATGCCTTGAAAACCATCATTAAGACTTTAAAATCAATTCGAAACCGCACTGGAAGCCAGTGAAGCTGTCTCAGAGCTGGCGTTATATAATACACTCTTCCAAAACAGTTGAATAATCTCACATTCCATAAAGGTGTGTTGTATAGTGTCAATGCTTTCATCACAGAAGTCACATACATCGGTATTCCTGATTTGAACAATTTCACATTCCATAAAGGTGTGTTGTATAGCGTCAATGCTTTCATCACAGAAGTCACATAGATCGGTATTCCTGATTTGAATAATCTCACATTCCATAAAGGTGTGTTGCATAGCGCCAATGCTTTCATCATAGAAGTCACACAGAGCGGTATTCCTGATTTGAATAATCTCACATTCCATAAAGGTGTGTTGCATAGCGCCAATGCTTTCATCACAGAAGTCACATAGATCGGTATTCCTGATTTGAATAATCTCACATTCCATAAAGGTGTGTTGCATAGCGCCAATGCTTTCATCACAGAAGTCACATACATCGGTCACATATTCCTGATTTCGCAGATGGTTAAATTCTCATTTGTAAACAGTATTCCATGTAGAAAACGAAATTGCAAGCACTTATACTTTACGCATTTTGCAATGGTATATAGTCTCTTAAAATTGGCCAAACATTCATTTAGCGTGAGATCCCAGTCTAAATCGCGTTTCCATTTATCATAAGAACATAAGGCTCTGCCATTACACGAGTAATTGCTTTCTTACAGACTTGTTGACCGGCCCGTGCGACTGTGGTATATGTTGTGTAATGAGTCAACGTTCAAGTTGAGACCGCTTGCTATTTCCCTATACAGCGCCCTCTACTGGCCTAGTATAAATACCCGTGCTTGCTTTAGGCTGGTACCGCCGCTCAAACTCATACAAGTAAGAGCTGGGGTGCGTTGCATATGGGTGTCGATCGCGTGCGCACGCCATCGGCAACGACAAATAAGGATTTGAACTTGGCGGATTGGTCAAGGACGCGTACAATTTTGAAACGGAAGTGGGGTATGGTTCGCCGCGATCAAGAGCAGCCCCGCATGATAATATTAAACTCTGGACGACGATTCTTCTCAAATAAGTGGGGATAACCCGTAAATATCGATGCTTTATAGTTATCTTTTATATAACAATATTTACAATATTTAGATTGTGCTGCTATTTCCAAAGTAAGGACATTTATTTAGTAGATATCCCCGCAACAAATGGAAATAGTTCGATGTGACCAATGTCGTTGCATAGCGAGCTCCGAGTGACCAAAAATGTTCGCGGCGGTCGAGCGTGCTCCGCAACTCAACCCTGGTGTTAGGTATTACGCGTAGGTCAAGGTCACGGCATTTCTATCTTGCCCGATAGGTGACGCACTACTCCCACGTAACTGGTTCCCCTGCGCGGAGATACAGGATACTCTTTTCACTACTCTACTCAGTGTTAACATGAACGAGCGAATTCAGAATTTAGATCTTTTGTACGGCAAGTACGTGAATGTGCGAAAGGCTCTCGTGAAACTAAACATAGAAAAGGAGTACAGCCACTTGAGACTAAAGCAGTTGCAGGCCATTTCGGAGGCCTCAAAGGGAGATCACTCACAACTCTCAAACGTTTATCCTTGTTTTTGGAGTAGCTGTCAAATAGGAAGTAATCATGATGGATTGAGCAAATATGTATCAGACAATTGAGAAGAGATATGTAATTCAATATATCATATGTATCAAATCTATAATTAAGAATTTTCAATATTTCATTACATAGATTACGCATTGAATATTTGCAAGCCCAAGAATGCTTTGCTGTATTATATAAATAAAATGAATACACTGTTTTCCTTTCCATACATTACATTTATATTTATATTTAAATGATTTACCAACAAATATTTTCCATATCAGTAAGTACCGGTAGAACTTACACATCTTCAATTTTCACATCATCTTTGGTACTAAAGTGCTGCATCAGCGATGAACTGGGCCCTGGGCATAATCTCATGAAACACCAAATATTGTTACTGCATGATCAAGCAGGTATTCCTCAAGCACTATGGATAGATGGATTGGTTTTTTAATTAGACTACTTAATTGTGCGCAAGCATAAACTGAACTGGTCCAAAATAGATCTTAGGATAATAGGATTATAAATTTTAGTGTAAGCATAGTTTCTTACAAAATGTAGTGTAAGTATAGTTTGTCACGATGTAGCATAAGTGTTTATAGATTGATAAATTTAACACATACAGTTCAGTACATGAACTAAATATTAAAGATGGTACAAGTAATTGCAAGGGCTGGGGTATCATTTTCTTGGGGAGGGGAGGGGAATTGTCAATAGAATATTGATATTATACAGTGCATAATATCATGTGCTGGTACTTGCAGGTTGTCTAAGTGGCATTTGCATTGCTAAAAATAAAAATAAAATAAAAATGTGTCAGAGATTTATTTATTTTTTGGGGAGGCTCTGTCAACCAATCCGAGTGTCTATCTGAGCATTTCTAAATGGCATTGCGCACCACTTTCATGCACCAGCATTACTGAAATGTGTGAGACAGGAAAGTGTTATGAAAAAAATTGTGAAGGATCTTCATTTGCGTAAGATATTATGCACCTATAATAAATAATAAAAATTCAGCAGCATCTTAAAATTGTTTCATGCCCACCTAAACAATGTCCAGGATGTCTCTCGGGGGAAGAGGTAATTGTCAGCCCCTGTCATACACTGCCATAAATAAATATGTAAAAGACGAGAGTTGTTTAGTTTATTGTGCAGTATTTCTAAGTAGCATTCCCACCATTGACATACACTGCCATAAGGAAAATGTGTCAGAGAGGGGAGTGTTACTTATTTTCCTCAAAGGTTCTATCCACTGAATAATTTTTTTGTGGGGCTGTGTCAACCTATATTAAATATTAAGAACTCTGCAGCATTTCTAAGTGGCATTCCCAACCATTTCATGCAAGGCCATTAATAAAATATGTCAGAGAGGGGAGTGCTAATAATTTTCTTGTGGGGCTGTGTCAACTGATTACAGGGGCTGTTATAGAAACCCAGTGTATTGAACTTCAATTGTGCAAAATATTGTGTGCCTATGTTAAATATTAAGAACTCTGCAGCATTTCTAAGTGGCATTCCCACCCATTTCATGCACCGCCATTAATGAAATATGTCAGAGAGGGGAGTGCTAATAATTTTCTTGTGGGGCTGTGCCAACTGATTACAGAGAATGTTGTAGAAACCTAGTGTATTGAACTTTAATTGTGCAGAATATTATGCATCTATATTAAATATTAAGAACTCTGCAGCATTTCGAAGTGGCTTCCCCTCCCATTTCATGCACCGTCATTAGTGAAATATGTCAGAGAGGGGAGTGCTAATAATTTTCTTGTGGGGCTGTGGCAACTGATTACAGGGAATGTTGTAGAAACCTAGTGTATTGAACTTCAATTGTGCAAAATATTATGCATCTATATTAAATATTAAGAACTCTGCAGCATTTCTAAGTGACATTCCCACCCATTTCATGCACCGCCATTAATGAAATATGTCAGAGAGGGAAGACGTAATACTTTTTTTGTGGAGCTGTGTCAACTAATTTCAGGGAATGTTGTAGAAACCTAGTGTATTGAACTTCAATTGTGCGGAATATTATGCATCTATATTAAATATTAAGAACTCTGCAGCATTTCTAAGTGACATTCCCACCCATTTCATGCACCGCCATTAATGAAATATGTCAGAGAGGGGAGAGCTAATACTTTTTTTGTGGGGCTGTGTCAACTAATTTCACGGAATGTTGTAGAAACCTAGTGTATTGAACTTCAATTGTGCAGAATATTATGCATCTATATTAAATATTAAGAACTCTGCAGCATTTCTAAGTGACATTCCCACCCATTTCATGCACCGCCATTAAAGGGAACCGCCAGCCTGGCCTCTAACGCCGCTTTACCGATTCATATAATACCCAATTGTCTATCCTCCAAATTACAGATTTTTTCGTTCTATCTGTAGCTCACAATAATTTAGAAGTGACCGCCAGGCACGATTTCACCGCCTACCCAGACGGCAGCCCTTTTTGGAGGCGTGTCTGTGATTGACCTATCAGGAGGCGATACTCTAATTTATTCAAACGAGAAATTGCGCCTATTGTGTGAGCAAAACAAGAGAGCGTGATAATCGCTAATATAAATAGCTGCGATTCTAACTCCAATCATGGCATTGGTGCGGAGTCGATCGTCGCAAGACGTGTATCAATTTGTTTGCACGGTATTTTTCTATGAAAGACTAAGATCTTGCGCTACTGCGCGACTTGGAACTGCCGCTGTTCATTTATACATCGCAGCCCTGATCTCTCTCTCCGCGAGTTATAACGTAAGGCCGGCGCCATATGAAGTCACAATATGCGTCACTGCTCCCGGCAAAATGGCGCTCTGCTTGACATTGCTGAGAGCGGGTTGCCTTAATTTGTTTCTCCTTACCAGTCGGCCGAAACGAAGCGTTAACACTCACCAATTTAATTTTAAGATGTAAACTTTCGGTGCAGATCGCGATTAAATTAGGTTGGACACCCGCTTTAATGAAATATGTCAGAGAGGGGAGAGCTAATAATTTTTTTGTGGAGCTGTGTCAACTGATAACAGGGAATGTTGTAGAAACCTAGTGTATTGAACTTTAATTAGGCAAAATATTATGCATCTATATTAAATATTGATAACTCTGCAGCATTTTAAAGTTGTGGCCTTTCCACCAATACAATGCTTCTCTGGACTGTCACGAACTGATATGACATGGATGCGCGAATGTAATACACAATTGAGTTTATCCACTTAATCAATGCATATTTATGGCTAATAATCCATACGTATACGTTGGGGAATACGTTTGCCGCCTGACATGTTTGTCTACCTTCAAAATTAGAGAACAGTTTTCACTGACATAACGCCGCGGCCTGACAGCGCTTTAGCTGCACACACGAAGGTCAAGGCCGTTAATGGTGGTTAACACCGGGGCTGCGTTCCGTATCATGATCGATCGCCGCGAACATTTTTGGTCACTCCGAACTTGCTACGGAACGACATTGGTCACAGCCGATTTTTAGTTTTCCCAGAATTCCCGCGCGTGGGTTTGTTTCAAGATGGCGGACAAGGAGCAAGATGTGTTGCTGGCCGCCGTCTTGGATGAACTTTGTGCGATTGGTGATGAGGCTAGCTGTGGCAGTTATGTGTCGGTAACTCTATTGGCGTCCGACGAACATTTTGTGTCTGTGGGACAGTATTGCGTCTTCAACACACTGCTCTAAATCATTTATTAAATTTCTAAATGCATGAAAACACTGTTGCACTCGGTGACACTGTCACTGACGCTTGACTTGAGTCTTCACGGTCAGATAGGGTCGTGAAGATTCATATCTGCATAGCCACAGCAAATCAACGTGCAGAGAAAGGCCAGAGGGGTGTGGGGGGCATTCTTCCATGTAAGCTAGGGCATGCCATTGTTTCAGCATAGGTCATGTATTACAGGGGCGGATCTATTGTGGGGAGTCAACCGGCCATGCATGCAGCCCCACCCCCCACTTTTAGGGCAGAAATTTATAACCTATGAAAACCCAAACTGACCTCCCTATCCGGATATCTGGATCTGAACCCCCCCTCCCCCTAACCAAATTTTTGGGATCCGCCCCAGTAATATGCATGTTTAACATATCACTGCAATAATGCAGTTTGTGGGCTCTATCATGGAATATGGACTGGAGGATCCACATCGCCTACTGCTTGTTTTATTAATAGGCAGTGTGCAACTGGCCGTTTCCCCCCCTCACCCTATTTTTGTATCAGTTAATTTATTGTGCCTGTGGTAATATGTAAGAGTTAAATTCATATTTGAATGTCATTATTATTTTATTACCATATAAGCATTTTTTTCTCCTTTGATATCTATACTTAAGGCTCTAAAGTCTACTATATTAATATTTTATTTTACTCCTGCAAAGAGAACTATTGTTCACACTAAATCAAACCTCCTTATTTAAATTTTAATGTTACAATGCTCTGTTTAGTGTTGATGACCATTTATCTAACTCATGTATGTATCACTCTCTTACACTCTTTAAACGAAATGGCACCACACTGGAGCACCTGGCCACAGATGAGCCCCATGCCAATGCTATGGTAAGAATTACTATTTTGATTGAGCCTGCTTGCTGTGTACTGCACAATAAAGGACTGGTGTAATTTTCCATTGAACTAACGTTATAGATATTTGAATACAGTTAAACTTTCACAGGCTTCCTACTTTGGCAGCATTGATTTAACAACATACTGGTAATACTTTGGCCTTCATTATCACTGTTTGACAGGAAATTATTGTATCCTCTGTTAGCGGTACAGCATAAATAAGATATAAATTGGATATTTTTGTTCCTGCAGGCACTATGTACAGTTGCATTGGAAAAACTAAATTATAGGACACCCATTTTACATTTCAGAATCCTGTGTCACACATTGGCTCTATCCCTAACTGCCAAACTGTGAAGAAGGAAGTGTTAAGTTTGCTGTAGCTGCTTAGCAATCAAGAGTCCTTTCGCGGGGTGGCCTACCGGTTTGACTTGAGCAAGGGGTCTCTGCACTGTCTTGTAATGGAGGGGCGTAGTGTGTTGAACGGACCTTGCGACACTTTATCAAATGGCCAGATGTACATGTGCAGTGTACATCGCAATTCTACCACGCCCAGTATAGATTACCTGGAGTGAGCAGTGTGAATGGCACCCATATTGCCATGGCGGGACCATCCAACATCCAGGATTTCTTCATTAATAAGGGAGATTTGTCCGTCATTGAAAAGACATTCAACAAGACATGCCTGTAATCAGGCTGATGTGGAGAGGACAATTGGACTTTAAACTTGTGTATATGAGGCATATGAAATATTTTTGCATGTGCAACGTGAAAGATATCCCGGTGGTGATCATGGCATGCATGGTGCAAGTCATTTGGAGCACCGCCAAAAGTGGCGAATTCATCGACATCTTTGAAGAACGCCAGCGTTTTTCACATTGTTACCTTATCTTAATAAGTGGTTTTTGTGTACTGCTCTTTAATTCCCTTGTCAGTTCACAGTGCCATATCGAAAGATGATAAATGTTAGTGGGTTTCTTCGCTTGTCGCAATAATTGATAAATCATTTAGCAGGGAAATCAATACATACTTTTGGCCAACCCAGTAAAACCATTGGGCACTGACCATTGTATGCATCGTCCGGATATGCAACTTAAAACTGTTTGTCAACGTGTAGGCGTATTCGTCTATTCATTTTCTCTTACTTGATTGTATGTATTCGTTTAACTGTCCATGGATGTCTTTCGATCACGCTTTGTATTGGTCTCCATTCTACAATAAGCTGGAACACAATGCTGTTGTTTGAAAGTTTCTTTTCATTACGCACGGAAATACGATTCGAGTTGTACTATAGCGACTTTACCAACAAAGTGGTGAAGACAATCGGCCACCATTCATTACACAAGCAGATTGTTTGAAATGAAAACACGAGGCAAGGCGCCTGTCCACAGTGCATATTTATTTTATTTCTTAATTTCGAACATAATGCGAGCGCGACAGGAGTTTCTGCATGCGTTGCTGACTGTCTGCGCTCCTCCAAGAAAGTGTGGAACCACACTGGGGCTCGCCGGTCACGTTGGGGTCTGGCGGCGAAGTTTCTATGACACTGGTGTGGAGCTGTCATCGCCAGGCTCCTTTATTCATCGGCCATTATGTCACCTGCAACATGAATCACATCACACCATTATGGGCTCCATCAAAGTTGAACAGTAAATATCACTTACCACCAACTTAGTTATTTCCGGGTTGCTTATTGGCAGTATATGTCGTCATGGCCACTATACTTCCTGTCGGTCAGGAACACATACTAACCGTCATATGTGCTGTTACAAGCCAGGGTTGCCCTTGCTAGGGTTTCATTTGTTACTGGCCTCATAGGACAGATAAATTCCCCTACACAACCGCGCCAGTATACCACGTTTACACATTTACCTTTGCATTCTTTCATCAGCGCAGAACTCTCAATGGTATGACAGGAAAACAATGCCATCTCTAGTCTATTGCGTTAATTAAGAACACACAATAATTTTGTGCCTAAAATTACCGATACGGTTTTGATGCTATGCTGTGACTGCAATCTTAAACAGCAAACAACAATGCAGTAATGTAATTTTCAACGTTACTAATGACCATTTTGGCATTTGAGCATATACATTAATCCAAGTGACAATAGGGATATGGCTATTGCAATGAAATACATACCCACTGCTTAAAGTCCATCTCTTGGGGGGGTATTTGTTTCTAAACCACTTTCAAATATACATTTCTCAGTGGTTACTAAAGCCATTTATCAGATGCAATTATTTTACAATGTCTCTTATGCCATCAATATTAATATCTAAAGTCACCAAAATAAACCCAAGCAGCGAACGATCCATTTCCAAACCCCCGCCCAGAGTAGTGATTTGTGACGTCACAAGATGAACCGGTTTGAGTGCGCCTCGCTCGCTTCGACTGCCCGCGCTGTTTGAATGTAGCCTACGTGCGGCAGAAAAGCTTAGATGTATATTTCGGTTAACATTAACTCATGATGAATATTTTCCACATGTAGATGTAGATAGACCTAGATCAATTACATTAGAGGTGTGTGAATGTTGGTTAGCGCAACATTCGTGACACTGACACTGACAGAAAACAAACAGATGCAGTGGCCACTGCCTGCCAGTGTGTTGCCAGCCTACGTTTCTTCCCAAAAATGAAAAGGGTGCCACAGTAGTGGACGGGCCGTCGCGGGGATGTCCGTCGAATCGTAGACATAGAATCTAGATCCAGGGTTAAATGAAATGTATGTACTAAGAGAAGTTGTTCATGCACATCAGAACTTGACAGAAGGGAGAGAGGGCGACATTTATCGGCCTAGCATAAAAAACACACCCAGCGCACATCTCTTAACACTTTTCATCGCGTACTTTCTATAGTAATACTTGTGGACACCCGAACGTTATGGTGTCCGGTTGGGACAAACAACTAAGTAGCTTTTCACTAATGTGCCTGCTGGTCGCCAAATTAATACTTTATATGATTACAAGGCATATTTGCAGGTTTTTGATCTGGATCTCATGATATAATAAGCCTCACCTTTTATGAATGAAGCGTTCGCACTTCTTCCGAAAATACTGCTTTGCGTAGGGCGTTTCGAGGTTTTCAACGTTTACAGTCCCTTAGGCTTAGCAATCTGTCATCATTCGAGGTGGCTCGAAGCGATACGTACGGCGGCAGAATGCTTCGATTGCCTGCATTCCTCCACTTCTTCTTTCTCACCCTCACTATCATTATTTCCAAATAATCGTGCGCGTATCGCTGCATCCCGATCGATGCGGAAGGACGCTGACCATCCTATAGACGCCATGCTCAAAGACGCGTTTACCATATTGCGCAACAAAACCGGTTCATCTTGTGACGTCACGAATCAATGAAAAAATTGCCCCTGTCTATCTTCTACTTTTTTGCGTAGGTATGTGATAAAATGGCTAATATTGTTAATATTCATGGCGAATAAATTCAGTGCGTATGGAATTTCGTTAATATAGTGCAAATGGATCAAATATATGCAAAGTAACATAGGACATAAGAGATGGACTTTAAGCTACATACAATTGGTATGCAAATGCACCAAACCTGTGCAAATGAAGTGTTAGGGGGTAAACAGGCCACCAAACAAATGCCCCATTAAATCAGTAGAGGGAGGCCCATAGAGGGAGGGGTCAGGAGAAGGGATCGAGCCTAAGGGTACCACACACACATATTATATATTCAATGTGGTCCCCCCCACCCATCCCTCAACTGATTTACTGTGCCTGGGCCCATGGCATGGGGCCAGGCCGGTATGAAATATGCCTATAAACCTCAGACTCAGGCTCTGTGACAGGCGCCTGTGGCTGTGCATTGTCCCATTGACTAAGCTGGGCAGTTGCGGTTTTCACGTGTTTATGGTAAATTTGAGTCCTATACCACAGGTGGCACAACTTTTCATACATACAACGTACTTATCGGATAGAAACTTGTTTGGTCACACATCGCTACTACAGGGATGGTCTAGTAATAACGAGAAATCGGTGAATATAATCTTGTAAGTCGCACACTCGTAGATTCTGGCGGCCATGCTTGTTATCCTCTGCTCTTGTAGCGCCACCGTGCGGGGGCTTGCTTTTGATCGCGGCGTACCATACCCCACTTCCGGTTCAAAACCGCACGCGTCCTTGACCAATCCGCCAAGTTCAATTCCTTATTTGTCGTTCCGCAGAGAGTGCGATCGCGATCTATCGCGCTACGGAAAGCACCCCGGGCCCTTGCTGAGCGAGCGAAGTTGGGACCGCGGAACCAGGCTATGCTTGCTTGGTCTCTGCCCATTCCCTTAACTACGCTCACAGCAGTCGTGTACCAATAAACCGGTCACCATCAATTCAAGCTCTTGTGTTCTCAATGCCTCCGAAACACAACATGGTGACAGCGGTGGTGGTTTTATATCCTTGTACACGCTTATCTGAATAATAATATATCTGCTGAACTGTTAACTCAAAACTACGGTGTCAGAAGGGAAGCGGAGCAACTCGTGGAACAGCGTCAAAGAACAGGGCCGGTGTACATTTCAACCGGGAGCACGTGGTGACATTCCTGAAGCGTAAGTGCATTTAACCCTCTGAATACCATGGCGGCCGTCCAAGTTACACCTCCAGAGCCTTTTGACTTTAATTCGCCCAACTCATGGACCCGGTGCATTAGAAGGTTTGATAGGTTCAACATTGCTTCTGGTTTGGACGGGAAACCAGAGGAAAGTAAGTCAATACGCTCATATATTGCATGGGTGAGAAGGCGGAGGAAATATTTGCATCGTTTACCTTCGTAAGCACTGATGACCGGGATGAAGCTACAGAGTATGCCAGTGTAAAGCAGACGTATGATGACTACTTTGTTGTCCGTCATAACACCATATACGAGAGGGCAAAATTCAATATCCGTGTCCAAGCACCGGGTGAGCCCGTTGATGCGTCCGTCACACACTTGTATTCGCTCGCTGAGCATTGTCAGTACGGGGCTCTAAAAGAAGAACTCATTCGCGATAGACTCGTGGTGGGGCTCAGCGACAAACTTTTGTCTGAGCGTATGCAGATGGACAAAGCTTTAACTCTAAAGAAAGCGACGGACATGGCTCGTCAGTCGGCGCAGGTGAAGACGCAGGCCAAGGAGCTGTCATCCGCGGGGGTCAGTGCAGAGGCGTATGCTGTTCACACCCGGGGTAAGAGCAGACCCAAGAAAGTGTTTTCGCCGCAGCACTCCGCGGCCAAGTGTCAGTGGTGTGGCAATGCGTCTCACAAACGTTCGCTCTGTCCAGCTCGAAACGTCAAATGCAGGAGGTGCGACCTCAAAGGACATTTTGAGAAGGTTTGCCGAAAGGAGAAAAGGGTTAATGAACTGACTTCTCATGTTGTTGGTGCACAGTCAGAGGTGTTTCTCGGGGCTGTCAGCTCATCCAACAACAAGCCCTGGACCGTTCCTGTCACTCTGCTCGACAGGGAAGTGGTATTTCGCGTGGATACAGGTGCCGATGTTACTGTTATGTCGAGGAGCGGCTTTGACAGAGAGTTCCCCGGGACAGGCCTTCTGCCATCAACCAAAGTGATTCGTGGGGCGGATCACAAGCCGATTCATGTTCACGGGTGCTTCGAAGCGGAGATGACGTTTAAGGAGAGATCCTGTGTGGAGCAGATCTTCGTGTTCGAAAATGCTTCAAACCTGCTAAGCTGCCAGGCGTCCCAGGACCTCGGAGGCATCTCGTTTGTGGGTTCAGTGCAGGAACAGTTCCCGCGGTTGTTCAGCGGTCTCGGGAAACTGGAGTCGCCGTACGAGGTCCGGCTCCAGGAGGGTGCGCGTCCTTATGCTGTCCACGCTCCACGTCGCGTACCGCTCCCTCTTCTACCCAGGGTCAAGGATGAACTGAGCCGACTGCAATCTCTGGGTGTAATCTCGCCAGTCGAGGAGCCGACTGAGTGGTGTGCGCCCATCGTCGTCGTCCCAAAGCCGTCCGGCGCTGTGAGGCTGTGTGTCGACCTCACTAAACTTAACGGGGCTGTCCAGCTATACAGGCACATGCTGCCTGCCGTCGACTACGTGCTGGGCCAGCTCGGGGGTGCAAAGATATTCTCCAAGCTTGACGCCAACGCTGGCTTTCATCAAATACCTTTAGCAGAGAAGTCGCGCAAACTGACTACATTTATCACTCCGTTTAGCCGGTATTGCTTTAATCGGCTCCCATTCAGGATTAGCAGCGCTCCGGAACACTTTAGTAAACGAATTGTGGATATCCTGGATGGTTCTCCGGGACAGGTGTCTCAAATGGATGACGTCATCGTGTTTGGCCGGTCCCAGGCTGAGCACGACGAGAACCTCTACAAGACCTTAGCTCGTCTGGATAAAGCAGGGGTGACCTTGAACAAGGACAAGTGTGTTTTTGATCAGACCACGATCAAGTGCTTTGGTCAAATTGTGTCAACAAAAGGGATCACTCCAGATCCAGACAAAGTTAGAGCGATCACAGAGATGCCTGTGCCCCAGGACATCACGGAGCTCAGGAGATTCCTGGGCATGGTGAATCAGCTAGGCAAGTTCTCGCCGGAACTGGCGGAGCTCACGAAGCCTATGCGTGATCTACTGAGCACCAAGAACGCGTGGCATTGGGACACAGCCCAAGAAACAGCCTTTCTGAAGGTCAAGGTCGCGTTGTCGCAGAGTCCGTGTCTGGCTCTTTACGATCCCTCTCGCGAGACGAACGTCTCTGGGGATGCCTCGCAGTACGGCCTAGGTTCCGTGCTGATGCAGCGACACGGAGAAGACTGGCGTCCTGTGGCGTACGCTTCGGGATCTCCTTCTCCCACGGAGCAGCGCTATGCCCAAATCGACAAAGAAGCGCTCGCCATCGTCTGGGCGTGTGAGAAGTACAGAGAATACAGTCTCGGTCTCAAGTTCGTTGTCGAGACTGATCACAAGCCCCTCGTTCCTCTACTGACTGTGAAGGATCTGGATCAGCTTCCACCTGGGATCCAGAGGTTCCGGATGCGGCTGATGCAGTACAGCTATGATGTCATCCATGTACCTGGGAAGGAGCTGTGGACGGCCGACACACTATCACGCTCACCTGTCGGCACGCCAGCGAAATCAGACACATCACTGGAGGAAAACGCAGCGGCGTTTGTCCAGATGGTCATCGACTCTCTGCCCGCTACGGACCGCCGTCTGGAGGAGATCAACGATCACCAGCAGGAAGACCAAGTCCGCCGAGAAATACGCCAGTATGCTCAGGAAGGCTGACCTGACAAGACCTGTATCAAGGGCCAGGCGAAATTGTTTTGGCCTCACAGAGAAGACCTGACGGTTTCAGAAAACCTTCTGCTGTACGGTACACGACTCGTTATCCCTCCGAGTCTGAGGGCTGACATCCTTGACAAGCTTCACGAGGGACACCAGGGCGTGGTCAATGCTGTGAGTTGGCCAAACGATCTGCCTGGTGGCCAGGGATTAGCCGTGATATTGCAAATCTGGTGCAGAGATGCAGGGAATGCTCTAGGAACTGCGCCAGTGTCGTGGCTTCGAAACGTGGCATAAACACCTCTACTCTTATATCAGTTTCTAACATTAATTTCCACGATTTCGGCAAACTTCTTATTATACCGTAGTACTGTAGTATGTTGACATGAATATTATACTTCCTGTCTAAGTCACATACGACACGAAGGAATTATCCTTTCCAACAAGGTATCTTACGGTCAATACACCTGCAGCATGCGAATTTGGAAAATAAGTCATCTTGCCCTCTACTTTAATCCATGAGTTAAACCAAATGGTCTCATTGAGATCTCCAGTCTTTGAGTCTATATCGTGACAGTGAAAATGTCAACATGCTTCAATGACGCAGTGCATAGAATCGATTTCTGCACATCTTAATGGGAGTTCCTTGACATAACTAGCCTTACGATTGCATGTCCTTCATTTGTCCGAGGTGATGTGTAACTAGATAGGACAACGTGTTTTTTTGGCCACCTCTTAACCCATGAGCCTATGACGGCCCTATCCCTTATTGGTACATTTATAAAGTTCATACCCACCATGGTTTCTGTCGTTATACATCACGGTTCTCTCTATACCTTCTGGTTTGCCATTTCATATAAATTTGAATGTATCTTTTTGCAATGCGTTATAAATGTTGTCGTCGAACGTCGGTAAGACTGACAGCATATGTAAGATTTGGCAAAATATGTTTGTACAATGACATTTCTCCCAAAGAGAGGTATTTTCCTATGTTTCCAGAGATCAATAATGCTTGTAATTTTTTTGCTTGATATTGTTGTAATTTACCATACATCGATCCTTTGTTGCGCAAACTGTAATGCCAGGCACCTTGGTGGGCCCTTTGTCCAGATGATGTCGCTTTCAGGTAAAATGATATCATAGTTATCCGTTATTCGCCAATATGAACACCAAAGCTCGTAAACCAGAACGCTCATAAAATTTCTCGAATGCATCAACTACTTTTTGCAGCACTCGCTTTGAATACTTCAAGAATAGACCCGGCGTATTAGATGAATTTAAACTCCTGTTCTCCACATTTTATGGCAACTACTTCCGGAACACTTCGTTTCTTAATAGCTAGAATTTTGGCCCCTTTGAAGGAATAACTTATATGGCGATAATGGGCACCCCTGTCGCAAGCCCTTGGGGATAGGAAACATTTTCGTTGTCCACTTGTGGTATCCCAGGTCCAATACTTTTGCGCTGTACTGTAGTTTGCGCGCGTGGGTTACTATAGCAACCACAGCGGTGATGTCACCGCTTGGGGTGAGTTTGAAGTCAGTTAGTCAGTCAGCGGCGTTGCGGGAGGACGGGTTTTAGCTAGCCAGCTAGGAGGGATTTCTGTTGGATTCACCGTCCTGCGGAGCAAGGGGCTGGCAGCAGTTTCGCCAACTGCTGCCAGGTAAGTGACACCGATAACGGAGTTCGTGACTTGTGGTTTATTTGAGTTCTAAGGGTTTAATAAATGATCGAAACTTTAACCACTTCGTTTCGCCTCAGTGCCTTCGCCACCACGTGTTAACTTGAGACGGATCTCGGAACGAACACCCAGTTGGGGTTGTCGAACTTAAATTTAGTCTACAAAGAATTAGACCAACACAACGAGAAGTACATTAAAGAAGAGAGTAAAGATCCTTCCTTTACTAAAATATCACATTTGGTGCCGTGACCAGGATTGTAAAGATCCCTCCCTTCCTTAAAATATCACATTTGGTGCCGTGAACCAGCGGTCTTTTCACGTGGTTGAGCGACAAGTGGCAACATGGCGGAACGCCGTGGGTTAGAATTCATGGCTAGGTTAGAAAGGTGGTTGAGTGACGACGATATAGAGTTCCCCGTTCACGGAGAAAGGGTTGGAAATTTAGGCCGTGGGATACATGACAATGTGGGGATTCAGTCCGAGAAGCGGGAGGAATATGATTTGGGACCTGTCGAGGCTCAGGTAGGCGAGGACAGTTCAGCCAGGGGTGCGCCTCAAATTTTTTTGCACAATTCTAAGATGGCGGCTCGGCCTTCTTCCCCAAATCGGCCGGGCGATCACGTGACCGAAATGCCGGCCCCTCATTGGCTCAGGAGTGCGCGTCCCGCCAAAAGCGAGTTTGCGCGGGATTCTCAGCGGGTTAGTGTTATAAGGGGAATGCAAGATGGCCGCGCCCATGACACCGTGCACGGTGAGCATGCTACCCCGGGTTTTCCCAAGTTACTGCTGATGTGACAACACCTCAGGGTGTCAGCAACCGAACTCAAAGCGTTAGATGGGATGGTTACAGGCCAAAGGGGGTGGGTTATGGGCCCCCAAGCGCTGTGCCGTTCGCTGGCAACCCCCATCAGGGGCAACTGCATCACTCTTGCTTAGCGGAGTCTGCACCCCAGCTGACAGGTGGCAAAATGGCGAGCGCAATGCCGCATGCGGCATGGTGTTTGACACTGTTTGAGTGGTGATGAAATTGATTCACCAGGGTGTTCACTGAACAGGTGAAGGACTTGAATGTTTAGACTAGATTTTATCCTTTTGGATAGGGGATTAAACATACTCATTTGGGATAACTTTTAAGACTTTATCCAGTGTTAACGTAACTAGAGTTGGCAGGGATCTGTGGTTTGTGTTTTTTTGCAAACATGGCGGACCTTTCAAAGTTCTAGAATGTTCGACAGGGTGAGGCCGTCACGTGATCGAAATGCCGGTCTCATTTGTCGAGGAGTGCGCGTTCCCGCCAAAACTGGTTTTGGGCGGTAATTCTTTGGAAGATGTGGCCCCGGTTTCGAATGTTATGTGGTGTGACACTGGATGGGATCGTACTCGGTTGAAAAAGGTCTTGTGGTTTCCATTGTGTAGTGAGACACAGGTTTTTTTTTGTGGTTTGGCGGGGCACGGATTCGGTGCCATGGTTTCCCACGCAGGTATAAGCGGTGGATGTGTTTTTTGTTTTTTTATCAAGTGGCTGTTCTGAAGCACTGGGTGACATGCTGGATCCATGTAGATCACTTCGGTGACGCAGTCCAGCATCAATCCCCAACTGTGAAGTAGAGGGCGGATTACGTCACAGCCAGGTTGCCTCAGGTCTTCATGAGCCTGTTGCGCCTGGCGTGATAGGATATTCCGTTTTTTTTAGCCATCTTGGGAGTCGCCGACCACGGTGTGTCCTCACAGGGTAGTTGGCCTGGTATGGGCTGGAAACCAAGACAATGGGCTGCGTAGCAGGAGTTTGAGGCTGGCAGGGGAGTTACGTCCACAGTGTGTGTTTGTGTCGAGGTATCGCAGGGGGCGGATTTGGTGAATTTCTATCTGATACGAGTTACCAGTGATTATGTGTGTGGTTCATTGGGATATCTTTAGATACTTTGTTGTGGCTGCTATAGTGAATTTGTGGGCCTTTTCGGCATTTTTAGGGAGTAAGACTTATTAACTTAGTTAAAACTATGCTTACGGAGTAACATGGGTTAGAAATTATGACCTGTTGATTAAGTCGCTTGGAGTTAAAGGTGTAACACCTGAGGACCTGTGTGTCATGTGTCATTGTACGATTGATGACCACACCAATACCTAGTGCTTGTGTCGTGAGGAAGTGTGGGCCAATGTGGCCTGAATGACCTCACTCGTTCAACGGCTGCCTGCTGAAGTGCTTGGCGGGACAACACAGAGCGCCAGAAGGGCGCTACTTCGTGCTGATCTGACGGCAGCCCCAGCAGCATCGGCGGCAGCATCGGCGGCTACCGTATCAGCAGCGTCCTCAGCATCAGGGGCGTCACCGGTATCATCGGTGACCGCCGCATCATCGGCCGAACTAAGGGCAGCCTCGGCCCCCTACACAAGAGCGGCGCCCCAGGCACCAGCATCGGCGGCGTCACCGGTATCATAGGTGACCGCGGCTTCATCGGCCGAACTTACGGCAGACATCGGCGGCGTCACCGCCATCATCGGCGTCCGCGACAGCTTCGGCGTCCGCGGCAACATCGGCGTCCGCGACAGCATCGGCGTCCGCGACAACATCGGCGGCAGCATCGGCGTCCGCGACAACATCGGCGTCCGCGACAGCATCGGCGTCCGCGACAACATCGGCGACAGCATCGGCGTCCGCGACAATATCGGCGGCAGCATCGGCGTCCGCGACAACATCGGCGTCCGCGACAACATCGGCGTCCGCGACAGCATCGGCGTCCGCGACAGCATCGGCGTGCGCGACAACACGGCGTCGGCATCGGCGGCTGCATCGGCGTCCGCGATAGCAGCGGCTGCTACTGCAGCTACGACAGTCACCGGCTGCCCGGATAGCGACGACATCCATGACGACATCGCTACCTGTGGTCGCTACAGCAGCGGACATCCTGGCTGCTGCGGTGGCCGAAACTGAACTTTGGTCGTGTCAGATCAGGCCCAGCCGGCATTTGTGACAGCTTCAGCGGCGTCCTTGGCGCGCTTGGCGTTACCAAGTGGTGGCGTCAATGCCGTGGCGCCTCGGGACGAGGCCCGGGCGCCAGCACGGAATCACTTCGCGATCGGCCACATCGGTGACATGTGACCTCTCTTCGGCCTTGAACGATACAGACTTTGCAGGAAACGGCTGTTGTGTGACTTTTTGTTTTGCTCTCAACGCTGATATAGCAATTTGTTTGATGTGTGGTCATTGCTGGTAATATTCAGGTTATATGACAACACGTTTGCTTTGGGTTTATAATGGTTCAACTTCGCTGTCATAATATATGTGATTTGGGTTTAGTCGTTCGAGGGCGAACGTTTTAAAGGGAGGGGGAGTGTGGTATCCCAGGTCCAATACTTTTGCGCCATACTGTAGTTTGCGCGCGTGGCTTACTATAGCAACCACAGCGGTGATGTCACCGCTTGGGGTGAGTTTGAAGTCAGTTAGTCAGTCAGCGGCGTTGCGGGAGGACGGGTTTTAGCTAGCCAGCTAGGAGGGATTTCTGTTGGATTCACCGTCCTGCGGAGCAAGGGGCTGGCAGCAGTTTCGCCAACTGCTGCCAGGTAAGTGACACCGATAACGGAGTTCGTGACTTGTGGTTTATTTAAGTTCTAAGGGTTTAATAAATGATCGAAACTTTAACCACTTCGTTTTGCCTCAGTGCCTTCGCCACCACGTGTTAACTTGAGACCGATCTCGGAATGAACACCCAGTTGGGGTTGTCGAAATTAAATTTAGTCTACAAAGAATTAGACCAACACAACGAGAAGTACATTAAAGTAGACTAAAGACCCTCTCTTCCTAAAATATCACACACTCATTTTTTACAACGGAACTACATATGTCTCAGTAGAAAGTTTCTACCCATGCTAATATTGAATTCCCAAGTTGAGGTACTCAAGTGTCTTGGGGCCGGCGCGTTAGCTCAGTGGGCTAGAGCGCTCGCATTGAGTGCTCTGGTCACCTGAGAGCATAACGGCACGTGGGTCGGTGGTTCGCATATCATGCCCCACTGTGGCCATGTCTGTGTGGTCGCAGGATAAAGATCCCATGTTTTTTTTCGTAAACCCGGTTACCCCCGGGGACATGGTTATTAGTTTATAATCAGAATTCTGTAAGAAGATGGGGCGTTTGTAAAATAGACAGTATCCTTGCCCGGTTTGGGGTATAAGTGATGACTCCTTGTTGTCAACGAGGAGTTTTCTTTGATGTCGGCCCTGAAAGTCCATCCAGACCGGGGGACGTATTTACTTGGCGCGTTTGAAGAGCATTATAAACCTTTTTCCGCTCTCAAGGGAATCATCATTTATTTCGACAAGGAAACCAATAACACAATACAGCATACAACAAACTCCTCCTATCGATTCTTGTGTTGGTGTGTTTAGTTCTCGACAAGGAAACCAATAATACAATACAGCATACAACAAACTCCTCCTATCGATTCTTGTGTTGGTGTGCTTAGTTCTCGACAAGGACACCAATAATACAATACAGCATACAACAAACTCCTTCTATCGATTCTTGTGTTGGTGTGTTTAGTTCTCGACAAGGACACCAATAATACAATACAGCATACAACAAACTCCTCCTATCGATTCTTGTGTTGGTGTGCTTAGTTCTCGACAAGGACACCAATAATACAATACAGCATACAACAAACTCCTTCTATCGATTCTTGTGTTGGTGTGTTTAGTTCTCGACAAGGAAACCAATAATACAATACAGCATACAACAAACTCCTTCTATCGATTCTTGTGTTGGTGTGTTTAGTTCTCGACAAGGACACCAATAATACAATACAGCATACAACAAACTCCTCCTATCGATTCTTGTGTTGGTGTGTTTAGTTCTCGACAAGGACACCAATAATACAATACAGCATACAACAAACTCCTTCTATCGATTCTTGTGTTGGTGTGTTTAGTTCTCGACAAGGACACCAATAATACAATACAGCATACAACAAACTCCTCCTATCGATTCTTGTGTTGGTGTGTTTAGTTCTCGACAAGGACACCAATAATACAATACAGCATACAACAAACTCCTTCTATCGATTCTTGTGTTGGTGTGTTTAGTTCTCGACAAGGAAACCAATAATACAATACAGCATACAACAAACTCCTTCTATCGATTCTTGTGTTGGTGTGTTTAGTTCTCGACAAGGACACCAATAATACAATACAGCATACAACAAACTCCTCCTATCGATTCTTGTGTTGGTGTGTTTAGTTCTCGACAAGGACACCAATAATACAATACAGCATACAACAAACTCCTCCTATCGATTCTTGTGTTGGTGTGTTTAGTTCTCGACAAGGACACCAATAATACAATACAGCATACAACAAACTCCTTCTATCGATTCTTGTGTTGGTGTGTTTAGTTCTCGACAAGGAAACCAATAATACAATACAGCATACAACAAACTCCTCCTATCGATTCTTGTGTTGGTGTGTTTAGTTCTCGACAAGGAAACCAATAATACAATACAGCATACAACAAACTCCTTCTATCGATTCTTGTGTTGGTGTGTTTAGTTCTCGACAAGGAAACCAATAATACAATACAGCATACAACAAACTCCTTCTATCGATTCTTGTGTTGGTGTGTTTAGTTCTCGACAAGGAAACCAATAATACAATACAGCATACAACAAACTCCTCCTATCGATTCTTGTGTTGGTGTGTTTAGTTCTCGACAAGGACACCAATAATACAATACAGCATACAACAAACTCCTTCTATCGATTCTTGTGTTGGTGTGTTTAGTTCTCGACAAGGAAACCAATAATACAATACAGCATACAACAAACTCCTTCTATCGATTCTTGTGTTGGTGTCTTTAGTTCTCGACAAGGACACCAATAATACAATACAGCATACAACAAACTCCTCCTATCGATTCTTGTGTTGGGGTGTTTACTTCTCGACAAGGACACCAATAATACAATACAGCATACAACAAACTCCTCCTATCGATTCTTGTGTTGGTGTGTTTAGTTCTCGACAAGGACACCATCAATACAATACAGCATACAACAAACTCCTCCTATCGATTCTTGTGTTGGTGTGTTTAGTTCTCGACAAGGACACCAATAATACAATACAGCATACAACAAACTCCTTCTATCGATTCTTGTGTTGGTGTGTTTAGTTCTCGACAAGGACACCAATAATACAATACAGCATACAACAAACTCCTCCTATCGATTCTTGTGTTGGTGTGTTTAGTTCTCGACAAGGACACCAATAAGACAATACAGCATACAACAAACTCCTCCTATCGATTCTTGTGTTGGTGTGTTTAGTTCTCGACAAGGACACCAATAATACAATACAGCATACAACAAACTCCTCCTATCGATTCTTGTGTTGGTGTGTTTAGTTCTCGACAAGGACACCAATAATACAATACAGCATACAACAAACTCCTTCTATCGATTCTTGTGTTGGTGTGTTTAGTTCTCGACAAGGACACCAATAATACAATACAGCATACAACAAACTCCTTCTATCGATTCTTGTGTTGGTGTGTTTAGTTCTCGACAAGGACACCAATAATACAATACAGCATACAACAAACTCCTTCTATCGATTCTTGTGTTGGTGTGTTTAGTTCTCGACAAGGACACCAATAATACAATACAGCATACAACAAACTCCTCCTATCGATTCTTGTGTTGGTGTGTTTAGTTCTCGACAAGGACACCAATAATACAATACAGCATACAAACTCCTTCTATCGATTCTTGTGTTGGTGTGTTTAGTTCTCGACAAGGACACCAATAATACAATACAGCATACAACAAACTCCTTCTATCGATTCTTGTGTTGGTGTGTTTAGTTCTCGACAAGGACACCAATAATACAATACAGCATACAACAAACTCCTCCTATCGATTCTTGTGTTGGTGTGTTTAGTTCTCGACAAGGACACCAATAATACAATACGGCATACAACAAACTCCTCCTATCGATTCTTGTGTTGGTGTGTTTAGTTCTCGACAAGGACACCAATAATACAATACGGCATACAACAAACTCCTTCTATCGATTCTTGTGTTGGTGTGTTTAGTTCTCGACAAGGAAACCAATAATACAATACAGCATACAACAAACTCCTTCTATCGATTCTTGTGTTGGTGTGTTTAGTTCTCGACAAGGACACCAATAATACAATACAGCATACAACAAACTCCTTCTATCGATTCTTGTGTTGGTGTGTTTAGTTCTCGACAAGGAAACCAATAATACAATACAGCATACAACAAACTCCTTCTATCGATTCTTGTGTTGGTGTGTTTAGTTCTCGACAAGGACACCAATAATACAATACAGCATACAACAAACTCCTTCTATCGATTCTTGTGTTGGTGTGTTTAGTTCTCGACAAGGACACCAATAATACAATACAGCATACAACAAACTCCTTCTATCGATTCTTGTGTTGGTATGTTTAGTTCTCGACAAGGACACCAATAATACAATACAGTATACAACAAACTCCTTCTATCGATTCTTGTGTTGGTGTGTTTAGTTCTCGACAGGGACACCAATAATACAATACAGCATACAACAAACTCCTCCTATCGATTCTTGTGTTGGTGTGTTTAGTTCTCGACAAGGACACCAATAATACAATACAGCATACAACAAACTCCTTCTATCGATTCTTGTGTTGGTGTGTTTAGTTCTCGACAAGGACACCAATAATACAATACAGCATACAACAAACTCCTTCTATCGATTCTTGTGTTGGTGTGTTTAGTTCTCGACAAGGACACCAATAATACAATACAGCATACAACAAACTCCTTCTATCGATTCTTGTGTTGGTGTGTTTAGTTCTCGACAAGGACACCAATAATACAATACAGCATACAACAAACTCCTCCTGTCGATTCTTGTGTTGGTGTGTTTAGTTCTCGACAAGGACACCAATAATACAATACAGCATACAACAAACTCCTTCTATCGATTCTTGTGTTGGTGTGTTTAGTTCTCGACAAGGACACCAATAATACAATACAGCATACAACAAACTCCTCCTATCGATTCTTGTGTTGGTGTGTTTAGTTCTCGACAAGGACACCAATAATACAATACAGCATACAACAAACTCCTTCTATCGATTCTTGTGTTGGTGTGTTTAGTTTTCGATGTTGCTCTACAAGAAACTCGGAATACGATTCTAGTTTACTATGGACCCTTGTGTACAGTTTGCCAAAAAAATCTGCACATATTGCGAGCACCTTCCCGTCGAGAGTAGACGTTTTCACAAGGTTGGGACAACGTTACCTAAAAAATCCGACGTCATGAACACTACATGCAATTGATTGTCTCTGACAGTCATGCTGCTAATTAATTCATCATATACGCATTTGTTGCTCACAGAAGGCATAATTTTAACTGGAGTGATTGTTATCTGAAAACGTTCGCGCAACGTAGAAAAATACATACATTTTCACGTCGTTGTCACGTTATTGCAACCAAACCTAACGTTGTGTCGAGGTTTCATGACGTTAACTTACTTGCTGGTTTGTCTTTACCACCGATGAGTTAACAAATAGCTTGTTAGTTTTTTGCCCAGTCCATACCTTAACTATTTACTATGTCTCGAGACGTTTGAGGCGCTATTCAAGAGCGTTTAGTTTATTTTTACAAGACGTTTTCTTACGTTACGAAAATGCGATATATTCGCAGCGGATGTTGTTTTTAACTGCATCCCCAATTCTAACATGATCTTTCCCCAGCACTGTTGTATCATGGCAATATAACATGTGTTATGTCTGTCTCATGTCACGATTTGCTGTACGATTATGAAAATAAAGAAAAACAATTGCATCCCAAATTAACATGCTATCTTGTTCCGCTTCAATTTGCCTTGTCTAAAATTGTCAGAGGTCGGCGCGATAGCGCAGTGGGCTAGACGGCTCGCATTGAGTGCTCTGGTCACCTGAGAGCCTAACGGCACGTGGATCGGTGGCCATGTCTGTGTGGTATTAGAATCAAGATCCCTCTTCGTAAAGAGTAGGGGGTACCCCCACTCTTCCTTCCTTCTCCTTCCTTCTCCCGTTGACCCGATATGATCAAAATTGGGTAAAGCGTCCTGAATAACCAACCAACCAATCTGAAATTGTTAGTTTAATTGTTTCACGGTAGTCTTCATCCGTCAACCAACAACGGTTAAGCTTCCATAGAGTACGGCCGCTACATGAATTCCCCAAAATGATATTGATTATGGTAAGGATAATGCCCATGTAACAGTACATTCTTGAAAAAGAATGTACGAGGCGCAAGCCGAGTACATATCTTTTCAAGAAGGTGAGCCTCACCTGGTCCATGTAGCGTGAATAAGAGTTCTTTTAAGATGTACATTGCAGTCCTCGCTTCCGAAACCAATAAAATAGCTCACTGAAGTGGCTCCATATTGTATATGAGAACCCACGAAATGTATTGTTGTAGCAATGGAAAACTTGAGTCATACGTGAACTAAGCTGAAACAGTGGTTCGCCCTGACATGGAAGAACGTCAGACGCTGCAGCCACAAGTCAGTTTAGTTCATCTTCAGATTGCAAGTATGAAGTCGTTTTTCGCATCAATGCGCGTAGGCTACTTCGCATGGATTCGATAGTAGCGGACGGCGCTACAGGGAATCGAACCCAGAACCGCTGGCGTGGCGCGCCGCACCTCTGACGACAGAGATAAGTGCGATCTTCATTCATAGTACATGGACGGCAAAGTTGAATATTAAAAGCAAGTTGATCAAATGTTTAGCTCCAGTGAACCTTAGTTTCCATGGTGAATGAGTCATAATTCTAAATACAATCAGAATAAATAAGTAAATCACGGGAGAGTGGCACTAGTATTTCATTACACTGTTCTTCATTCATATGTTGGGCCATATCCCCGGGAGGGGTTTTTATACATTGCTGTAAACGGCAGGTTCCGCGGTGAAGCCCCCCTTTTTTCACCGCCAAAATACGCTCGGTCGGGACGTTTTACCGCCCAAATTCGCTCGATCTGGGCGTTTTACCGCCCGAATTCGCCCGGTCGGGACGTTTTACCGCCCAAATCCGCTCGGTCGGGACGTTTTACCGCCCAAATCCGCTCGGTCGGGACATTTTACCGCCCAAATCCGCTCGGTCGGGCGTTTTACCGCCCAAATCCGCTCGGTCGGGCGTTTTACCGCCCAAATCCGCTCGGTAGGGACGTTTTACCGCCCAAATCCGCTCGGTCGGGCGTTTTACTGCCCAAATCCGCTCGGTCGGGCGTTTTACCGCCCAAATCCGCTCGGTCGGGCGTTTTACCGCCCAAATCCGCTCGGTAGGGACGTTTTACCGCCCAAATCCGCTCGGTCGGGCGTTTTACCGCCCAAATCCGCTCGGTCGGGCGTTTTACCGCCCAAATCCGCTCGGTCGGGACGTTTTACCGCCCAAATCCGCTCGGTCGGGATGTTTTACGGCCAAAACCCGCTCGGTCGGGACGTTTTACCGCCCAAATCCGCTCGGTCGGGACGTTTTACCGCCCAAATCCGCTCGGTCGGGCGTTTTACCGCCCAAATTCGCTCGGTCGGGCGTTTTACCGCCCAAATCCGCTCGGTCGGGCGTTTTACCGCCCAAATCCGCTCGGTCGGGCGTTTTACCGCCCAAATCCGCTCGGTCGGGCGTTTTACCGCCCAAATCCGCTCGGTCGGGACGTTTTACCGCCCAAATCCGCTCGGTCGGGCGTTTTACCGCCCAAATCCGCTCGGTCGGGCGTTTTACCGCCCAAATCCGCTCGGTCGGGCGTTTTACCGCCCAAATCCGCTCGGTCGGGCGTTTTAACGCCCAAATCCGCTCGGTCGGGACGTTTTACCGCCCAAATCCGCTCGGTCGGGCGTTTTACCGCCCAAATCCGCTCGGTCGGGACGTTTTACCGCCCAAATCCGCTCGGTCGGGACGTTTTACCGCCCAAATCCGCTCGGTCGGGATGTTTTACGGCCAAAATCCGCTCGGTCGGGCGTTTTACCGCCCAAATCCGCTCGGTTGGGCGTTTTACCGCCCAAATCCGCTCGGTCGGGATGTTTTACCGCCCAAATCCGCTCGGTCGGGGCGTTACATCGCCCAAATTCCGCCCCCCCCCCACCCCACCCCACCGGTCGCAAGTTTCTAAATGCCCGCTCTTTAGGGGCATCTTTCTCATTACAAGTTACATTACATTACAAAAATCAAAATTCTGAAATGACCGCAACGGGCGTTCCTTATTCTTTACACAGCCCCTTGTATCGGAGTCTATTTCACGTTTCGGCCATAACACGTCCCAACCCTTCGATACCGCTTGGCCTGACATAATCATGACAGATATATAGCACTTCACCGAAGGAAATGTGTACACGATAAATGGAAGCATTAATTACAATTTGTTAATCGGAATTATGATTTCGTGTGGGGAATGGGAGAAGTTGCTGCCACCGCGTTCGCCAGATGGCGCTGCCACCGAGGCGGTCCTATGACGCGGGCGAGCGCAGTCTCTCCTTACGTTGCTGAGTCAAATATGCCACAAACGTTGTGTTGCGTGCCGAAAAGCGACCAGAGAGCTTGTCCCCTACAAGACGATCGGGAGATGGGCGATGGGCTCCAAAAACTTGCGACCGGGATGGGGGGTTGCATGTGGAAAATATCACTTTGCGATGTATTTCGTCGGAAAAACCGGCTTGGACAGTGTATACTCAAGTTACAACACCCCTACCCGCCCCCCTTCCCCCCTTGGGCTCTAAATTGTCAACGTTAGGTTCCACCATTTTTATAAGTACCGGAGGGGCGGGGGTGGGGGGGGGGGGGGGGTGGGTTCCACGCCGCATATGGCTTAAAATTTCACCTACATCTTTCCTCCTCGGTTGAAAATCAGGCCCGCATTGCTTATCTTGTTACATTAGATACATTAGATCAGTGGTTTTAAAAATAATTATATTAGATCTAGGCCTAGATTTGCATTTATTAAATTACTTTATAATGAACATCTCACAGGTACATAAGCCAAAAAATGACCTTTCGATACATTTTCTTAATAGTTAGTTTCTAAGCCTTAATTGTTTTATGCACTTCAAAGCCTTCAATGGATGTATAACACTGTTATTTGCGTTTTACTTTATACTAGATTAGTTTGGCAATAATAATACCAAACACAAGGTAATATTTCACGCATCTGAACACATTAGGCAATCATCTCATGTTGGACGAGCGCTGACGAAAAGCGCTAATTATTGTTCTTATTTTTCCTATTTTTAGATACGCCATAAAAACTGTGGCATCTCCCTATACGTATCACAAGGTGTTTCAAACCGCGGACAGCGACCCTGATAAGTACATGTGCGGCAGCTGCGTGCAACTTTTGAGAAAGCAAACTGTTACGAAGAAAGATAAGACCAATCGGAGACGATGGACCGTCCCCTCCATCCAACGCTCGCCGCCTGGAGCAGCTCTCGCCTCCACGTCAAGAAGGCCACCATCGCCGACCTCAACATCAGGACCGTCACCCTCTGCATCAATGACCCCTTCATCATCAGCTGCCAACAACAGTGTTTTAAGCACACCAAAGCAGAAGACGCCACTGATGAGCTACACGGTCGGGGAAATAGACTCTTGTACGCTACGCCAACGCCTCCAAGAAAACGCCATGCCGGTCCGCGAAGCCCCGTTTCAGCTTCCCCTCTCAGAGACGCACCCTGTGATCTAATGGACGCAGGCTTGTCAACGCGTAGTGAGCAATTATGTCGCTATGTTGTCAAGCGAAATTACGTCAAGGTCGTAAGGTCTCTGTGTGCGTCTTCGGCGGCTGCACGGCGCTGCATGGAACGCCTGGTCGCAGACAAGGTTTCATCGGAATTGAAGCAAGTAACGAAGCCCCGTGGTCCTGCCAACATTGATACTCAAAGCTGCATATGTGTATATTGAAAAGACAAGGCGTTTTAACACCTAGTTTCGCTAGTTGGAACGCGTATATTTACGAACTCTCTTTCCATTTGCCATACCACGATGCATAGAGGGAGCCAACAAATTCCAATTGCCAAATAAAAATATGTTCAAACCAAAATTGATACTCTCTACGGGCCAGTGTCGCGGGCAAAACTGGAGAATTTTTCTTGGACCCTTGCAACGGCAGAATGTCGCCAGCATCTGCCACTCACCACGCGGCTTTTGCAGGCTGCCATGCCAACGCCGAACGATAATTGGACGACGAGGGCTAAGAGGTACGATTAACAATAATAAGAGTAATACTAATATATGATAATAATTCACAATAAGAGCGATAATGCTAATTAGTATTATTATCATTATTATCATTAAAGAAAAAATAACAATCATTGTATATGAATGCAATGCTGCTGTACGTAATATGTAGAATTATTGTAAAATATAATCATTGCATTTGTACAATGTGTCTAATATTTTTTTTCAGATCAATTACGTTGGCTAAAGCCGTTTAGCCCCTGGGCGCCAAAGTGGTCTTTCTTTTGTCGACGCTGCTGTACCATCGGGCCCCTGGTCGCTATCGTTTCATCCAGTCCGCCTTAGGTGTGGAGCTGTGGCGGCAAGGAACCAGCGGGAATGTGTTCGACCTGCTCCGATTTTTCGGGGTCAGCCAAGGACGACAACCCGCCGTGTCCAATGCGGACAAGGTGTGCGATGCTCATGACGCCAACGTGAAGACGTGGAAGGGTGAGATCGAGCTTCACCACCGCTTGCCACCCAGGAGGCGCTTACGCTTTGAGGCTCCACGTACGTACAGCGTGGGATGGGATAACGTTCAAAAAGACATTCTGTGTCAGCGGCAGGGCCTTGAAAGAGGTAACACATTTTTAATGTGGGCATTAGCATACGCCGTTCAGCACCGTGTTCCATCGGTAGACCATGGACGAGATGGCAGCGGTGGATGTGCCAGCGTCCGGCATCCTGCCGACCGCAGATGACTTCCGGCGACGTCGGAACCGCTGTGAGGTCATTGTGCAGCAGATCAGCCAAGCACTTGCCGGCTCTACAAGAGCTGACTCGACAAGTCACTTGGCACGTGCCGCATGAACGCACCGAAGAGATGGCACGGAAGAGCCGTGTGACTAACCTCAGGGTCATTGAAGCTAACCCTGCTTCTACTGCCGGGGTTATTCAGATCATGGAGAGCCTACATCCATTTGTACCAACGTCTGACGAATACATGCACAGCATTGTGTACAATGGGGATCAACTCAGCGTCGAGAGGATGGTCAACGCAAAGAAGGCACGTGCTGGAGGGCGCCTTCCACAACACCAATTTGAGGGCCTGGTGGAAACACCCCAAGAATGTCACCGCGAGGCACTCCTATTGCACGTAACTATAACATTCCCAGCGCCCCTCCGTAAGGAACATGAAGTATTGACCTCGTGGCATCGTTTTCTGTCGCTGATATACGTGAAATCATTAACGTAAATGTTATTAAAACCTGTTCTATTATAAAAAATACGCACAATAATCGTATACATTTGTTTTATAACTTACAGGACACCATGGACCGCCTTTTCTCAGTGCGAAGTATTGCAGACCGTGGCACGCTGTATCAGCTCAAAGACTACTTCCGTCATCAGTCACTTCGCGGAAAGGTGATGGACAACTTCTACCAGTTGTGGAACTTTCTTGAGGTGAGAATCCCATGGAAAATATTTTACTGCACAATAGCAGTATAAATTCGCCTTTTTGTCTTTCACCGCTGTGTACTTACTCAGTGAGTATGTATCTTTAATTGTGCATGTTGTTTTGCTTGTAGTTCGTCACTGAGGGCTTTGTCGTGCTTCTCGCGATGCGTCTGCTTGGCATGAACCAGATGGATGACGTCCCGAATGGCTATGGTGGCCGTCTGGAGGAGAAGAAAGCGTGGCTTAGTAAACTGTCACAGCGACTCATCGATCGTTGTTGCAGTGATCCTTCTTGGGATAACGTCAAACTGGCCCACGAGTCTGCGACTTTTTATTTTCTGCCGGGTAATGGCCGCCGCGGGATACGACGTCACAGATTTGCATATGTAACAGTTAACCCAGTTAGCCGAGACCTCGCACGGCTGCTTTCTGACAAGAATCACGCAATCAGGTGTAAACAGGTCTAAGTCGCACTTTGTCGATAGTACGATAAACATGTAAAGAGAGTGAAAGACAAATGTTGTCCGCAGTTGAATTATGCGGAAAGGGAGGAGGGGGGCACAGGGGGCACGTGCCCCCCTTCCAGACCCTAAAGTATATCTGTTCCCCCCCTTTTGCAACATCTGTGCCCCCCACGGTGATCAAAAAATAATGGAACCCTTGGTCGCAATTTTGTTCAACCCTTCCGCCCCGGTCGCAAGATTGCATAACTGTGCGGTGTGCTTCCAGTTGGACGACTTCCACTTGGACGACACCCCATTTTGGTACTTCCAGTTGGACGACTTCCAGTTAGACGACAATATATGTAAATACGTTAGGTATCGCAAAATAAGCAATTCATATAGATGCATCATGATTAGTATGACTATTTGAGAAGTTTGAAGATAAAATTGGGACAGTTTGACGAATAATACAAGCATTTATTCAGCGTGTCGTCTAAGATTTAGCGTCACTGTGTTGCCGACCGCCATTGCGTTGGTGTAGCTGTTTGATGTAGCTTTTGATTAACATAACGGAATACAATTGAGTTCTTATTGCACTTTTTATCCTAAAAGAGTATATTAGGGGTTGTTTATCAGATGGAAATCATTCTGTCGCCATATGTTTACTATGGAGGACGCAACTGCAACCATTGTAAATGTAACAGGGGGTCGGGATGGTTGGAGATGATTGAATATAACTGACGACGTGATGCACTTCTTATTCTTTATTCACGTATAACATACACCTGTAACAGTTACAAATAAAACGCATAATAGAATATTAGCATCCATGAATCATTCATTTACCTTTCATCTTATATATCAAATATGTAATACCAGTGATATTATATAGACTATTATTATATCTACAATATATATAATGGTTACTATTTAACCTACCTGTGGTGACACAGTAATTCCCTTGGTTAAATATCCATAAGCCGAGTTGGCCTACAGGTCAAAATGTCGACTGTCCTTTTTGCCATCAACAATTAAAATGACCAACACGAAAAAGGGCGCCAAATCGTATGGGACTGCGCCTGCGCCGCACATGCTGTGCGCTCCGCTCATAATGAGTTATTCACAGACCACGTACCGCTCATTAGGTTCAGCATGTGCGACCACCGGCCATATTCAGTACCGGCTACATACTCCCCCTTAACGAAGACTGACGTCCCGACAAACCACGAATATATATATATCAACTGAATTAAAATCAACAGCTATTGACTGTCTAGAATTGCCTGCAGACAATTTCGCAGAAATTCATTTTGACGTCGTAGTTTACTTCGACGTGACACATGCTGTTTCATGACGTACAATGCGGGATCATACCGTGACGGGGGCTTATGCACCCGCCTGGATTTCCGCGTGGGAACTGAAACCACGGACTCACTTGTTGTGTCACTAGAATCTGAAATATGGTCTATTCTAGCTTCGTCAAGAGTGACCTTGGTATCTTGGTTGGCCGTATCAGCTACTTCATCAGTAACTTGGTCAGTTGTTGGGTCAGCAATTTTATCAACTGTTTCACCAGCAGTTTCATTAACCGCAACACCAACAGCTTCACCCATCGCTTCACCAACAGCGTCGCCAACCGCTTTACCTACAGTCTTGCCTTTACCTGTCTCTCCTGAGACGACGGTCACAGACCTCCTGGGTTCTGACACTGGTCTCCGAGATAGAAGCCTCGGTATGGGAACCGCGATCTCATCCGTTTCGTCTGATGAGTCACTTATAGTCACCTGATCTTGTCTTTGTGAAGATACTTTAGTCTGACATTTTGGCATTTGAGCTAATGGCTTTAACTCCTCGGACGCGTCACACAAACTACTCACCGGTAATAACATATTCCGATGTAGGACACGGCGAGGACCTTGACCGTCTTCGCGTTGCACCTCATACACCGGAATGGTGTCATTCGGTTGAGAGAGTACAGTATGTGCTGCATCCTGCCATCTATCAGCTAATTTGTGTGGACCTTGGAATGCGACATTTCGCACCAGAACTCGATCACCTACTTCAAGGACCGCACCCCTCACACGACGGTCGAAACTCGTCTTCTGACCAGCTTGTTTCTTTCGTGACTCTTGTCTCGCCAATTGATAAGCTTTCTTAAGAGTGTCTCGTAACTCACTTACATAGTTTGGGTAATCCTTACAGTCCACATTTTGATCAGTGGTGTTGAAGACCAGATCAATTGGTAAACGTGGATGTCGCCCAAACATCAAGTAGAAGGGTGTATACCCCGTAGTACAATGTTTCGTACAATTATACGAATGTACGAGGGAAGATATGTGCTTCTTCCAGTCTGTTTTGTCTTCTGGTGAAAGAGTTCCTATCATGTTGAGAAGGGTTCTGTTAAATCTTTCACATTCACCATTCCCCATGGGGTGGTAGGGGGTAGTTCGACTTTTCTTGATGTTCATGAGATCACAGAGAGATTTTATCACTGAGGATTCAAAATTCCTCCCTTGGTCAGAGTGTAATCTTTGTGGCATGCCATAATGTAGAAAGTATTGTTCATAAAGGACTTTGGCGGTTGTTAACGCAGTCTGATTTCTGCAAGGGAATGCTTGAGCGTATTTTGTAAAGTGGTCCGTCACAACGAGCACATCTTGTACGTTACCTTTCCCTGGTTCCACTTTCAAAAAGTCTACACACACCAGTTCCATCGGTTGCGTCGTGATTACGCTAACCAAGGGGGACTTCTGATTGGGTAATACTTTTCGTTTTACGCAACGGTCACAGTTCGAAATGTATTCTGACACAGCTGTATACATGGTTGGCCAATAGAATCTGTCTTGTAGCAAGGCCAGCGTTCTATCTCTTCCAAGATGACCAACCTGGTCATGACAACCTCTCATAGCTAAATTTTGCAAGCTTTCAGGCAACACCAGCTGTAATTGGTTCACTCCGTCCACCTGACGGTTCCTGTGAAGCAATCCATCTTTTATAACAAGTCGTGTCTTGTCACGCAGTAATCGTTTACTCTTCGGTCCAGTCACAGAATCTTCCGACAGACTCCCTTGCAACACTTGCATTACTTCATGCAGGTCATGATCAGTCTGTTGGGCCCCTAAAATGTCCTGTTCGGAAAGTTTAGACAACTCCGTAGCTTCCGGACCTGGGTCTACAACACTCTCTGAGTAACTGAGATTTTCTACCCAAGACACGTCTCGTTCTGTAGGTTTTAGGATTGCCTGAACAACCTGAGAGGTGACTAGTTTTGAGAGATCGTCGGGAATTCTCAGGCGGGATAGACAATCAGCATCTACATTCGCCTTCCCGCTTCGATATTGAATGTTGAAATTATAGTTCGCCAATTGCGACACCCATCGATGTCCTGTTGCATCGAGCTTGGCACTGGACATTGCATACGTCAACGGATTATTATCCGTGTGGACAGTAAACTGAGTTCCATAGATGTAATCATGGAATTTCTCAGTAACAACCCACTTCAAGGCCAGAAACTCCAATTTGTGGGTTGGGTAGTTTTTCTCAGCCTTGTTCAGTCCACGACTCGCGTATGACACCACTCTTTTGCATCCATTCTGTTCTTGGTATAATACACCGCCAAGACCACTGTTACTCGCGTCCACATGCAGTTCAAACGGTTTCTCATAATCAGCGAAGGCCAACACAGGTGCGGACGTAAGGCAAGTAATCAGTTTGTCAAAAGCATTCTGGTGTATAGTGTTCCACTGAAAAGTGGTTTGGGCACGAGACTTCTTACGAGTCTTTGTGTTGGCACCATGAGTGAGTTCATGAAGTGGACGAGCAATCTGCGAGAAATCCCGAACAAACCGACGGTAATATCCCGCAAAGCCCAAGAATTTCTGAACTTCTTTTACGGAATTGGGAATAGGCCACTCACGAACAACTTTGATCTTTTCGGGATCAGGGATAATCCCTTCTTCCGAGACCACATGACCCAAACATTTGATACTTTTCTGGAAAAGTCTACACTTTGATGGCTTTAATTTGAGCCCTGCGTCTCTTAGCCGCTCAAACACAGCTTCCAGACGTCTCAAATGTTCCTCAAACGTCACGGAATAAATCACGATATCGTCCAAATACAAGAGACAATATGTAAAGTAAAGATCCCCCATACAAGATTCCATCAATCGCTGGAATGTTGCGGGCGCATTGGTTAGGCCAAATGGCATGCGGGAACACTCCCAGAAGCCCAATCCACTAACAGTAAAGGCAGTCTTGGGTTTATCAGACTCTTCCACCTCAACTTGCCAATAGCCTGATTTCAAATCAAGGATTGAAAACCATTTGCTGCCATGCAAAGTATCGAGTGTTTCCTCTATTCGAGGTAAGGGATAGGCATCCTTTACTGTTAGGGCATTCAATCGTCTAAGATCTATGCAGAAACGGAGACTTCCATCCTTTTTTCTGACCAATACCACATTTGATGAGTAAGGACTACTTGACCTTCTTATCACTCCAAGGTTTTGCATTTCCTGAAGATGGTCCTTCACTTCAGCAAGCATTGCTGGTGGTATTCTCCTCGATCTTTCCTTGAATGGCTTCGGATCATTTAACTTAATGGAATGTTTTACACGATCTGTGTGGCCTAAGTCTAAATCATGCAGAGAAAAGACTTCTTTCCAACCAGACAGAAGATTTTCAACCATGTTTGTCTGAGTAATCGAGAGATGATCTTTGTAAGTCGAATCCAATAAGGACAAGAATTCAGGATCTGATGTTAAGGTCAACTTATCCTGACCATCTGTCCTATCCATTGGTTTAGAACCAGTACCTGAGGATGTTACTTTCACATTTTGCAAAGAACACAACACTTGCTTCCGAGGGATAGTTACTGCCTTCGATGAGTAATTGGTTAGTTCAATTGCAACCTTGTGATAGGTCTTCCCAGGATCAATGTTAATCAAGGTGGGAGACAACCGAAGACCGCCAGGGAGATCATGGACAGAACTTTCCTCCATCATAACGTTCAGTCTCATGCAAGTGGGTACTCGAGTTGAGCCTTGCACGACAGAACGACTTCCGGCAGGAATAGTAACTGATTTGGTGAGCTTCAACTCCGCCAGTGTCGGTTTTTCTAGCAATTTGTCTTGCTCAGACAAAGCTTTAAACGCGATTTGCCATGAAATGTCCCCGTCTTTCTTGGTTTGTGAATGTTCCACTGATAGACTGTGTAGTACATTGGTCCCAATTAGCAAAGGCACCCGTTCATGATATATTGTATCAGGAACTACCAGCATCAGTGCAGTCACATCAGCTGTCAAATCCGGAATGGTTACATCAACTTCAACAAAACCGTTGTAAGTGAGTGATTCACCACTAACGCCTTGAACTGACAATAATTCATTCACCGGATGAACATTCAAACCAAGGTCTCTACACAAACTCTCACTGATCGTACTTATCATTGAACCAGTGTCTAGTAAAGCAAGGTGGTTCGAATTCGCAATTTTAACACACACCTCATTGGCTCTACCTACCAAACCGTGGATTGGGGCTTTAGTTTTGACCGATTTTCTTGGCTGCCCAATGCCAAGGGTCGCTAGTAGTTTAAAGGACATTCTGATTTCTTATGACCCTTCTCATGGCAACGATAACACTCACCCTTGAACTCAAACTTATCTCGTTTGGGTTTCTGGTGGAATGTCTTCTTTTTGGAATCATTTTCTACAGCTGACAATCTCGCATCCATCTTGGACAACAGAGCAAGAACCTCATCAAGTTTCTTTGATTGAGAGGTGGTTACATCAGTAACCTGATGGGACCTAGCCTTCGTCACCTCTATTTCCGCTACTCGTGCGGCTATCATAATGCGCTCGTATGGAGCCTCATCGTCTATTAAATGACGCAAAGCTGTCTTTGTCCTTTCCTCTCTTAATCCTGCCCAGAACTTAGAACGGATCATGCTATCATTCCCCTCTGGAAACAGTGATGGCTCACGTGTCCTCACTTGTGAGATCAAATGGTCCAGGCGACATGCCCAAGCAGTGACACTCTCTTCACTCTTCTGTCTAGCCGACCAGAATTGTTCTAACAAAGTCTCCAGCGGTAGAACATTCCCAAAGATGGTATCTAGTTTATTGATTAGAGACATCACTGTAACGTTTATCCCCATGTGTAGCAAAATTTCTGCGGCCATCCCTTTCAGGGATTTCCGGATTGCCAGTAGAAGTTCAACTTCAGAATAACCTCCAGAAAGTTGTAACGACACAACTTCTTGCTTCCATAACTCATATGGGATATCACCCTTTCCTGACTCACCAGAAAAAGATGAAGACAGGCGTAATACACCTGGTGATATGAAACCATGAGCTGGATTTCTAGCTAATGGAGGACTTGAATGATAATCATTCATTCCATCATGGGATTGTGGGCTTTCTATTTTACTGGGGTCTGTCTTTTCAGTTTGAACAAATACACCAGACAATTTCTCTTTGTCCGATGGTGTCATTTGTTGCCACAGTTTCATTATCTGTTCTAATTGACTTCCATCAGTCACAGTCTCCTTCTTAGGCATTTGTGTCCCACTCCATAGACCACATATTTTCATTTCCAAATCAGCCGACAAGATTTCAACTGTCAATTTACCACTGCTGAGAGTAGCAGTCTTCAATCCTACTCTTGCATCCTGAGCAAGATCTATAGTTTCAAATACTACATAAACTTGCCCTTTCTCGAAGTGTATCCAGTCACATGTTATGCCTATAGAAGTGAGCAATTCTCTCAATTCAGGTTCCAATGAAGGATTTAAGTCCCTCAGCACAAGACAGCGTTGTCTGAATGCCATGTTGTCGTCAATTAACACAACATTCAAGTCAGACTGATTCAAACCTGTTGACACAATGTCTAATATCTCTTACTCAGATTCAAGTTATGTAAAAACTCAAATGGAATAAAATAACTTGATCTTATACCACATGAGCAATTAAAATTATGATTAGAAACAGACCTTCCTCAATTTAAGTCCAAATATATCATCAGAGATAGATCCATCTCTATAAGTTGTCATATATATAAATGCACTTGATGACCAAAAGAAAGAATATCAACAGTGATGGTGCAGCAATTTGTGAAACTTCAACTCCAAGATGAATTCAAGAGAATTCTAAATTGATCCAAATAGATTTTCTAACTGCTAAACCCCACAGAATTTCAGAATAATCTCTACAAGACCTAATCGACAGTCAAGCAAAAATTACCAAATATAAGGATAACAATCCTTATATCTAAATGACCTTCAGGAATGTCAAATGTGTCACCACAAAACTAAGCGCTACTTAAACTCAATGAAATTAGCAAACGTGAAAGTATATCTTAATATGTCACAATTAAATAATAACTAATTATATTATACCTATATAGTAAATCAACATATCAAATCCCTATGTATAACTAATACAATTAAGTTATTTCAGAAATATTATTTCAGATTAATAACTTAACTAATGTATATGGATCTAAGTCTTAAGTAACTTATCTACCAATCATGTATAACTAAGTCTTAAGTAACTTATATTAGTCTATAATAAGTAATAACTACAATTCTCACTTAAAATTTGTTAATCAAAATTAGTTATAGGATTAGACTATAACTAATACCGGTACATTGATACTTCTCAATCTAAATCTTATATCTACTTTTTCAATCTAATTCAAATGATTAGCAAGAAGACTAGATCTATAATTTTGTGCAAAATCCCAGCAAAATTATATTTAATCTTAATATTGTTAATCAACTTTAACTTCAGTTGCAAATAAATATTACACCACTTAACCTTGTACTAAATGAAAAATATTATGATCAACTTAAATCACTAATGTGGTCACTGTAATTGTGCTTCAGTACATCTAATACACATATATGTCAAAATTATATATATAGAGGTCTAACTATAACCGTAAAACAGTATTTAGTGAAAATACTGAAGTTCGAGAAGCAACCTCGAATTGTTATGAACTCAAAATTAGGAGTCCAGCCAAATAATGCCACAATACTGAGTTTATAACAATACACAATTGTAAGACAAAGTAAAAAATCAAAGATTTGCAGCATGTAAACTTATCTGGGTTAAACTTATGTAAGCACTTAATTATAGACAAGTAATTCCAGTACTTACTATTAACCTTCAGGCGCAATGAATGGTGATCACAAGTAAGTGTCCGAATTGGTCACAAAGTTCAATCAAGTGAAAGTCCAGTACAATCAGCTGATAAATGTTGCTTGGCCTTATCCCGGGCTGCCAACAACACAATCTGTCACTGTCACTCCAAACCGTTGAGGCGTGAAGTCAAGAACAACAGTTCTGTGAACACCAGCTGCCGTGACGTCATCAACAGCAGGCCGAGTGCAATATGACCATTACACTCGCCAGGCGTCGCGCTCCCTTGGGCTGCTCTCCTTGTGGACGCTGCTAACCCTTGCCTTGGCGCGGTCTCCGGAGACGTTATGACGATGGGTCGCTCTACCGCTTTCACTTGGCCTTCAGCCACCACAGGTGTAATGTTATGACGCCGTCTCGCATCACTGACTCCGCCCGAGCCCCACGTCGGGCTCCATTATGTAACAGGGGGTCGGGATGGTTGGAGATGATTGAATATAACTGACGACGTGATGCACTTCTTATTCTTTATTCACGTATAACATACACCTGTAACAGTTACAAATAAAACGCATAATAGAATATGAGCATCCATGAATCATTCATTTACCTTTCATCTTATATATCAAATATGTAATACCAGTGATATTATATAGACTATTATTATATCTACAATATATATAATGGTTACTATTTAACCTACCTGTGGTGACACAGTAATTCCCTTGGTTAAATATCCATAAGCCGAGTTGGCCTACAGGTCAAAATGTCGACTGTCCTTTTTGCCATCAACAATTAAAATGACCAACACGAAAAAGGGCGCCAAATCGTATGGGACTGCGCCTGCGCCGCACATGCTGTGCGCTCCGCTCATAATGAGTTATTCACAGACCACGTACCGCTCATTAGGTTCAGCATGTGCGACCACCGGCCATATTCAGTACCGGCTACATAAAGAAGCATCGCGGGGTGAATTTGCTGTACAAAGATTATCGCCATAAGAAAGATTGTGTTCGTGGAAACAAGCAGCATTGGCGGGGTGTTCTTCGTGGATGCCCTGGTCGAGTGCTAACTACTGGCGAAGGCAGTAGTGTGAATGTCCTTTCCGCGAAGGATCATAGCCATATTCCAGATGAAGAAATATTGCCGTCCACGACCGTCCTAAAGAAGGAACAATCAATCACCAATCTGACAACTCGTCGCGCCCGGCTGGGTGTCGCCCCAGAGTCCAGACGCCTGAAGTATAAACAGATTGATGACCGCCTGGACCGGCTCAACGTCAGATTCACATCTGGTGACCTCAACAGCGAGGATTATCTTCGTCACGTGCGGCACATTGTGCACAATTACTAAGAACATAGTATGGAAGAGTGTATAATTATGTCATATGTGGATATACCATGGTGTTCAAAACTGTAAAGAGTATATACTTGTGTCATATTTGGATATATCCCAGTTATTTGTTCTACATATGTTTTTGCAACTGAAATATATGTTTATCAGTGGTCTTTGCCCAATAACAAGTGTAATAAGAACTTAATTGTATTCCGTTATGTTAATCACAAGCCACATCAAACGTTATTAACTTACAAGCTGGAGGTCTCAAGTGTTGAATTCAAGAGGTGTGAAAGCGGGAAGGCCGCCAATATTCCATCTTGAACATCAAATGTTGCAGGCGTCATTCACACCTCTTTGTAAAAAATAACACGACGCCAGCGCAATGGCTGTCGGCAACAACAGAGTGACGCTAAATCTTAGACGACACGCCGAAAAAATGCTTTTACTATTCTTCAAACTGTCCTAATTTTATCTGCAAACTTCTCAAATAGTCATACTAATCATGATGCATCTATATGAATTGGTTATTTTGCGATACCTGTTGTATTTGTTCCTTTTATGAGATATACATATATACATGAGAATTGGACAACAAACAAACTAAACTGAACTCAGTGTATTTAATCAACCAACCGACCAACAAGGAAACATTATATGGCGCCGAAACCACAACAATACCTAACGCATTTATAAATATTGTCGTCTAACTGGAAGTCGTCCAACTGGAAGTACCAAAATGGGGTGTCGTCCAAGTGGAAGTCGTCCAACTGGAAGTAATCCAACTGTGCCCCCCCCAGGGGCGGATCCATCTGGATAGGGGGGGGGGCATGGGCGTGTCTAGGAGGGGGGGGGGGCACAGGGGGCACGTGCCTCCCCTTTCAGACCCTAAAGTATATATGTGCCCCCCCCCTTTGCAAAATCTGTGCCCCCCACGGTGATCAAAAAATAATGGAACCCTTGGACGCAATTTTGTTCAGCCCTTCCCCCCCGGTCGCACGATTGCATAACTGTGCCCCCCCCCCCACCCCGCTGCCGTCAATTTTTGTATTGTGCCCCCCTTTCAAGGATTCCTGCACACGCCACTGGGGGGGGGGGGCGGGTTCAGAGTCTGCCCAATATGTGCTGGATAGAGGGGGCCGGTTTTGGTTTTCATATGTTTAAGGGTAGAGGCCATTCCTCCTTGGGATAATTCCCCCATGACACAACCACCCTCCCCACCACCCCCACTAGATAAAAACAATACCCATTCAGCACGTTTCCGCTAAAAAAAAATCAAAATCATGTTCTTTCAATTATTCGCTGCGTCATAGTTAAAAATAACAGATTTTTCTTTCAAAACTGATTTTCAGGAACAATAGTAAGCATAGCCATCAATAAATATATATAGGTTTTTTTCATTTATTCATCGGTACTCACAACCCTACGATCAAAAAGTAGGATGCTCCACCACGGCGCCAGTGGGATTCACAATGACTGGCGGCGTTTGACTGCGCCTGGTTCTAAACTCTTCTCGCCAAAATTGTGCGCCGATCTAATGTTTACTTTCAGTTGAAAAAGTTACTTTCGTTGGGCTGAGCTTTGGCTTTGAACGGAACGATAAGTAGGCCTACTGCACAGAGCGGATCCAGTGGGTGGGGAGGGGCGCTACCCTGCCCCGGCCCCCCTTCGAGGGTCGAACTTTATGCCATTCAATATATGAAAAGCAAAAGCTGGGCCCTCGAAACTCTCGAAACCGGCCTATCATCCAGTATATAGTAGTCCGGCCAAAATAGGGATATACCCAAGACAAATTGCAATAGTAATGAAACCTGTTTTTCTTATTCCTTAGGTATCTAGGAGTAGTGTTTCCAAAATCTACCAAAATCTATTCATTGGGAGATATTTTTAAGGGGGTGGCTTACTTTACCCTATTAACCCCCACAAGAAGCAACGTATTTTTACATAAACGAAATGACAGGAAAGCGAGGCAATTGAGACCCGCACTACGAATTTTGACCTACAATACCCATATTTCTAGTTTGCGTGATAGAGAGTTATTTAAACTTCAAAATACAACAAACATAAATAAAAATATATTGTTTAAATTTTATAGGAATCTTTACATTCAGAACCTCTTTTTCTGTTTTCCGACTGTCGATCGATGCAGTGTATTTGCATGGCGAGCCGGATGGGTCTCAGGTTTGACCGACTTTTTCATACATGGTCCGATATTCGCAATTCAATCGATGCTTACTCCCGGCGCCTTTTTTGAAGTCGAAATATCCACTAACATGTAAAATACAAGCCATTTACGAGTTCAGTTTGCATACACTGCAATGCTGATTTTCTACATTGAAAAGTATTGTACTAAGACTTATTCAAAACCTTCACCTTGGTGGTGGTTTTGATGTCAGAGCTAAATCCACCCTGCTGTAAGCCGCGATCAGCGTAACTTCAAGCAACGTCACAGCGCTGGTACTGAATATTCATGACGTTATAACGTATAGCTCATTTAGCGCGATGCATGCGCACGGGCGGCCATTACCCGGCAGAAAATAAAAAGTCGCCACGAGTCTTTCACTGCAGCAGGAGATGAGGAGATTGGCGACATATTTCCTTACTGTCATTGTCGAGAAGGTAACCTCGCACTCGTATTGTCACATGTGAAAGACTACTTCCATTGATACATTATTATCCATATAAGTGCCATATATGCTGCAATATGTCACATACCTGGTAAGAAATTGTTTTATTAAGATTATTATTAATATTATTATCATATATTCATGTTATTATTATGAAACTGTAAGATAATAGTAATTAGAATATCTACCAAACTTGAGCAAATTATGCTACTTAGCTACTATGAGATTTTTCGGTTATACAGACAAGGAAGACATCATGGTTCAGTGCTGCGACCCTGACTGTGAGCCCACGTGGTTTCATATCGGGTGTGTGGTGCCTCCTATGCTGGCAGTCCCCGATGGTGACTGTGTGGTGCCTCCTATGCTGGCAGTCCCCGATGGTGACTGTGTGGTGCCTCCTATGCTGGGAGTCCCCGATGGTGACTGTGTGGTGCCTCCTATGCTGGCAGTCCCCGATGGTGACTGTGTGGTGCCTCCTATGCTGGCAGTCCCCGATGGTGACTGTGTGGTGCCTCCTATGCTGGCAGTCCCCGATGGTGACTGGTTTTGCTCACAAGAATGCCAGGAATCTCCGCGCTACATATACTGTGAATGCCGCACAAAGCGTCCCGGACAACAGATGATCCGATGCGCCTCGAAAGCGTCCTGCCGCCGCCATGAGTGGTATCATTGCCATTGCGGGGGACTGCACACAGCAGATGAAGATGGTAGGCTATCTTTTAATAAAATCATGCAGACGATTTTCAGGAGCGTTTCATGATATAAATAATCTTACACCTTTTAGGTTCAAGTGGCGAAATACTTGTTGAGTACTTATATTACCTGTATTCAACTAACAGCAGAACCCTGGTACTGCAGCGAGAAGTGCTGTCACAACGACCATCCTGTACAGCAATAGTCGCTGCACACCGTCTGGCGTGGCCTACAGCATCTGGCAAACAGAGACGCAGTGAGGGAGGGAGATGGACCGGCAATCCTTTCACAATGGCGCCTGAGCATGCTGGACTTCTGGGTCAAGAAACACCCGAAGTACTTCATTGTGGGCTATATTCTGTTAACCAGTAAGTTGTGTTTAACTTTTGGATGTTAAAATTGAAACTGAACCCGAGACACCATACGGGGAAAGTGGGATAAAATATTTTGGCCCCATTAGCGATTAGACGTAAAAGCTGGATGTCACTGTATATTTTACCTTGCGAATGTCGTTAACGAACGCTGTAATTTTTATTAACGATACTTAAATTCCTGTGTCTCGTTTTCACTTGTTACGGTTTACTTGTGACTTTTCATGCAATGACACAAACGTCATAGCTGCATGCTTTGCTCCAAACGAATTCCAAACCTCCGCCTTGACAGATACAGACGGCTTCCTGCCGCAGAGACTTGGACGCGAACTCACATGGGAGCGAGTTGGGAATTTGACCGGCGGCAAGGGAAATAACATCGGGCTCGACTTGGTCAATGAATTCCTTAACAAAGATTTTAAAGATACGATGACAGCGTCGATCATCTCATTCTTTTATTGTGTTGATAAGCTCTTCATCGCCATGATGCAGTGGGGTAGGACGGAACACAATTGCTTATGATTTAGTGTGATAAATGTTCAACAGAAATTGATTATCAACTTTTATTTTCCACAGAAATGCTAGGGCCCAGGCACAAAGGTGCAGCAAGCTGTCCGGTGCGTTCGGCAGAAACTTCCAGCAGGTCTTCCGCGGCAGTGTGGGACAGAAGAAGACTGTCGGTCATCCAGCGCACCAAGGGCCGGACAATAACGACATTCGCCGACTGGTTACAGATTTCGTCCCGATGGCCTGTTCGACTACCTCCCTACACTCCGACCGTTGAACAGTTTCCCGGAGTTTACACCAACGCGATGAATCGCCGATCGTGAGAAGCTGGGGAGGAAACTTCACGCGCTTTCTCAGGACAGGGACCGCTGGCGTCGAATCCAGATCCGTCGTCGCAGGATACGCTGGGAGGCGTATGACCGCCACCAGCGCAAGGTCTGCTGTGAGACTTTCTGGCTACTTGGCTGGCTAGACGGCTGGCTACTTGGCTGGCTGGCTACTTGGCTGGCTGGCTACTTGGCTGGCTGGCTGGCTGGCTGGCTACCTGGCTGGAAGGCTGGCTGGCTGGCTGGCTGGCTACTTGGCTGGATGGCTTCTTGGCTGGCTGGCTACTTGGCTGGCTGGCCACTTGGCTGGCTGGACGGCTGGCTGCTTGGCTGGTCGGCTGGCTGTCTGGCTACTTGGCTGGCTGGACGGCTGGCTGCTTGGCTTGTCGGCTGGCTGGCTGGTTACTTGGCTGGCTGGACGGCTGGCTGCTTGGCTGGTCGGCTGGCTGGCTGGCTACTTGGCTGGTTGGACGGCTGGCTGCTTGGCTGGTCGGCTGGCTGGCTTCTTGCCTGGCTGGCTGACTGGCTGGTTGACTGGCTGGTCGGCTGGCTGGCTACTTAGCATGTTGTCTCCGTTGCCCAGAAGCTGCCGCATGTCAATTTCCCCGATGTCAAAGATAAATCTGTCTCATTTATGCCGTCCAGCATAAACTCTTTTAGTGCTAGTTACCTGATGCATCGTTTGCTTGACTGGCGGACAAGATCCAGCATAGAGGCTTCACACCAGTGGGAGTTTACGCTATATGGCGGAGTGTACATCACAGACTTGCCGCTTGCACAATTTCGCCCGTAGCGACCGATCTGCTGCCAGTATTCGACGATGGATCCGGGTGGCCCCCAGTGGATTATGTAGGTAATGTTAGGGATGTCGATCCCGACACCAAAAGCGATGGTGGTCACTAGGCAACGAACGACCGAGTTTTCCCTGCAGAAGTCTTCAGGGATAGTGATGTCTGACTCCGCATCCAACTGCGCATGAAACATGTCAATTAAATGGTCCAAGTCGAGAGGCTCGAGAATGGAGCACGCTTTCGCAAATACGCGAGTCACTTCGTCAATCGATCTGAGTAAAACGTTGATTGTAGCCATTAGACCTTTTGAGAAAGCATAAAGTCCGGAATGTGGTCAGTTGATACATGCATTTCGTTGTGTATAAAGGAATTAAACGGTAGAGAATATCAAGGGGCTTGAGGAGACGAAATAGCTGGTTTTCCGGTAAAGTAAAAGAAAAATACATTTAATGATTCATGCTCGCTTATATCACTCGTCTTGTACAGTATTGAACAAGGAATGCACGGTGATAAATGATGTGTCTCGGAAGTGTCCCGTACAAGAATCCATTTATAGTGTAATGCATGGTAGCCAATATAGATGGTTCTAGAAGCCCAGTCTACCAATGATCCTATGTCGTACCTTTTTGCCCTTACAATTTATTGCCCATTACAATTAATGTGCTCTGCAGTAAAGCCCAGTGGGTAGGCAGGGCGACCCGTCCTATCTTTGAGTTTGACGGTGGTCATCGACCTAGTGATTAACTTAAAAGCCGCATTATGTGGTGCACGGTATCACACGGACAGCAGCTGGTGTTTCCACTTAATGGTCATAAATCACCATCCTACCTGCAATATAATATGACCTTCGGAGCATTTTTCTTTTCATTGATAATCATGTCGAATATCCATCGCAGTGAGTTCTCTATTGCTGCTTTACGGTCATTAGTGACCTCCAAAAAAAGGTTTGGACTGTAATTATAAGTACAAATTCGTTTATAAACATCCATGTTGTTAGCTTGTCCAATGTCCGTAGCTAGTAGACACCAAAGCCAACATTTGCTGGTTTCGTACCATGACAATTGTAGATGAAGGATGCGTCCTCTTGTTTCCTATATCTGAAAAAGACAACACGATGAAATAATAAAGATCATAGAAGCACCTCTATTATTAAGTCTGTATGTTCGTTTATACATAATCTGGAGGTGATTTCAATGCAGTGCATAAAATAAGGATGATATATGATAAATACTCTATGCATACCGGTCGGGAACAGCCGTTACCATGCTGAATTTGGAGACTGACAGGATGTCTGCCAGCGCATCCACCATATGAGAGTGGCCGTCCCGGTCACGGCAAGAAGCGGTACATCCCCGAATAGCAAACGCAGCGCCGCTATACGAGAATAACTGGCGCGAAACGTTTGCCCCCTAATAATAGGTAGAAATAAAACACGTGTACGTCGTCACACACTGAAAAATTGCAATATCACTAAGGACACGTGTAAATTTCACCCGAACGTAACGTACCACGTTATTACACAGTGCGCCTCGTCAATGGCAAGAAGTCGTACTTTGTCCCTCGAGTTGCGCAGCCAAGAAAACCAGTGATCCTCAACCAAGGCCTCTGAGGATGCAAATACAACCCGAAACCGCCCAAGTCGCAGATTTGAAATGTACAATTATTGTACCTTTTTTACGATGAGAGGGAACAGAACAAATATATCACTTTTGCTATAGCCGGTTGGCAACATGCAAAACGTATCTTTTCCCGTAAGTAGATGTTTCAGAGCTTGAAGCTGTTTGTCTTTCAGCAAGTATGGCCAACCCAAAGATGACACGATAGAATTGACCGTGGTACTTGTTACTTCAGACATTTGCTTAACAAAATGTTCGAACATGCACATGAACTGCCAATGTGACTGTTTTCCTGCCTGTTAATGCGTGTTCCACCAAGCGTGTCTTTCCACAGGCCTTATGCGATTTGTCACTGTTTTCGGTATTAAGCCATGGTATTTTCAAGTTTTCATTAAATCCCTTCACTGCGGGCCTGTAACAACATGACGACGTTTGATCCCATAGTTCACATATATATAAATATATAGCTTGATATATCATTACATCCTCCCTTGTCTACCAAATGACTTACTGATTAAAATATCAGATTGGAACACAACATCTCCAGAATTTCACATGCAATTAATCAGTAAAAATAATCATTCATTCATCATTCACGATATCAACATTTATTCTCAAACTACACATAGATATAGTTAGCGGTGGTTATCAGAGTCATAATTCTTGATAGGCAAGCACGCAAAGCACAAAGCACATTAATGTTCATATCTAGTAGGTGGGTTAATTACTCGACCAAGCCTGGTGCGGTAGGGCGAACTTGGGTGACTTGCATCAGTATGGCCAGTAGAGAGGTTGGGATGAACGGATGGTGTTGAACTTGTGGCTGATCATGTGGTTGATCCTGAGGTTGATGAGGTTCATCAGCGAAACGCACATGTTTAAGCGGCTGTGAAGACTCTCTGATGTTTCCCCGATTCCTGCGAATAGGGTTGTCATTCGCAAGGGCGACGATGTATTAACGAGGTTCAACACATTTTGCCTGTACAACGGTTGATTGCCATTGCTTGGATAGTGGGTGTTGGACGGTGACAGGTTGACCGACGACTAATGGTGGCAGTTCGTGGGCATTTCTGTCATGGTAAAATGTCTGTTGGTCTTGTATCTGCGTTAGACGATTATAGATAATATCCCTGTTGTACAGCGGATTTCGCACCTTTACACGTAAGTTGCCCTGTATTTTCCGGTTGTATAGCAGCTCAGCGGGACTAGGGATGAGGCAGTCTGTCGGTGTGGTGCGAAGAGACAAGAGTGCCAAGTGAGGATCCAAATTACTAGCTCTAGATTTCTTCAGCACATTCTTCACACTTTGAATTGTTCGCTCTACAAACCCATTTGACTGTGGAAAGTATGGCGAAGATGTGACATGGTCAAATTCCCACTGGCGAAGTCTCGAAAGTGCTAACAATCAAAATGGCGACATTGTGAAACAATTGCGTCAATATCATAATTTAAATTGCACCAAAAAACACAGACTCTGGCTCTCAATTTACACTTTTCTGCTCCTTGGTGTGCAGCGTGCAGTTTCTCCAAAATTTCAGTTTGCATGGCCTTTGGCATGATAATGCGATCTCCCTTCAGCAGCAGACCATCTTCCACAGATATCTCATCGCGGTACGGCCAGTAGGGTCGTAGTGAGGTTGGAATGTCCTTTCCACTGGTTGGCCATTCATTAATAAGCAGTTCCATTAAAGCAATATGCTGACATGCGCCATCTTAGATTTTTGACTTGTTAGAATTATGACTAAAAGTATCTAAAAATGTATGATGCATATGTTTATATATCTCTTTGAGTCTGTAAAACAAACATTTGAACATAAAACTGCGCGGTTTATTTATATCGCGCGCGGACGTGATAGCGAGCCGCGGTCGACATGACACACAAAATAGCTAACAGCGAACAGGCGCGTACAGATATAAAGCCGGCCACCAACTTCTGCTCCGTTGACCAAAATTCTTCTCTCCGTATGGCCCGAAGGCTTTCAGTATTTAACTTCAAGACATAATGTACTTATTTGACATGGAGAAGAGGTTGGTAATAATAAAAAAAACGGAATATATTGCCTTAACGCAAAGAAAATAGGGTCACGCCTTTTGTGTTCTTTAAGTTGGTCAAGCTTATTTGTACTAAATTGCACAAAGTCAACGCGAATGTCGAGGTCGATTGCTTCACTTTCTTGGATAATTGGCAGAAGAGACAAGCTGTCAGCGAGTAGCATTTCCTTACCAGGCAAGTACTGGATATGGATGTTATATCCTTGTAGACGCAGCAGCATGCGTTGCAGTCTAGGCGGTGCAGCAGTCAAGTTCTTCAAAGAAATCATTTCAAGTGGTTTATGATCACTCTGTACCACAAACGATTTGCCATAAACATATGTGTGGAATCGCTGACAAGCAACCACCACGGCTAGTAATTATGGCTCTATGTTAGCGTACCTTTGTTCAGCAGGTGTGAGGGATTTGGACGCAAATACAACTGGGCAGTCGTCCTGTAACAACACAGCACCCATACCTTTGGATGATGAATCCACCTGTATCACCGGGTCTTTTTGTGGGTCAAAGTACACAAGGATTGTCTCTAAGCATAACAGGTTCTTAATGTTGTCAAAACATTGACCATGAATCCTCAGCCAAGTGAACTCAACATCTTTCTTGAGCGGTTCTCGTAGAAGGGCAGTGCGCTGGGAGATATTTGGCATAAATGAAGACATGCAGGTGACAATTCCCAGGAATTCCTCTAATTCGGTCTTGGAGATGGAGGTTGGAGATCTTTTATGGCAGTTACCTTTTCAGGATTCGGGTGTACACCACTCTCATCGAATACTAGTCCGAAAAAGGTAATGTTCTTTTGCTTGATTTGACACTTCGTGCTGTTGAAAACTAATCCATTTTCACTTGCAATCTTCATCCGATTATTCATGTTTGCATCTTGCTCTTCTTCAGTCTTACCGTAGACCGCGACATCATCAGCAATGCCAGCTGTTCTTGGCCATTATTTCCAATATTTGATCCATCTTTTGCTGAAACACATCCTGACTCATGACTAAACCAAATGGCATTCTATTAAAACAAAGGTGTTCAAAAGGAGAGTTGGTGAGTTGCTGATTTGGGAGAGAATTACAAAAGGTGGTAAGCGGCTGACTTTCTTCATCCAACACAACTGACCAATATCCGTTTTGGCGTCTAATTTAGAGAACTATATCGCTCCCGACAACTCCTGGGTCATCTCTTCAAGAGTAGGTATGGGATGGTGAAACCTCTTCATACCTTCTTTAAATCCCTTGGATCCAGGCAAATTCGAAGTTGTCCATTACTTTTTCTGCTATATGCCAGACTGTTTACCCAGTTGGTTGGTTCATCTATTTTCCTTTTGATAACTTGATTCACCATTTCATCTAGTTCAGCTTTAATTTCATCCTTTATTTGGATACGGAACTTACGTGTAAAATGTACAACTGGTTCCACCAATGGATCTGTCACAATATGGTAAGTTCCAGAGAAGTTGCCAATTTTATCAAATTGCTCAGGGTGGAGTCGCACGGGATCTTCTGTGGAGTCGATTTGAGGTAGGTTATCCTGTTCTCTGGGTGTCTGAAAGTTGCAGTGAAGGGTTATCAGGTTGAGCGTCCGTGAACTGGGTAGTCCAAGTATCGCCGGGCCATCTGCATCTACAACATATAACTTTTCAACATACCAGTCACTTGATTGATGTTGACAAGCCATGGATAAGATTCCATATTGCTTTATGTGACCACCATTGTATGCAGTCAGCACAGTGTTGATGCTCTCCAGACTCCCTGGTGCTGACTATACTTGAGCTTCGACACGACTTTAAATGCGTTTGCAAACTTGACAGTTGTGGCCTTGACCTTGTCAAATATGTTAGTTTGGTTTAACACGTGTTTGACGGCGATATCACTATGCGTAGTGAAATGTATTGTTTACATGGCTTCAATACTTAGTTATGGCATGTAACATGCGTAGTAACTAGTCGTATCAGTTTAAACAGTTCACGATAACGTAGCACAATTTGGTTGACACGTGTTCCTCGAGGAGTTGTCGGCTTGTCATGTTCCATTGGTCCACTTTTTCCACACTTGGTGCTGACGGACGGTGGCGGTCTCGTTATGGGCGGCGGCTTAGCTGTGCGTTGACAGCTCCGGTGTTGGCAGTTCTTGAGGAGGCTATTGCGCTTTGGCAATGCCTGTTCTTGACAAGTTCTTGACAAGTTAAACGTGCGTAGATTGTTTCACGCCGGTGTCACTATGTAACGGTGTGACACGTCTTTATTGCTTCAAGTCTTTATTAGAAGTGACGATTACACGAGTGAAGTTGTGCGACAGGCGTATGACAGGCAAGCTACTTCATTTGAATATATCAAGGGGCGTAGAAAGCAGTCCCTAATAAAATTCACATATATATATATATATAGCTTGATATAGCATTACATGGGGGATCCAGGATTTTGAAAAGCTTCTGATGTCAGTGGTTCATTGTTGTAACGCACACTGATGTCCAGGTCCCACCTACCGGCCGTGACCTGGTCCTCTTCTTGTGCTCTTGTCTAAAGAGACTGGCGCAGCTGGTCCACGTCCCACCTGCCGGCCGTGACCTGGTCCTCTTCTTGTGCTCCTGTCTGAAGAGACTGGCACAGCTGGTCCACGTCCCACCTACCGGCCGTGACCTGGTCCTCTTCTTGTGCTCCTGTCTGAAGAGACTGGCACAGCTGGTCCACGTCCCACCTACCGGCCGTGACCTGGTCCTCTTCTTGTGCTCCTGTCTGAAGAGACTGGCACAGCTGTTCCACGTCCCACCTACCGGCCGTGACCTGGTCCTCTTCTTGTGCTCCTGTCTGAAGAGACTGGCACAGCTGGTCCACGTCCCACCTACCGGCCGTGACCTGGTCCTCTTCTTGTGCTCCTGTCTGAAGAGACTGGCACAGCTGGTCCACGTCCCACCTACCGGCCGTGACCTGGTCCTCTTCTTGTGCTCTTGTCTAAAGAGACTGGCGCAGCTGGTCCACGTCCCACCTACCGGCCGTGACCTGGTCCTCTTCTTGTGCTCCTGTCTGAAGAGACTGGCACAGCTGGTCCACGTCCCACCTACCGGCCGTGACCTGGTCCTCTTCTTGTGCTCCTGTCTGAAGAGACTGGCACAGCTGGTCCACGTCCCACCTACCGGCCGTGACCTGGTCCTCTTCTTGTGCTCCTGTCGGAAGAGACTGGCACAGCTGGTCCACGTCCCACCTACCGGCCGTGACCTGGTCCTCTTCTTGTGCTCCTGTCTGAAGAGACTGGCACAGCTGGTCCACGTCCCACCTACCGGCCGTGACCTGGTCCTCTTCTTGTGCTCCTGTCTGAAGAGACTGGCACAGCTGGTCCACGTCCCACCTACCGGCCGTGACCTGGTCCTCTTCTTGTGCTCCTGTCTGAAGAGACTGGCACAGCTGGTCCACGTCCCACCTACCGGCCGTGACCTGGTCCTCTTCTTGTGCTCCTGTCTGAAGAGACTGGCACAGCTGGTCCACGTCCCACCTACCGGCCGTGACCTGGTCCTCTTCTTGTGCTCCTGTCTGAAGAGACTGGCACAGCTGGTCCACGTCCCACCTACCGGCCGTGACCTGGTTCTCTTCTTGTGCTCCTGTCTGAAGAGACTGGCACAGCTGGTCCACGTCCCACCTACCGGCCGTGACCTGGTCCTCTTCTTGTGCTCCTGTCTGAGGAGACTGGCACAGCTGGTCCACGTCCCACCTACCGGCCGTGACCTGGTTCTCTTCTTGTGCTCCTGTCTGAAGAGACTGGCACAGCTGGTCCACGTCCCACCTACCGGCCGTGACCTGGTCCTCTTCTTGTGCTCCTGTCTGAAGAGACTGGCACAGCTGGTCCACGTCCCACCTACCGGCCATGACCTGGTCCTCTTCTTGTGCTCCTGTCTGAAGAGACTGGCACAGCTGGTCCACGTCCCACCTACCGGCCGTGACCTGGTCCTCTTCTTGTGCTCCTGTCTGAAAAGACTGGCACAGCTGGTCCACGTCCCACCTACCGGCCGTGACCTGGTCCTCTTCTTGTGCTCCTGTCTGAGGAGACTGGCACAGCTGGTCCACGTCCCACCTACCGGCCGTGACCTGGTCCTCTTCTTGTGCTCCTGTCTGAGGAGACTGGCACAGCTGGTCCACGTCCCATCTACCGGCCGTGTCCTGGTCCTCTTCTTGTGTTCCTGTCTGAAGAGACTGGCACAGCTGGTCCACGTCCCACCTACCGGCCGTGACCTGGTCCTCTTCTTGTGCTCCTGTCTGAAGAGACTGGCACAGCTGGTCCACGTCCCACCTACCGGCCGTGACCTGGTCCTCATCTTGTGCTCCTGTCTGAAGAGACTGGCACAGCTGGTCCACGTCCCACATACCGGCCGTGACCTGGTCCTCTTCTTGTGCTCCTGTCTGAAGAGACTGGCACAGCTGGTCCAAGTCCCACATACCGGCCGTGACCTGGTCCTCTTCTTGTGCTCCTGTCTGAAGAGACTGGCACAGCTGGTCCACGTCCCACATACCGGCCGTGACCTGGTCCTCTTCTTGTGCTCCTGTCTGAAGAGACTGGCACAGCTGGTCCACGTCCCACATACCGGCCGTGACCTGGTCCTCTTCTTGTGCTCCTGTCTGAAGAGACTGGCACAGCTGGTCCACGTCCCACCTACCGGCCGTGACCTGGTCCTCTTCTTGTGCTCCTGTCTGAAGAGACTGGCACAGCTGGTCCACGTCCCACCTACCGGCCGTGACCTGGTCCTCTTCTTGTGCTCCTGTCTGAAGAGACTGGCACAGCTGGTTCACGTCCCACCTACCGGCCGTGACCTGGTTCTCTTCTTGTGCTCCTGTCTGAAGAGACTGGCACAGCTGGTCCACGTCCCACCTACCGGCCGTGACCTGGTCCTCTTCTTGTGCTCCTGTCTGAAGAGACTGGCACAGCTGGTCCACGTCCCACCTACCGGCCGTGACCTGGTCCTCTTCTTGTGCTCCTGTCTGAAGAGACTGGCACAGCTGGTCCACGTCCCACCTACCGGCCGTGACCTGGTCCTCTTCTTGTGCTCCTGTCTGAAGAGACTGGCACAGCTGGTCCACGTCCCACCTACCGGCCGTGACCTGGTCCTCTTCTTGTGCTCCTGTCTGAAGAGACTGGCACAGCTGGTCCACGTCCCACCTACCGGCCGTGACCTGGTCCTCTTCTTGTGCTCCTGTCTGAAGAGACTGGCACAGCTGGTCCACGTCCCACCTACCGGCCGTGACCTGGTCCTTTTCTTGTGCTCCTGTCTGAAGAGACTGGCACAGCTGGTCCACGTCCCACCTACCGGCCGTGACCTGGTCCTCTTCTTGTGCTCCTGTCTGAAGAGACTGGCACAGCTGGTCCACGTCCTACCTACCGGCCGTGTCCTGGTCCTCTTCGTGTGCTCCTGTCTGAAGAGACTGGCTCAGCTGGTCCACGTCCCACATACCGGCCGTGACCTGGTCCTCTTCTTGTGCTCCTGTCTGAAGAGACTGGCACAGCTGGTCCACGTCCCACCTACCGGCCGTGACCTGGTTCTCTTCTTGTGCTCCTGTCTGAAGAGACTGGCACAGCTGGTCCACGTCCCACCTACCGGCCGTGACCTGGTCCTCTTCTTGTGCTCCTGTCTGAAGAGACTGGCACAGCTGGTCCACGTCCTATCTACCGGCCGTGACCTGGTCCTCTTCTTGTGCTCCTGTCTGAAGAGACTGGCACAGCTGGTCCACGTCCCACCTACCGGCCGTGACCTGGTCCTCTTCTTGTGCTCCTGTCTGAAGAGACTGGCACAGCTGGTCCACGTCCCACCTACCGGCCGTGACCTGGTCCTCTTCTTGTGCTCCTGTCTGAAGAGACTGGCACAGCTGGTCCACGTCCCACCTACCGGCCGTGACCTGGTCCTCTTCTTGTGCTCCTGTCTGAAGAGACTGGCACAGCTGGTCCACGTCCCACCTACCGGCCGTGACCTGGTCCTCTTCTTGTGCTCCTGTCTGAAGAGACTGGCACAGCTGGTCCACGTCCCACCTACCGGCCGTGACCTGGTCCTCTTCTTGTGCTCCTGTCTGAAGAGACTGGCACAGCTGGTCCACGTCCCACCTACCGGCCGTGACCTGGTCCTCTTCTTGTGCTCCTGTCTGAAGAGACTGGCACAGCTGGTCCACGTCCCACCTACCGGCCGTGACCTGGTCCTCTTCTTGTGCTCCTGTCTGAAGAGACTGGCACAGCTGGTCCACGTCCCACCTACCGGCCGTGACCTGGTCCTCTTCTTGTGCTCCTGTCTGAAGAGACTGGCACAGCTGGTCCACGTCCCACCTACCGGCCGTGACCTGGTCCTCTTCTTGTGCTCCTGTCTGAAGAGACTGGCACAGCTGGTCCACGTCCCACCTACCGGCCGTGACCTGGTTCTCTTCTTGTGCTCCTGTCTGAAGAGACTGGCACAGCTGGTCCACGTCCCACCTACCGGCCGTGACCTGGTCCTCTTCTTGTGCTCCTGTCTGAAGAGACTGGCACAGCTGGTCCACGTCCCACCTACCGGCCGTGACCTGGTCCTCTTCTTGTGCTCCTGTCTGAAGAGACTGGCACAGCTGGTCCACGTCCCACCTACCGGCCGTGACCTGGTCCTCTTCTTGTGCTCCTGTCTGAAGAGACTGGCACAGCTGGTCCACGTCCCATCTACCGGCCGTGACCTGGTCCTCTTCTTGTGCTCCTGTCTGAAGAGACTGGCACAGCTGGTCCACGTCCCACCTACCGGCCGTGACCTGGTCCTCTTCTTGTGCTCCTGTCTGAAGAGACTGGCACAGCTGGTCCACGTCCCACCTACCGGCCGTGACCTGGTCCTCTTCTTGTGCTCCTGTCTGAAGAGACTGGCACAGCTGGTCCACGTCCCATCTACCGGCCGTGACCTGGTCCTCTTCTTGTGCTCCTGTCTGAAGAGACTGGCACAGCTGGTCCACGTCCCACCTACCGGCCGTGACCTGGTCCTCTTCTTGTGCTCCTGTCTGAAGAGACTGGCACAGCTGGCCCACGTCCCACCTACCGGCCGTGACCTGGTCCTCTTCTTGTGCTCTTGTCTAAAGAGACTGGCACAGCTGGACAAAGGCCGTTGGCACTTTCTATTTTCGCCCTAAAAAACAATAATATGGATTTGTGCATAATATGGACCAATCAAGATTTCAACTGCAGGTTTCGTCAAACTCAACGGGGATTTTATCAAAAGTAAACAGCGACTCGAAATAACATTTCCGCTCCTCGTTAGTTATGGGTGGGCAAGAGTTTCTCTTTCGGTTGATGGACTGAATAAAAGACCAAACATTTGTTGGCTGGTGGCATATCTCCGCTAAATGGCTGAGATTCCTGTTCTTTTTCTTATACTGCTTGGAACGACAAAGATATTTGAGCAATTTCTGTTTCCTCAGATATACTTCCTTGTCCACGTCAGATCGAGATAACCTGAACCTGTTTAGAGCACGTGACCGCTCCTTCTTTAATGACTCGCAATCACTGTCCCACCAAGTAGGCTGGTCTATATGTCGACTTCTCTCTGCTTGGCGCGGACAGGCCTTCATGTCAACCGTCGCGTTGCACAAGATCGGTTATCAGGCATACAGCAATGGAGACATTCTTTGTCTCATTCTTTGCCACAAGATCGGTTATCAGGCATACAGCAATGGAGACATTCTTTGTCTCATTCTTTGCCACAAGATCGGTTATCAGGCATACAGCAATGGAGACATTCTTTGTCTCATTCTTTGCCACAAGATCGGTTATCAGGCATACAGCAATGGAGACATTCTTTGTCTCATTCTTTGCCACAAAATCGGTTATCAGGCATACAGCAATGGAGACATTCTTTGTCTCATTCTTTGCCACAAGATCGGTTATCAGGCATACAGCAATGGAGACATTCTTTGTCTCATTCTTTGCCACAAGATCGGTTATCAGGCATACAGCAATGGAGACATTCTTTGTCTCAGCGGCTTCATTAAACTCATTCAATGCACACAGTGATGCGGGATTACTTAGTTTTTCCATAAAATCTGACTGTAGCTCGCTATTCCAACGGTATTTAGTAATTTGCCGAGTACCACAACTGGATACTGCGTTATTCACTATGTAGTTGACTAGAATGGTGAAGGTTACCGGAAAATGATCAGAGCCACCCATTGAATCGACCTTAAAATGGCTCACGTCAGAAAACCTAGCAGTTGAGATAAGTGCGTAATCAACAACGCGTTTGCCAGTCGAGGACAGGTACGTAAATTTTCCCTCTGAGTCGTCGACAAAACGTCCATTTAAAATATGTATGCAATATTTCTTACAAATCTCTAAGATTGATGTGCCAAAACGATTGACTTTACAGTCACGAGAATTTCTGGGGCGTTCAAAATCGTCTCCTCTGTACCACTCAACGTTCGAGAGGAAATATACATGGTCTTCTTCTATATAATCAGGAGCCTCACCAGTCCGCCCATTTAAATCTCCCATTACAAGCAGATCTGAGTTCAAGTGCGCGCTCGTGATATCACCTAGTATTTCGTCAAACTCCTCAATACCATTTTTAAATAACCGATCCCTGTAGAACGTGGATGTTTCATCTGGGATATATATGCATGCAACAATTACGTTTTCTAGTACGGTATTTGGTATTGATATGTGGAAAAACATTCCGTAGTCACAAGAAACCAACAGTTTTACCATATGTTCGACATCTGGGTGAATGAATACAACGATACCTCCTGGGGTTCTCCCATACTTAGATCTGCGCTGACCATGCCTACAATAATGACTATAATCTGGCAGCACGTTCTTTACATCTTCATCACAATGCGTCCACGTTTCACATAAAGATATGATATGATATTGGGTAAGATAACGTTCTATGCAACACTTACTCAGCAGATTTTCCAATCCATGTACATTCCAAGCGACAAATCGAATATTCTTTAGGCTACTTATTACATACTTGTGACTCATCGGGGATTGCGTAAGTGCAATCAATGGGGGTCACCGATACATGGGGACTATGGTTACTGGGGGTATGGGGCAAAACGTCTATTGGGTCAGTCCTCGGTGGGCCGGCGAGGGTTGTAGATCCACACCTTCCGGGGATGTCCTATTCCTCCTCCCATGAGCTGCGGACGGTGTATCCGTCAAGCTTGAAGTAAGCGTGTCCACGGTGTCATCGCCGAGCTTGAAGAGGTCATCCGGCGACTCGAAGATGACGGGTCTGTCCTGGGACGCCTCTTTCAGGTCGCACACGATGCGGCCGTTACGCGTCAGAGCATCACTAACCGCGCCGTGTTTTCTTGCGTAGGTGTGCTGTCGCGCCCGGCGTGGGGTGAGGTCCTCGTTTACGTAAACTCTCGCGTAGGCATCGTCGTCTCTAAGCATTTTTTTCCCCGGGAAGACCTTGACCCATAAGTTCGAACGGCGGGGGCCAAATATTTCGCCCCCGCCGTTTCGAACTTTCGGGCCCGGCGGGTCTTGGACGCTTCTCGAGATGAAACGGCACAGAATTGGTCATCTTTGGTTAGGGTCGCCATTTTGCAGTTTCCGCGGGCCCGTCCGGTGGCAAACACAAATGTCGCTTGCCTCTATCGGGACGCGACATTCGTGTGTCAGCTTCGTCAGATATTCAACCAGTTGGATGTTGGTTTCACCTTGCGGTTCCTCGACGCCGTTAATCCTCAGAGTCCAGCGCCGAGAGTACTGCTCCTGCTTGTCCATTTCGCATTTCAGTTGTAGCCCCTGCCTCTGAAGACTCGACTGGAGCTCTTGCGTGGGTTTCAGCTCCAAAGGCAGCGTGGGGTCGGCTCGCATTGAGTGCTCTGGTCACCTGAGAGCCTAACGGCACGTGGGTCGGTGGTTCGAGCCCTGCTGTGGCCATGTTTGTGTGGTCGCAGGATAAAGATCGCATGTCTTTCTTCGTAAAGAGTAGGGGGTTACCCCCGAGGACATGGCTCCACTCTCCCTTCCTTCTCCCATTGACGCGATATGACCAAAAGTGGTTAAAGCGTCCTGATTAACCAACCAACCAACCAAAGGCAGCGTCAAAAGCCGCCGTAATCGCCTGGCACATAATGGGGATTATTGCCTCGATGACTTGCCTTGCGACTTGGCCAGCGAGGTCAAGTTTCTCGCTTTTACTCGGCAGATTTTCGACTGGGTTCTCGGCCGGGCTGCTGCGCTGTATAAGGTCGGCCGCCTGTTGTTGTGATGTGGATTTCAGCTGTACACCAGGTGACCAGCCACGCCGGGGGTTTGGTCCTCCGGGCTTGCTTGGAAAGTCTGTTGGATTGCGGCTGATATGACTTCTCAAATGTTCAACCTGTTCGCTGTCTTGCGTGTCTCTTCCTCCAAATCCAGATCTTGGGGCAGGACGTCAAATCTGTTTGTATGCTTGGCGTGATACTTGGCTCCTTGAGTAAATGCCTTCTCATACAGTTTAATCTGTAGCTATAGCCTTCTTTATCCAACATATTCCTTTCCTAATTGTATTATGAAAGAGGTTATATGAACCTGAATCTAAATCAATATATCTAACTGCATAATAATGCTCTTCCCTCAAATAAAATTTATATGAAACTATTGCAGTTTTGTGGTTGTATATTTTCAAATGTATAATTCCACATCCAAATCTTACCAGAAGTTGATGTTGTTTACATAACAGTTAGCTTTAAGGCATGGTTCTCATATCAGCAATGCCTTACAATTGTACTCATTATAACAGACTAGGCTCAATAAATCACTGTATACAATCAGTTACCTCAATTTTTCTTTTAGTATAAATAGGAAAACACTAATAATTTAGGTAGTCTACCATAATATCCATAAACAGCTGTATTACAAGGAATTTTGCATATTTAGCACATTATCACAAGAAAAGTTTGAATATATTGTATTGATTCCCCTTATACAGTAAGTCTTATCAATTCCTGACATATATAGGGAAGGTGATTCTGCAGTTACACAAATTCACATTTATTTACATAACAGGGTTCATACAGGCAAGGTTCCATCAAATTCAAGCCTTTTTAAGGCCTTTTTTTGCCTTCTCTGGTCTATTTTAAGCATACAAATTGCAAAACTTGGGACTAAATTTTATGCATACAATTTTGATATGCGGAAATAAGTGTGCACGTTTATTTATTACCAGCCAACAGCATTTATTGGCGTTAATCACTTTGCTTTTATTAAAGGGAACCATCAGCCAGGTCTCTAACGCTGTTTTACCAATTCATATAATACCCAATTGTCTATCCTCCAAATTACAGAATTTGTCGTCCATCTATAGCTCACAATAAAATTGTGGAAGTGACCGCCGGGCACGATTTCGCCGCCTACCCAGGCGGCAGCCTTTTTTGGAGGTGTGTCCGCGCTTGACCAATCAGGAGGCGATACTCTAATTTATTCAAACCGGAAATTGCGTCTATTGTGTGAGCAAAACAAGAGCGCGTGATCATCGCTAATCTAAAGAGCTGCGATTCTAACTCCAATCATGGCATTGTTGCGAAGTCAATCGTCGCAAGACGTATATCAATTTGTTTGGACGGTACTTTTCTATGAAACACTAAGATCTTGCGCTACTGCGCGGCTTGGAACTGCCGCTGTTCATCTGTAAATTGCGGCCCTGATCTCTCTCTCTGTGAGTGATAACGTAAGGCGGTGCCACATGAATAGTCACAATACGCGTCACGGCTCCCGGCAAAATGGCGCTCTGCTTGACATTGCTGGGGGCGGATCAATTGCCTTAATTTTTTTCTCCTTACCAGTCGGCCGAAACGAAGCGTTAGCACTCGCCAATTAAATTTAAAGATGCAATCTTTTCAAGCCTGGGCGCACCCTGCATAAATTTGTTAAACCCTTAGATAGGCATATTAAAGTGCTTGACATATTTTGCTGGATGTGCAATCACTGGTACCATTGCTGTTGACCACAGGCCCCCTGACCAGCTGATACTGTCACTGACACCCCGGACCGTCAGCTGATCGGGGTGCCTGCATGGGACTGGGCTTTTTTGTTTGACAGCAATGTCAGCATTCATCAATGACGCCCGTTTGAACTACCTAAACTACTTAACAGATAATTTAGAAATGACTAAGAATTGTATCAGAAGTGTCTTCACAACAATATGTAATAAAAGTGAGCTTTTGCCGCACCGAAATGATTGAGCGATAATGGGGGAGAAAAGCTTTACACCTTAAAGGGGATTATAGACATAAATAAATCTAATTCGAGGAAAATAAATGCTCAAAACTTCGACCTTTGTGAAACTTTATCAACCTATGCACTTTTATTAGCGGATAGACGCGTCCGTTGTCACAGCGCAGATGAAAATGTCACGAATGCATTCATTTATTTACCTGATCGTCTGCCATGGTTGTCAAGTGTGTATCATAAATAATGTCCTCTGTGACAAATAAAAATATCGTTCCCTTTCCAAGTTACGAGCAGTCGGTTCGCTCGTAAACTCGGTTACGAGTTCTTAGTGAAACGCTTTTCATCGTGCGTGTATCCCCTGGGGATTGTTTCACTAATACATGATATCGTAACCGTATTTTGCTCGTAACTTCGAGAACTCCGATTTGAGGTTACGAACACGATGTACAAAGGTGAACTAAACTAGGTGGATGTGGTATCCCATTAGGTCTACTTCAATGTTTCCTTGTATATAATAAAATCATAATAACATCGAACATATATACTTTTTATATGAGACAAATTATGACTGGTTCAGTGGTTATCTTGATAAGCTATATACGCCAATAAGTGGTTAATGCACTTTGCGAAATAAACATGTTTTTTTTAAGATGCATGGCTCTGGCTCTTCGCTTTCGATGTAGCAAGTGCCTTTGATCAACATCTGTGTTACTTTGCCTTCCATTTTATAAGCATGTTCGTATACCGGTGCATGCTTCATTTATTTAAGGAGTTGAAGGTGGGCAGGACTTCGGAGAGCCAGGTTAGTGCATGTACATTATCATGATTATGCCATGCAATAGCTCTGAAAACACCCTTTGTTTGAAAGATCTTGTTGAGTGAAACTATAAGTGCCCTTATACATGTACTAATACATCTAGCTGCATATCATTAGTTATAATTATATGTGGCATATATTTCTTAGTTTTACAAACATATTACCGCTACTAATGTTTAAAGTAACAGGCGAGTCCTATAGATGCGTTCACGAGAGAGGCGATGACGTTCAGCTTGTAGAAGCCCTAGATTTGGCGAACTATAATGCATGTATGCTTACTAAACCACAGACGACTCTCGTCTCATGCCTGACCGTACTTGGTACAATTATGTCCAAATCATTCTGTGCGAACCTAACAACTCTAACACTGATGTGAAGTTGTGTTGATTTTCAAGAGGATCAGCAAGTGCCAAGAAACGCACCAGATGATGCATCTTGTAAAAGGGACCCTGCAGAGCAATCAGGAGGCCCCGCAGAGCGCTGAGGGAACCCCGCATGCAGAGGACTGCGAGTGCCGTCCCGACTCCGCGTCAATCAGGAGGCCCTGCAGAGTGCTGAGGGAGCCCCGTATGCAGAGGACTGCGAATGCCGTCCCGACTCCGCGTCAATCAGGAGGCCCTGCAGAGCGTTGAGGGAGCCCCGTATGCAGAGGACTGCGAGTGCCGTCCTGACTCCGCGTCAATCAGGAGGCCTTGCAGAGCGCTGTGGGAGCCCCGCATGCAGAGGACTGCGAGTGCCGTCCCGACTCCGCGTCAATCAGGAGGCCCTGCAGAGCGCTGAGGGAGCCCCGCGTGCAGAGGACTGCGAGTGCCGTCCCGACTCCGCGTCAATCAGGAGGCCCTGCAGAGCGCTGAGGGAGCCCCGCATGCAGAGGACTGCGAGTGCCGTCCCAACTCCGCGTCAATCAGGAGGCCCTGCAGAGCGCTGAGGGAGCCCCGCATGCAGAGGACTGCGAGTGCCGTCCCGACTCCGCGTCAATCAGGAGGCCCTGCAGAGCGCTGAGGGAGCCCCGCGTGCAGAGGACTGCGAGTGCCGTCCCGACTCCGCGTCAATCAGGAGACCCTGCAGAGCGCTGAGGGAGTCCCGCATGCAGCGGACTGCGAGTGCCGTCCCGACTCCGCGTCAATGAGGAGGCCCTGCAGAGCGCTGAGGGAGCCCCGCATGCAGAGGACTGCGAGTGCCGTCCCGACTCCGCGTCAATCAGGAGACCCTGCAGAGCGCTGAGGGAGCCCCGCATGCAGAGGACTACGAGTGCCGTCCCGACTCCGCGTCAATCAGGAGGCCCTGCAGAGCGCTAAGGGAACCCCGCATGCAGAGGACTGCGAGTGCCGTCCCGACTCCGCGTCAATCAGGAGGCCCTGCAGAGCGCTGAGGGAGCCCCGCATGCAGAGGACTGCGAGTGCCGTCCCGACTCCGCGTCAATCAGGAGGCCTTGCAGAGCGCTGAGGGAGCCCCGCATGCAGAGGACTGCGAGTGCCGTCCCGACTCCGCGTCAATCAGGAGGCCCTGCAGAGCGCTGAGGGAGCCCCGCGTGCAGAGGACTGCGAGTGCCGTCCCGACTCCGCGTCAATCAGGAGGCCCTGCAGAGCGCTGAGGGAGCCCCGCATGCAGAGGACTGCGAGTGCCGTCCCAACTCCGCGTCAATCAGGAGGCCCTGCAGAGCGCTGAGGGAGCCCCGCATGCAGAGGACTGCGAGTGCCGTCCCGACTCCGCGTCAATCAGGAGGCCCTGCAGAGCGCTGAGGGAGCCCCGCGTGCAGAGGACTGCGAGTGCCGTCCCGACTCCGCGTCAATCAGGAGGCCCTGCAGAGCGCTGAGGGAGCCCCGCGTGCAGAGGACTGCGAGTGCCGTCCCGACTCCGCGTCAATCAGGAGACCCTGCAGAGCGCTGAGGGAGTCCCGCATGCAGCGGACTGCGAGTGCCGTCCCGACTCCGCGTCAATCAGGAGGCCCTGCAGAGCGCTGAGGGAGCCCCGCATGCAGAGGACTGCGAGTGCCGTCCCGACTCCGCGTCAATCAGGAGACCCTGCAGAGCGCTGAGGGAGCCCCGCATGCAGAGGACTACGAGTGCCGTCCCGACTCCGCGTCAATCAGGAGGCCCTGCAGAGCGCTGAGGGAACCCCGCATGCAGAGGACTGCGAGTGCCGTCCCGACTCCGCGTCAATCAGGAGGCCCTGCAGAGCGCTGAGGGAGCCCCGCATGCAGAGGACTGCGAGTGCCGTCCCGACTCCGCGTCAATCAGGAGACCCTGCAGAGCGCTGAGGGAACCCCGCATGCAGAGGACTGCGAGTGCCGTCCCGACTCCGCGTCAATCAGGAGGCCCTGCAGAGCGCTGAGGGAACCCCGCATGCAGAGGACTGCGAGTGCCGTCCCGACTCCGCGTCAATCAGGAGGCCCTGCAGAGCGCTGAGGGAGCCCCGCATGCAGAGGACTGCGAGTGCCGTCCCGACTCCGCGTCAATCAGGAGGCCCTGCAGAGCGCTGAGGGAGCCCCGCATGCAGAGGACTGCGAGTGCCGTCCCGACTCCGCGTCAATCAGGAGGCCCTGCAGAGCGCTGAGGGAGTCCCGCATGCAGAGGACTGCGAGCGCCGTCCCGACTCCACGTCAATCAGGAGGCCTTGCAGAGCGCTGAGGGAGCCCCGCATGCAGAGGACTGCGAGTGCCGTCCCGACTCCGCGTCAATCAGGAGGCCCTGCAGAGCGCTGAGGGAGCCCCGCGTGCAGAGGACTGCGAGTGCCGTCCCGACTCCGCGTCAATCAGGAGACCCTGCAGAGCGCTGAGGGAGCCCCGCATGCAGAGGACTGCGAGTGCCGTCCTGACTCCGCGTCAATCAGGAGGCCCTGCAGAGCGCTGAGGGAGCCCCGCATGCAGAGGACTGCGAGTGCCGTCCTGACTCCGCGTCAATCAGGAGGCCCTGCAGAGCGCTGAGGGAGCCCCGCATGCAGAGGACTGCGAGTGCCGTCCCGACTCCGCGTCAATCAGGAGGCCCTGCAGAGCGCTGAGGGAGCCCCGCATGCAGAGGACTGCGAGTGCCGTCCTGACTCCGCGTCAATCAGGAGGCCCTGCAGAGCGCTGAGGGAGCCCCGCATGCAGAGGACTGCGAGTGCCGTCCCGACTCCGCGTCAATCAGGAGGCCCTGCAGAGCGCTGAGGGAGCCCCGCGTGCAGAGGACTGCGAGTGCCGTCCTGACTCCGCGTCAATCAGGAGGCCCTGCAGAGCGCTGAGGGAGCCCCGCGTGCAGAGGACTGCGAGTGCCGTCCTGACTCCGCGTCAATCAGGAGGCCCTGCAGAGCGCTGAGGGAGCCCCGCATGCAGAGGACTGCGAGTGCCGTCCCGACTCCGCGTCAATCAGGAGGCCCTGCAGAGCGCTGAGGGAGCCCCGCATGCAGAGGACTGCGAGTGCCGTCCCGACTCCGCGTCAATCAGGAGGCCCTGCAGAGCGCTGAGGGAGCCCCGCATGCAGAGGACTGCGAGTGCCGTCCCGACTCCGCGTCAATCAGGAGGCCCTGCAGAGCGCTGAGGGAGCCCCGCGTGCAGAGGACTGCGAGTGCCGTCCTGACTCCGCGTCAATCAGGAGGCCCTGCAGAGCGCCGAGGGAGCCCCGCATGCAGAGGACTGCGAGTGCCGTCCTGACTCCGCGTCAATCAGGAGGCCCTGCAGAGCGCTGAGGGAGCCCCGCATGCAGAGGACTGCGAGTGCCGTCCTGACTCCGCGTCAATCAGGAGGCCCTGCAGAGCGCTGAGGGAGCCCCGCATGCAGAGGACTGCGAGTGCCGTCCCGACTTCGCGTCAATCAGGAGGCCCTGCAGAGCGCTGAGGGAGCCCCGCACGCAGAGGACTGCGAGTGCCGTCCCGACTCCGCGTCAATCAGGAGGCCCTGCAGAGCGCTGAGGGAGCCCCGCATGCAGAGGACTGCGAGTGCCGTCCCGACTCCGCGTCAATCAGGAGGCCCTGCAGAGCGCTGAGGGAACCCCGCATGCAGAGGACTGCGAGTGCCGTCCCGACTCCGCGTCAATCAGGAGGCCCTGCAGAGCGCTGAGGGAGCCCCGCATGCAGAGGACTGCGAGTGCCGTCCCGACTCCGCGTCAATCAGGAGGCCCTGCAGAGCGCTGAGGGAGCCCCGCATGCAAAGGACTGCGAGTGCCGTCCCGACTCCGCGTCAATCAGGAGACCCTGCAGAGCGCCCAGGGAACCCCGCATGCAGAGGACTGCGAGTGCCGTCCCGACTCCGCGTCAATCAGGAGGCCCTGCAGAGCGCTGAGGGAGCCCCGCATGCAGAGGACTGCGAGTGCCGTCCCGACTTCGCGTCAATCAGGAGGCACTGCAGAGCGCTGAAGGAGCCCCGCATGCAGAGGACTGCGAGTGCCGTCCCGACTCCGCGTCAATCAGGAGGCCCTGCAGAGCGCTCAGGGAGCCCCGCGTGCAGAGGACTGCGAGTGCCGTCCCGACTTCGCGTCTTGTTCAACGCAGGATCATAAGAAACTCAAGGCAGCAACATGTGTGAACACTGCTTTATACACCCACGCATATATCTATCCTTTCTAAAGTGTTAAGCTTCTAATGATGACCCTAAATACGTTTTAACTAAGGACGGTCAGCACTTTAAACGTTACAATGACTTTACGAATACCGTCAATTCTTTCATATGTTATCAGACATTTAGTAACTGTTATATTTTATATTTTTGTTATTGGAATTTATAGCTGCCAAGTCTACATGACGGAGAGTTTGGCTCTCCAAAGATAATTATTCGCGGAGATCCGGGGGCTGCGGCACGATATACAGATCCTGTCAACAAACTTGACCCAGCGAACAGATGTTGAATAGTAAGAATTCAAATGTTATGAAAAAAAAAGACATTTAAGATATTCGATGCTTCTGACAGCCTAATCCTAACCCATCCGGACGTGTGTACAGCGTGGGGACGGGCGCTGAATAATAATTATGGTGACACATGTTTAATAAGACTTTAATAATCCTTTGTCTTGTAATGATCAGGCAGAGGACGGTGAGGTATTGTCCGTAAAGCCCTGGTCACTTGTTCTTACAAAGTTCATTCTATAGTATTAACACTTGAAGTCTATGAATACCATGCAAACATTTAATTGTTAATCGATCAAAGAAAATGTACATACACCATGAAGGCAGTGACATTCTAGGTAAGCAGGTCGTTTCTTATCTAAAGCACCTGGAAACAACATAAATTTGCTACAAGTGTTACGTCAAGCTTTATTATGAATTCAATCCATCCATAGGACTAATATCTTACAAGTTTAAAGAATCTTCGGCTAAACCAGGTTAGGGAACTTCCTGTAAGGGTGCTAATAAAGGTGTGTATACATTTAGATATTGTTTAATTATTCCGAACAATATAGCGCACAGATGTGAAATAGTAAGAACTGGATATACATCAGCGTCTAATACGCCTGACACCAAAACGCTGCCCCGTCGCCATCGTCTGAACTAAATACCACAGATATTTTGCAAGTTAAACTTGTTAAGGAAGGTCTGGACTTGTTATTTACGTATTGGTCACCAATAATACATTTCTTTTCCATTTTCAGTATTACCGTATCAGCTGGTGAGGCGGCAGATGACCTTTTGTCTCTTTCACCCATTATTCATTTTTAATAGGCAGGTTCCTGTATTAGCATTTTCCAGTATATTATTTATGTAGTTTATTTATTTTCTATTATATTATACGTTATATATCGTTATTCTTTTATCATTATTCTGTTTCTTTGTTGACCCAAGTGTTGCATTGTTAGATAACCCATCGTTATATTGAACGTATTCTAACGTTTTCTAATTTTATTGTCAATGTATGGTGATCAATTATCTGAGAAATAACGTACAATAATGTCCTTGCGAGCAGCAACTCCCGGTCTGTCATGCTGTTCCTCTTCGTCCTGATTCTCAGCGTCGTCAACGTGGTCTTTAATGGAGTCACACGGCAATCCAATAAGTGGCAAGTGGGCGCGGAGAGCCATGTTGTGCAAAACACAACATGCAATAATAACATTGCATGTCGTCGACGGGTGCATCTGGATGATTCCGCTCGTGTTATGAAGACATTTGTAATTGAAGTGTATTTGACTTCGGTATTGATTTAATACAAGTTTTCTGTCTTGGTATACATGTCGCTTAATTAGGTACCCGTGCAAAGTATAGCGCAATGTTACCTGTTATACATGCGAAGTTACTACTATATGGCGCCACAAGCGCCTGTTGTACACGGTTGGGTGAGTTCACATTAGTTCACACGGGTCACTTCGGAAGAGGTTCATAAGTACGTGCTAGACATGATCTAATCCAGGAGGGAACCATTGGGCATTCTGCTGTGTGTGTCCTATGGTCCTATGTAAAATTAAATAATAACAAATTGGCTGTCAAAGTAATGTACAATCTGTCTTTTATACTGGAACTTTTTTTCTCACATAAAATTGCAAATTAGGAGGGAGGGGAGATCACGATCTGTACCTAAAACGCGACTTCATGACGCCAAAGCATCTTTCCACGATGCAGCGCGTTTTTTTCAGAGATGGGTTAAAGCGTTTTTCTGATGGCGTTGAGTGGTGCAGGAGGGGTGTCAGTAGCCAGGGCTTGGATGGGTAGCCACTATCACCAAGTAGCCAGAGTGAGCCGAAAGCCCTGTCTTTGAATTTGACCTTAATGAATGACATATTCAAGATGAAAGCATCGTGTGTGGAGCCTGGCCACTTGGCAACAACATCGCGTATCACCAGGTCTGCATCGCAAACAACCTACCAAGTAAAATGAAGACCATTTGCACTCGTATAAAGCAGCTTTTATTGTTTTACAATATAATGGCAAGGATAGCGTATATTTATGAATATTCCTGTTTCATTATCGTATCTTATTTGTTTTTCTTTCTCTTGTAGGGCTAGACAACAGACTGGCTGTGGTCCTGGTTTGACCTTGTGCACTCGTCCCATTATTTTGTTCTAAATTATTGTACGCTGTTATTATTTCAAAGTTAACATAGATACACAACTTACGCAAGTGTTATAACAAGTGCTACAATGTCAGATATGTTAATGTTACAGTTGTGTCGTGAAAGTGAGACAATACCATAGCAGGATAATATATATAGCGCCAGTTAATGATAAGACGTTCGTCATTGACAAACACAGACACAAACTTCTCAACAGTGATTTTATGGAGTCACAACACAAGAAGGTCGCATAATCAGAGTGATACCTTAAATATGTTAACTACCGAAATACAACGTATAATCGAATGTCCTGGCGTTATCTCACTTTCTCTGTTCGTTACTTAGTCCACGACATAATCCTTTAGGTAGCTTGGGGCAACCTTGTGCCTGGTTGATCTACGTTTAGGAACCGCTAATTGGATCTCGGAGCCTACGAGTGAATGAGTCGATTCTTCGTCTCTATTCGGTTCGTCCTCGACTGCGCCTTCACCCAGGGAACCTGGCGGATACACACGATCGGTCTGTTCTGGATACTCGATTTCCGCGGGCGGGATGTTACGCGCTGCCTCCAGCTGGCACTGCATGTTATCTTGACTTGACTGATTCTGATCAGTACTTGACTTATTTTGATCAGTCTCTTCACTCTCTGATGAGCTATCACGATCTACCATGTCGCTCGGCTTTACAGCCATCTCCGGATGGAACACCTGGTAGCACTCATGAAGTTTGACGCGATATGATGTGGGACGTAATTGCCTGCCAGTGAACTTGCGCACTTGACACCACTGTCCATCCACAGCGATTACGAGGTACCTCTCCCGAGCACGCGACTTGTTTCCGTCACATTTCAGATACACGATATCGCCGATTCGTGCGTTGGTATAATATGACAACTTTCCTCTGGGCGCCTTGGATACTTCGCTGTATGGGTGGTTTTCGTGCCGTCTCGCCTGTTGTGCAAGGATTGCCTTGAGATCTGATATTGGCAACTGTTCCCCCGTGAATTGATCGCGTTGTGTCCAAAGTTCTCTAGCCGACACTCCAATGGCACGAAGGCGGGTATTCAACCGCGCAACGGCGACTGTTAGAGAGAGAGAGGTCACTGGTTCGCCATTCGGTTGCTGTAGTAGTAGTTCCCGTTCCAACTCCCCTACCGCGTGTTCCGCCACCGGGTTCTTGTTAACGTTCTTTATCCGGCCCACTTCTAACGATATTCGATGCCGCTGCAATTCATCATCGGTAACTAGACGCATAAAACCGGGGGCTGCGTCAACACGAATGATTGCATGAGGGCCATCGAGTGGCCTTAGTTCTACACATAATCGTATGAGGGCGCTTCGAAGCGTGTCGTGCTTTTCGTCTGCTATAATACATGCTGTGGTGAACGAAGTCACTGTTTCGCGGAGGACACAGATCAACTGGCGGCATCGTTTAATGACGTCAGCAGCGAACGACGTTCCGATTGATGCTGGTGGTTCCATTGAAGACTGTGGTTTCACGTACGTCGGTAACTTTAGTAGCGATGCACATGCCTGGCATGACGTCGTGACTCGTTCGAGTGCTTTCTCCATGTCTAGGGCGTACAAATACCGTTGTGTCATGAGACGAAGTTGTTGGCGGCTCGCGTGATTGAACCTTATGTGAAGAGCTGTTAATAGCCCATCGATGAACTGTCGTGGTATAATGATCGTCTCCCTTGTCGGTTGGAATGCGTCGCTACGTTAAACGACTAAGAGTCCATCTTTTGCGATAGTAGCCACGTTTAAATAACGTTTGATGTCTCTAACGTTTGTCATCTTTTTGGATGGTCTTGTTCCTTGGGAGAGATGTGCATGTACTCTTCGAAGTTCGGGGCTTTCCAATTGCGTTTGGCGCCAAGTGGTTCGACTGGTGAATGGTAATTTAGTAGTTCCGGAAATCACGTCTTGCACCGTAACTTTGGTGATCACCGCTTCCTCGGCTTCGTGTATGAACCTGCAGATCTGACATGAAGGTTCATCGCATTCGGGAGCGTTTCTGCTTGCGAAGTCGGAGGGGATATTAGCTTTTCCCGACAAATGTCGGATGTTCACTCGAAAGTGGCTTGCCGCTGCGAGATATGAAGAGAGTCTAGGACTGTTGGAGAATTCGCCGCGGCATAAATTCCCAAACGCCTGTACGCAAGGCTTGCTATCTGTTAGCAAACAGGTTTGAAGAGCCGACTGTCTTATGTAAGCACCGAAATGTTTGATGCTGGCGGCGATGGCAAGAGCTTCTACCTCGCATGGGAGCCATGTGACTTGGTGCTTTTTCAGTTTTGCCGTGATGGAATGTTGGTGTTTTAGGCCACTTTTGTGCACATACAGGCTAAATTGGGCCAAGGAACCTCCCGAGACGATGAAGGATGAAGGAATGAAACATGCCCCAGATTAGGTGCCCGAGCCCGGATCAGTTTTGCCGTGAAGAAGCCGGCGACGTGTACTTTGTGGTCCCTGGAGATATAGAGCGTTGCTCCGATGCCGTTCCGTTTGACTGACCCATCCGTGGAAATCCATAGCTGGTCGGAAGTTTTTGGGAGATAGATGCTGGCGTTGTCGGATAATGCCTTTTGAGCCTCTACGAAGCGTGCTTCCAGCTCCTGTGTCCATTTAATTTTGTCTTTTGATTGCAACCCCGCCGCAGCTTCTTCTAAGGGAGCCAGGATGGACGCACATCGTGGAAGAACGCGACTCAAGGCACGATATGCTCCTAGGAAGGCGCGAAGACTGCGTACGGTAGATGGTGGTGAGCACAGCGAGAGTGCCGACACCCGATGTGGGCTTGCACGTATCGTGCCCTGTGACCATATCCAGCCTAGGATGGTAGTAGTCGTGGGCGCGATGATGGTCTTCTTGGCTGATAGACGCAGACCGGCCTTCTTCAAAGCTTGTAACGTGCGTTTCCAGTTACCGAAGAGCTCCTCCGGGCTATTGCCACCGCAGTACAGATCGTCAGCGATCTTAGCGACAACGCCTTCTTGTATAAGGTCTCCCAGGAGTCGACACATCAGCTCTTCTAGGGCGGTTTCTGACCCCGGCATCCCCATTGCCGATCTAGTGTAGACTCTTACCCCCTTGAACGGCGTAACGACACCGCAATACTTCATCGAGCTTTTCGAGAGGGGGATATGGTGAAAAGCTTTGGTCAAGTCGGTGACAACAATATGTTTCCAGCTTCCGATGCTGCGTAGAGTACCATCGACATCCGGCATTAGCGTGGGCTGGGGCTTGCTGTATCGGCCCACATCGGCAAATGCTGTCACTAAACGGTGTCCTCCATTCGGCTTTTTCACCAAGAAGGATGGATTAATATACTCTACCGTCACATTTATCTCTTCTGGTCGCCGAAAGACTCCCATGGCTTCCAATTCGTCAGACTCTTCTTGCAGTTGGACTAATTTATCTCGAGCGTATTGCGGCATACGGCCCTTTCGCTGCGGTGGAAGCACTGGGCCCATGTTGACCACTGCTTCAAATTGACCTGCCGCTCCATTATAGCACGAGATTGTCGGATCAAAGACAGAGCTCAATTCCTCATGAAGCCTTTGAAACTGTGTCACAACTTCTGGGGAGGGTTGGTGTTTGGGGTCTACCTATATGTCACTGAGGTACCTGCGATCGGTACCTTCCCCTTCTCCACTTTTCCTGATCATACTTTCTTCTTTTGAGCCTTCTGACGGTGTGTTGACAGGGAGTATCTGACAAAAATGTTCATTCCGGCGAACGATTTGGGGATCATTCGTCGTATTCGAAATACGTATGTTCCGTCCGACAGCTTGGATGATGTCCGGCTGGGGCCATAAGCTATTTTCTGGTTTTGTTTTACCTGGCTCTACGCGAGGCTCCAATGCCAGGATACTGTCGTCCTCCACTTCTTGTGGTGTATCCAGTTCCATGCATTTGCCTGGCCAAATCACAGTCAGCGACGGTGGGCCACGTAGAACGTGAGCCCTCGTTCGCCTTACTACGGTTGGAGAGTCATTTTGTCGCTTTTGGGCGTAGCTTATGACTTCGGTACCGCGAACTACGACTTCTCGTTTTGCGGGACGAATGGAGATATCATTGATCATTAGGAAGGGCACTCCAGCTAATACATCCACGTCCAAGTCGTCGACAACTAAAGCATCGAGGTACATATCTACGTTTGAGCGATGTAATGTTAGTCTACATTCCCCTGTCACGTTGAGTGGTGTGCGACCATCGGCTTGTAATGCCGTTTGGGAGCTTTTGGTAATCGAGGCTCCGATGTAGCGTGCTAGCGAAGTGCGTATCATATTTGTTTCCGCACCTGTATCGAGGGTAATCTTCAGGCTGTGATGCTCGTAGAATGCATATATGTATGGGGACTGGCTGATATTTACGCGCCTGGCTTGATATTCTACCAGTTGACTTTGTTGCGGTTTAGTGATGTCCTGTTCCTCTGGGTCGCTGTAATCTTCTTCCCCTCCTGTTGTCAGGCGTGCCTTGGACATGAACCTGCGGTCACTGTCAGGAAGGAACTTGCATACACTGAGGTAGTGACCATCAGGTCGTCCTGCTTCTTTGCACAAGGGGCACACTTTACTTGGCCGTGTTTTACCCCTTCCTGCTGCTCGTGGGTACCTGTTTGTTGTTTGATCTTCTGTTCGTTTATGTCGAAACCTGTCTGCAGCTGACCGCATAATCTTGGCATCCTCTGACGAGTGGATTTCCTCAAGAAGGGTGTCTAGTGCCATTGAAATTTCAGGTTTGATTGAAGCAAGAGTCTTGTTGCGCAGCTCTGTTCCATATCGCTGCTTCACTAACCGAGGCAAGTCTTTATGTATAAGTCTCAGCCATGTTAGTACTACAATGTTTTCCAATGTAGGTGACAGCTCCTCATCTGAGGCTGGGGTATCGCCGAGGTGTGTAATATTCCCAGTTGTTGTCATAAGATTATCCTCTATGAAAGCCATGAGTCTTTGGTATAAATCTTCAGGCCTTTCATCTGGATCTAGCTTGATATCCGCCAAATCCAGAAAGTGAGCTCCTGTACACTGGAACCCATAATGTAGACGGATTGATTGCCATATACTGGTAATTGATGTAGAGTTCTTCACTATGGTATTCCTTGAGACCACTGGACAAAAGTTCGCAATTTGCCCGAGCATCAGTTCAAGGTATGATGGGCTGTTCGCCGTGTTGCTTCCGGCACTTGGTCATTGTCATCTACTTGCCCCCGGAGGGGTTCTCTAGAAGACTTTTTGTTCCACGTTACTCCCTCAGCTAGGAACGATGCAAAGTTTGCGTCGAGTGATAGGCAGTAAACCAGGTTCTGCCTCCAATTCTCAAATAAGTTAATTGTCTCTTGTTTTGACAAACACCACTGTTTCGGTGCCCGTGACGCCATGTTGATTGCTTGCCTGTTTTCTGTTTCGGATTAAACAGCTGTTTGTTTCCGTTATTTGGAGAGACGGACGTTCTGGAGAGTTCTGCGTTGAGTTCGATGTTGAACCGCTGTCACCACGCCAGTTAATGATAAGACGTTCGTCATTGACAAACACAGACACAAACTTCTCAACAGTGATTTTATGGAGTCACAACACAAGAAGGTCGCATAATCAGAGTGATACCTTAAATATGTTAACTACCGAAATACAACGTATAATCGAATGTCCTGGCGTAGCAACGTTTGAAATACATACATATTTAAAATTAATTATATCCATTATATTATAAATGACACAGCAATAAAAATCGGGCGCGTTTACCTGGACGTTGATCGAATGTTCGCCTTTACGATTTACAAAGCTCCACCCTTCGGAATGGGGCGCCTTAATACGTATATGGGTGCCGTCGATACAACCACAAGGGTGCGGCATTCCCGCAGTGGCACGACATTCTGTGGCCATGTCCACCATTTCTTGTCTGGAATTGTGTATATATATATTACTTAATGCATTTATCTGTGATACATTGTCAATAAATAGTCGATGCATCAAAGGCTTAGTCTTTTTTATACTCTAGATATATCAAGTTGGATCATTGATTGATTGATTTTTATGACATAACGTTATACGAATCAACTGTGTGATTATACAATAAACTCTTAACGTTTGACTGTTCTGCACCAGTTGTCATACAATCCATGTTGTGGAATTATCATCGGGTATGTTGTACCACATATCAATGTAATATATGCGAAGTATGTAGGCCTACCGTCCGTCTGGGTACCCGATATGTTCCCTATGATGCCAAATACGCAGACACTTGTTTGATCACTCGGCGTGCGCTTGTCTTCGAAATGCCGTGTAAACTGGCCACTTCACTGAGCATGCCGCCCTTGGCAGACCATCGCGAGGCGGTGAGACTCTAGAAGTAAAAGGCTATTTTTGTGTAGTTGAACAGAACAAATTTGAACACCTATATAATTACTATACAGCGGATGACACAGATCGGCAAGCAAATAAAATGAAGACACATTCCACTGATAGTGTTTAACTAATGATCGTGTTTTGTTCATGGAATATACATATGACTGAGAAATAAGCAAATTAGCTAGCTGCATAGTTTTGTTAAAGATCACCTATGTTGGAACAATCGGCGATGTCTGAGGTAAGAAGACCTCCCTCAGAGATAGGGCGGGGCGGGGGTGGCTGGGGGCTCGTGTAGTGGAGAAGGGCAGGTGGGTGGCCCCGCCCGGGGTCGCGCGTGGTGGAGATACCTCCCCCCCCCCCCCACAAGGCAAGGGGATGTTAAAGCACGACATATGTGTTCAATGCCCTGATTTAGAAAGGGTACTGCAGACCCCCGCGGCCATTTTTCACCCCCCCCCACCCCACCCCTGTACCAAATTCCTCAATCTGCCCGGAAGACAGTTTTTTAAAAGCTAATTCTAGCACTATAAGCTTATCTGGAAATACTTACATATAGATCTAGATCTAGATCTATACGGCGCGGGGAGAGTGCCGTCGTCATAACGCACCCAATAACTCGATGCGAATATCAAGTGTCGATATGATGTAATCAATATCGGTTTAGATCTATATTAATAATGTTTTGTTCAAGTGATGAAAGAGACGTTTGCTTGACAATTATATATACTAGAATTTCAACCACCAGTCTTGACCTTGGCTGCACACATTCCCTTGATAGGCGATTTAATGAAGTTCATGACTGTCTGTTTTGGTGGTGCAGTGGTGTAACGTTAGCACCGTTGCCCCGACGTTCGACGGCAGTGAGGGTTCGAAACTTGTGAACTGTCACACCTAACCTGCAATATTCTACACAAATGGGTTTTGATGAGTGGGTCGAGACGCGCATAACTTTACGAGCAAAATTAACGAGAATAATGTTACGATATCTCAGTGAAACACTTGTCATTGTTCTCGTTAGTTTACGAGAAAAATGACGTTACGAGCAAATTCACCGATTACGAGCTCGTAACCTGTGCAACGGCCCCCAGGTAACCAAAGCTTAATGTTATGATTTGTGGGACAACTGCTAATTTTCTCGTGGGTTACTATAATTATTATCGCTGGGGAAATTTGGTATAAATAGAGGGTGGATTGGCAGTTTGATTTGATTCCGGGGAAAAAGACTTAGCTGTAAGTACCATCGTGACAGTGCCGTACAATAAAGCTGTATACATTCAAGTGAAGGACTTAATTGGGTATAAATAGAGGGGGGATTGGCAGTTTGATTTGATTCCGGGGAAAAAGACTTAGCTGTAAGTACCATCGTGACAGTGCCGTACAATAAAGCTGCATACATTCTAGTGAAGGACTTAATTGGGTATAAATAGAGGGGGGATTGGCAGTTTGATTGGATTCCGGGGAAAAAGACTTAGCTGTAAGTACCTTCGTGACAGTGCCGTACAATAAAGCTGCATACATTCTAGTGAAGGACTTAATTGGGTATAAATAGAGGGTGGATTGGCAGTTTGATTTGATTCCGGGGAAAAAGACTTAGCTGTAAGTATCATCGTGACAGTGCCGTACAATAAAGCTGTATACATTCTAGTGAAGGACTTAATTGGGTATAAATAGAGGGGGGATTGGCAGTTTGATTTGATTCCGGGGAAAAAGACTTAGCTGTAAGTATCATCGTGACAGTGCCGTACAATAAAGCTGTATACATTCAAGTGAAGGACTTAATTGGGTATAAATAGAGGGTGGATTGGCAGTTTGATTTGATTCCGGGGAAAAAGACTTAGCTGTAAGTACCATCGTGACAGTGACGTACAATAAAGCTGTATACATTCAAGTGAAGGACTTAATTGGGTATAAATAGAGGGTGGATTGGCAGTTTGATTTGATTCCGGGGAAAAAGACTTAGCTGTAAGTACCATCGTGACAGTGACGTACAATAAAGCTGCATACATTCTAGTGAAGGACTTAATTGGGTATAAATAGAGGGGGGATTGGCAGTTTGATTTGATTCCGGGGAAAAAGACTTAGCTGTAAGTACCATCGTGACAGTACCGTACAATAAAGCTGTATACATTCAAGTGAAGGACTTAATTGGGTATAAATAGAGGGGGGATTGGCAGTTTGATTTGATTCCGGGGAAAAAGACTTAGCTGTAAGTACCATCGTGACAGTACCGTACAATAAAGCTGTATACATTCAAGTGAAGGACTTAATTGGGTATAAATAGAGGGTGGATTGGCAGTTTGATTTGATTCCGGGGAAAAAGACTTAGCTGTAAGTACCATCGTGACAGTGCCGTACAATAAAGCTGTATACATTCTAGTGAAGGACTTAATTGGGTATAAATAGAGGGGGGATTGGCAGTTTGATTTGATTCCGGGGAAAAAGACTTAGCTGTAAGTACCATCGTGACAGTGCCGTACAATAAAGCTGCATACATTCTAGTGAAGGACTTAATTGGGTATAAATAGAGGGGGGATTGGCAGTTTGATTTGATTCCGGGGAAAAAGACTTAGCTGTAAGTACCATCGTGACAGTGACGTACAATAAAGCTGTATACATTCAAGTGAAGGACTTAATTGGGTATAAATAGAGGGTGGATTGGCAGTTTGATTGGATTCCGGGGAAAAAGACTTAGCTGTAAGTACCATCGTGACAGTGCCGTACAATAAAGCTGTATACATTCAAGTGAAGGACTTAATTGGGTATAAATAGAGGGTGGATTGGCAGTTTGATTTGATTCCGGGGAAAAAGACTTAGCTGTAAGTACCATCGTGACAGTGACGTACAATAAAGCTGTATACATTCAAGTGAAGGACTTAATTGGGTATAAATAGAGGGTGGATTGGCAGTTTGATTTGATTCCGGGGAAAAAGACTTAGCTGTAAGTACCATCGTGACAGTGCCGTACAATAAAGCTGCATAGATTCAAGTGAAGGACTTAATTGGGTATAAATAGAGGGTGGATTGGCAGTTTGATTTGATTCCGGGGAAAAAGACTTAGCTGTAAGTACCATCGTGACAGTGCCGTACAATAAAGCTGTATACATTCAAGTGAAGGACTTAATTGGGTATAAATAGAGGGTGGATTGGCAGTTTGATTTGATTCCGGGGAAAAAGACTTAGCTGTAAGTACCATGGTGACAGTGCCGTACAATAAAGCTGTATACATTCAAGTGAAGGACTTAATTGGGTATAAATAGAGGGGGGATTGGCAGTTTGATTTGATTCCGGGGAAAAAGACTTAGCTGTAAGTATCATCGTGACAGTGCCGTACAATAAAGCTGTATACATTCAAGTGAAGGACTTAATTGGGTATAAATAGAGGGTGGATTGGCAGTTTGATTTGATTCCGGGGAAAAAGACTTAGCTGTAAGTACCATCGTGACAGTGACGTACAATAAAGCTGTATACATTCAAGTGAAGGACTTAATTGGGTATAAATAGAGGGTGGATTGGCAGTTTGATTTGATTCCGGGGAAAAAGACTTAGCTGTAAGTACCATCGTGACAGTGCCGTACAATAAAGCTGCATAGATTCAAGTGAAGGACTTAATTGGGTATAAATAGAGGGTGGATTGGCAGTTTGATTTGATTCCGGGGAAAAAGACTTAGCTGTAAGTACCATCGTGACAGTGCCGTACAATAAAGCTGCATACATTCAAGTGAAGGACTTAATTGGGTATAAATAGAGGGGGGATTGGCAGTTTGATTGGATTCCGGGGAAAAAGACTTCGCTGGGAAAATTGGGTATAAATAGAGGGGGGATTGGCAGTTTGATTGGATTCCGGGGAAAAAGACTTAGCTGTAAGTACCTTCGTGACAGTGCCGTACAATAAAGCTGTATACATTCAAGTGAAGGACTTAATTGGGTATAAATAGAGGGTGGATTGGCAGTTTGATTTGATTCCGGGGAAAAAGACTTAGCTGTAAGTACCATCGTGACAGTGCCGTACAATAAAGCTGTATACATTCAAGTGAAGGACTTAATTGGGTATAAATAGAGGGGGGATTGGCAGTTTGATTTGATTCCGGGGAAAAAGACTTAGCTGTAAGTACCTTCGTGACAGTGCCGTACAATAAAGCTGTATACATTCTAGTGAAGGACTTAATTGGGTATAAATAGAGGGTGGATTGGCAGTTTGATTTGATTCCGGGGAAAAAGACTTAGCTGTAAGTACCATCGTGACAGTGCCGTACAATAAAGCTGTATACATTCTAGTGAAGGACTTAATTTGGTATAAATAGAGGGTGGATTGGCAGTTTGATTTGATTCCGGGGAAAAAGACTTAGCTGTAAGTACCTTCGTGACAGTGCCGTACAATAAAGCTGTATACATTCAAGTGAAGGACTTAATTGGGTATAAATGAAGGGTGGATTGGCAGTTTGATTTGATTCCGGGGAAAAAGACTTAGCTGTAAGTACCATCGTGACAGTGCCGTACAATAAAGCTGCATACATTCTAGTGAAGGACTTAATTGGGTATAAATAGAGGGTGGATTGGCAGTTTGATTGGATTCCGGGGAAAAAGACTTAGCTGTAAGTACCATCGTGACAGTGCCGTACAATAAAGCTGTATACATTCAAGTGAAGGACTTAATTGGGTATAAATAGAGGGTGGATTGGCAGTTTGATTGGATTCCGGGGAAAAAGACTTAGCTGTAAGTACCATCGTGACAGTGCCGTACAATAAAGCTGCATACATTCAAGTGAAGGACTTAATTGGGTATAAATAGAGGGGGGATTGGCAGTCTGATTTGATTCCGGGGAAAAAGACTTAGCTGTAAGTACCATCGTGACAGTGCCGTACAATAAAGCTGCATACATTCAAGTGAAGGACTTAATTGGGTATAAATAGAGGGAGGATTGGCAGTTTGATTGGATTCCGGGGAAAAAGACTTAGCTGTAAGTACCTTCGTGACAGTGCCGTACAATAAAGCTGCATACATTCAAGTGAAGGACTTAATTGGGTATAAATAGAGGGGGGATTGGCAGTTTGATTTGATTCCGGGGAAAAAGACTTAGCTGTAAGTACCATCGTGACAGTGCCGTACAATAAAGCTGTATACATTCAAGTGAAGGACTTAATTGGGTATAAATAGAGGGTGGATTGGCAGTTTGATTTGATTCCGTTGAAAAAGACTTAGCTGTAAGTACCATCGTGACAGTGACGTACAATAAAGCTGCATACATTCAAGTGAAGGACTTAATTGGGTATAATTAGAGGGGGGATTGGCAGTTTGATTTGATTCCGTTGAAAAAGACTTAGCTGTAAGTACCTTCGTGACAGTGCCGTACAATAAAGCTGCATACATTCAAGTGAAGGACTTAATTGGGTATAAATAGAGGGGGCATTGGCAGTTTGATTTGATTCCGGGGAAAAAGACTTAGCTGTAAGTACCTTCGTGACAGTGCCGTACAATAAAGCTGCATACATTCAAGTGAAGGACTTAATTTGGTATAAATAGAGGGTGGATTGGCAGTTTGATTGGATTCCGGGGAAAAAGACTTAGCTGTAAGTACCATCGTGACAGTGCCGTACAATAAAGCTGTATACATTCAAGTGAAGGACTTAATTTGGTATAAATAGAGGGGGGATTGGCAGTTTGATTTGATTCCGGGGAAAAAGACTTAGCTGTAAGTACCATCGTGACAGTGCCGTACAATAAAGCTGCATACATTCAAGTGAAGGACTTAATTGGGTATAAATAGAGGGTGGATTGGCAGTTTGATTTGATTCCGGGGAAAAAGACTTAGCTGTAAGTACCTTCGTGACAGTGCCGTACAATAAAGCTGCATACATTCTAGTGAAGGACTTAATTGGGTATAAATAGAGGGGGGATTGGCAGTTTGATTTGATTCCGGGGAAAAAGACTTAGCTGTAAGTACCTTCGTGACAGTGCCGTACAATAAAGCTGCATACATTCAAGTGAAGGACTTAATTGGGTATAAATAGAGGGTGGATTGGCAGTTTGATTGGATTCCGGGGAAAAAGACTTAGCTGTAAGTACCTTCGTGACAGTGCCGTACAATAAAGCTGCATACATTCAAGTGAAGGACTTAATTGGGTATAAATAGAGGGGGGATTGGCAGTTTGATTTGATTCCGGGGAAAAAGACTTAGCTGTAAGTACCTTCGTGACAGTGCCGTACAATAAAGCTGTATACATTCAAGTGAAGGACTTAATTGGGTATAAATAGAGGGGGGATTGGCAGTTTGATTTGATTCCGGGGAAAAAGACTTAGCTGTAAGTACCTTCGTGACAGTGCCGTACAATAAAGCTGTATACATTCAAGTGAAGGACTTAATTGGGTATAAATAGAGGGTGGATTGGCAGTTTGATTGGATTCCGGGGAAAAAGACTTAGCTGTAAGTACCATCGTGACAGTGCCGTACAATAAAGCTGCATACATTCAAGTGAAGGACTTAATTGGGTATAAATAGAGGGGGGATTGGCAGTTTGATTTGATTCCGGGGAAAAAGACTTAGCTGTAAGTACCTTCGTGACAGTGCCGTACAATAAAGCTGCATACATTCAAGTGAAGGACTTAATTGGGTATAAATAGAGGGTGGATTGGCAGTTTGATTGGATTCCGGGGAAAAAGACTTAGCTGTAAGTACCATCGTGACAGTGACGTACAATAAAGCTGCATACATTCAAGTGAAGGACTTAATTGGGTATAAATAGAGGGGGGATTGGCAGTTTGATTTGATTCCGGGGAAAAAGACTTAGCTGTAAGTACCTTCGTGACAGTGCCGTACAATAAAGCTGTATACATTCTAGTGAAGGACTTAATTGGGTATAAATAGAGGGTGGATTGGCAGTTTGATTTGATTCCGGGGAAAAAGACTTAGCTGTAAGTACCATCGTGACAGTGCCGTACAATAAAGCTGTATACATTCAAGTGAAGGACTTAATTGGGTATAAATAGAGGGTGGATTGGCAGTTTGATTTGATTCCGGGGAAAAAGACTTAGCTGTAAGTACCATCGTGACAGTGACGTACAATAAAGCTGCATACATTCAAGTGAAGGACTTAATTGGGTATAAATAGAGGGGGGATTGGCAGTTTGATTTGATTCCGGGGAAAAAGACTTAGCTGTAAGTACCATCGTGACAGTGACGTACAATAAAGCTGTATACATTCAAGTGAAGGACTTAATTGGGTATAAATAGAGGGGGGATTGGCAGTTTGATTTGATTCCGGGGAAAAAGACTTAGCTGTAAGTACCTTCGTGTCAGTGCCGTACAATAAAGCTGTATACATTCTAGTGAAGGACTTAATTGGGTATAAATAGAGGGTGGATTGGCAGTTTGATTGGATTCCGGGGAAAAAGACTTAGCTGTAAGTACCATCGTGACAGTGCCGTACAATAAAGCTGCATACATTCAAGTGAAGGACTTAATTGGGTATAAATAGAGGGGGGATTGGCAGTTTGATTTGATTCCGGGGAAAAAGACTTAGCTGTAAGTACCTTCGTGACAGTGCCGTACAATAAAGCTGCATACATTCAAGTGAAGGACTTAATTGGGTATAAATAGAGGGTGGATTGGCAGTTTGATTTGATTCCGGGGAAAAAGACTTAGCTGTAAGTACCTTCGTGACAGTGCCGTACAATAAAGCTGTATACATTCTAGTGAAGGACTTAATTGGGTATAAATAGAGGGTGGATTGGCAGTTTGATTTGATTCCGGGGAAAAAGACTTAGCTGTAAGTACCATCGTGACAGTGCCGTACAATAAAGCTGCATACATTCAAGTGAAGGACTTAATTGGGTATAAATAGAGGGGGGATTGGCAGTTTGATTTGATTCCGGGGAAAAAGACTTAGCTGTAAGTACCTTCGTGACAGTGCCGTACAATAAAGCTGCATACATTCAAGTGAAGGACTTAATTGGGTATAAATAGAGGGTGGATTGGCAGTTTGATTGGATTCCGGGGAAAAAGACTTAGCTGTAAGTACCATCGTGACAGTGCCGTACAATAAAGCTTCATACATTCTAGTGAAGGACTTAATTGGGTATAAATAGAGGGGGGATTGGCAGTTTGATTTGATTCCGGGGAAAAAGACTTAGCTGTAAGTACCATCGTGACAGTGCCGTACAATAAAGCTGTATACATTCTAGTGAAGGACTTAATTGGGTATAAATAGAGGGTGGATTGGCAGTTTGATTGGATTCCGGGGAAAAAGACTTAGCTGTAAGTACCATCGTGACAGTGCCGTACAATAAAGCTGTATACATTCTAGTGAAGGACTTAATTGGGTATAAATAGAGGGTGGATTGGCAGTTTGATTGGATTCCGGGGAAAAAGACTTAGCTGTAAGTACCATCGTGACAGTGCCGTACAATAAAGCTGTATACCTTCAAGTGAAGGACTTAATTGGGTATAAATAGAGGGGGAATTGGCAGTTTGATTTGATTCCGGGGAAAAAGACTTAGCTGTAAGTACCATCGTGACAGTGCCGTACAATAAAGCTGTATACATTCAAGTGAAGGACTTAATTGGGTATAAATAGAGGGGGGATTGGCAGTTTGATTTGATTCCGGGGAAAAAGACTTAGCTGTAAGTACCTTCGTGACAGTGCCGTACAATAAAGCTGCATACATTCTAGTGAAGGACTTAATTGGGTATAAATAGAGGGGGGATTGGCAGTTTGATTTGATTCCGGGGAAAAAGACTTAGCTGTAAGTACCATCGTGACAGTGCCGTACAATAAAGCTGTATACATTCAAGTGAAGGATTTAATTGGGTATAAATAGAGGGTGGATTGGCAGTTTGATTTGATTCCGGGGAAAAAGACTTAGCTGTAAGTACCTTCGTGACAGTGCCGTACAATAAAGCTGTATACATTCTAGTGAAGGACTTAATTGGGTATAAATAGAGGGTGGATTGGCAGTTTGATTGGATTCCGGGGAAAAAGACTTAGCTGTAAGTACCTTCGTGACAGTGCCGTACAATAAAGCTGCATACATTCTAGTGAAGGACTTAATTGGGTATAAATAGAGGGGGGATTGGCAGTTTGATTTGATTCCGGGGAAAAAGACTTAGCTGTAAGTACCATCGTGACAGTGCCGTACAATAAAGCTGTATACATTCTAGTGAAGGACTTAATTGGGTATAAATAGAGGGGGGATTGGCAGTTTGATTTGATTCCGGGGAAAAAGACTTAGCTGTAAGTACCATCGTGACAGTGCCGTACAATAAAGCTGTATACATTCAAGTGAAGAACTTAATTGGGTATAAATAGAGGGGGGATTGGCAGTTTGATTTGATTCCGGGGAAAAAGACTTAGCTGTAAGTACCATCGTGACAGTGCCGTACAATAAAGCTGTATACATTCTAGTGAAGGACTTAATTGGGTATAAATAGAGGGTGGATTGGCAGTTTGATTTGATTCCGGGGAAAAAGACTTAGCTGTAAGTACCATCGTGACAGTGCCGTACAATAAAGCTGCATACATTCAAGTGAAGGACTTAATTGGGTATAAATAGAGGGGGGATTGGCAGTTTGATTTGATTCCGGGGAAAAAGACTTAGCTGTAAGTACCTTCGTGACAGTGCCGTACAATAAAGCTGCATACATTCAAGTGAAGGACTTAATTGGGTATAAATAGAGGGGGGATTGGCAGTTTGATTGGATTCCGGGGAAAAAGACTTAGCTGTAAGTACCTTCGTGACAGTGCCGTACAATAAAGCTGTATACATTCAAGTGAAGGACTTAATTGGGTATAAATAGAGGGGGGATTGGCAGTTTGATTTGATTCCGGGGAAAAAGACTTAGCTGTAAGTACCATCGTGACAGTGCCGTACAATAAAGCTGCATACATTCAAGTGAAGGACTTAATTGGGTATAAATAGAGGGGGGATTGGCAGTTTGATTTGATTCCGGGGAAAAAGACTTAGCTGTAAGTACCTTCGTGACAGTGCCGTACAATAAAGCTGCATACATTCAAGTGAAGGACTTAATTGGGTATAAATAGAGGGTGGATTGGCAGTTTGATTTGATTCCGGGGAAAAAGACTTAGCTGTAAGTACCATCGTGACAGTGCCGTACAATAAAGCTGCATACATTCAAGTGAAGGACTTAATTGGGTATAAATAGAGGGGGGATTGGCAGTTTGATTTGATTCCGTTGAAAAAGACTTAGCTGTAAGTACCTTCGTGACAGTGCCGTACAATAAAGCTGTATACATTCTAGTGAAGGACTTAATTGGGTATAAATAGAGGGTGGATTGGCAGTTTGATTTGATTCCGGGGAAAAAGACTTCGCTGTAAGTACCATCGTGACAGTGCCGTACAATAAAGCTGCATACATTCAAGTGAAGGACTTAATTGGGTATAAATAGAGGGGGCATTGGCAGTTTGATTTGATTCCGGGGAAAAAGACTTAGCTGTAAGTACCATCGTGACAGTGCCGTACAATAAAGCTGCATACATTCAAGTGAAGGACTTAATTGGGTATAAATAGAGGGTGGATTGGCAGTTTGATTTGATCCCGGGGAAAAAGACTTAGCTGTAAGTACCATCGTGCCAGTGCCGTACAATAAAGCTGTATACATTCAAGTGAAGGACTTAATTGGGTATAAATAGAGGGTGGATTGGCAGTTTGATTGGATTCCGGGGAAAAAGACTTAGCTGTAAGTACCATCGTGACAGTGACGTACAATAAAGCTGTATACCTTCAAGTGAAGGACTTAATTGGGTATAAATAGAGGGTGGATTGGCAGTTTGATTTGATTCCGTTGAAAAAGACTTAGCTGTAAGTACCATCGTGACAGTGCCGTACAATAAAGCTGTATACATTCAAGTGAAGGACTTAATTGGGTATAAATAGAGGGTGGATTGGCAGTTTGATTGGATTCCGGGGAAAAAGACTTCGCTGGGAAAATTTGGTATAAATAGAGGGTGGATTGGCAGTTTGATTTGATTCCGGGGAAAAAGACTTAGCTGTAAGTACCATCGTGACAGTGCCGTACAATAAAGCTGCATAGATTCACGTGAAGGACTTAATTGGGTATAAAGAGAGGGTGGATTGGCAGTTTGATTTGATTCCGGGGAAAAAGACTTAGCTGTAAGTACCTTCGTGACAGTGCCGTACAATAAAGCTGTATACATTCACGTGAAGGACTTAATTGGGTATAAAGAGAGGGTGGATTGGCAGTTTGATTTGATTCCGGGGAAAAAGACTTAGCTGTAAGTACCATCGTGACAGTGCCGTACAATAAAGCTGTATACATTCAAGTGAAGGACTTAATTGGGTATAAATAGAGGGTGGATTGGCAGTTTGATTGGATTCCGGGGAAAAAGACTTCGCTGGGAAAATTTGGTATAAATAGAGGGGGGATTGGCAGTTTGATTGGATTCCGGGGAAAAAGACTTAGCTGTAAGTACCTTCGTGACAGTGCCGTACAATAAAGCTGCATACATTCTAGTGAAGGACTTAATTGGGTATAAATAGAGGGGGGATTGGCAGTTTGATTGGATTCCGGGGAAAAAGACTTAGCTGTAAGTACCTTCGTGACAGTGCCGTACAATAAAGCTGTATACATTCTAGTGAAGGACTTAATTGGGTATAAATAGAGGGGGGATTGGCAGTTTGATTTGATTCCGGGGAAAAAGACTTAGCTGTAAGTACCATCGTGACAGTGCCGTACAATAAAGCTGTATACATTCAAGTGAAGGACTTAATTGGGTATAAATAGAGGGTGGATTGGCAGTTTGATTTGATTCCGGGGAAAAAGACTTAGCTGTAAGTACCATCGTGACAGTGCCGTACAATAAAGCTGTATACATTCAAGTGAAGGACTTAATTGGGTATAAATAGAGGGGGGATTGGCAGTTTGATTGGATTCCGGGGAAAAAGACTTAGCTGTAAGTACCATCGTGACAGTGCCGTACAATAAAGCTGCATACATTCTAGTGAAGGACTTAATTGGGTATAAATAGAGGGTGGATTGGCAGTTTGATTTGATTCCGGGGAAAAAGACTTAGCTGTAAGTACCATCGTGACAGTGCCGTACAATAAAGCTGTATACATTCAAGTGAAGGACTTAATTGGGTATAAATAGAGGGGGGATTGGCAGTTTGATTGGATTCCGGGGAAAAAGACTTAGCTGTAAGTACCATCGTGACAGTGCCGTACAATAAAGCTGTATACATTCAAGTGAAGGACTTAATTGGGTATAAATAGAGGGGGGATTGGCAGTTTGATTTGATTCCGGGGAAAAAGACTTAGCTGTAAGTACCATCGTGACAGTGACGTACAATAAAGCTGTATACATTCAAGTGAAGGACTTAATTGGGTATAAATAGAGGGTGGATTGGCAGTTTGATTTGATTCCGGGGAAAAAGACTTAGCTGTAAGTACCATCGTGACAGTGCCGTACAATAAAGCTGTATACATTCTAGTGAAGGACTTAATTGGGTATAAATAGAGGGGGGATTGGCAGTTTGATTGGATTCCGGGGAAAAAGACTTAGCTGTAAGTACCTTCGTGACAGTGCCGTACAATAAAGCTGTATACATTCTAGTGAAGGACTTAATTGGGTATAAATAGAGGGTGGATTGGCAGTTTGATTTGATTCCGTTGAAAAAGACTTAGCTGTAAGTACCATCGTGACAGTGCCGTACAATAAAGCTGTATACATTCAAGTGAAGGACTTAATTGGGTATAAATAGAGGGTGGATTGGCAGTTTGATTTGATTCCGGGGAAAAAGACTTAGCTGTAAGTACCTTCGTGACAGTGCCGTACAATAAAGCTGTATACATTCAAGTGAAGGACTTAATTGGGTATAAATAGAGGGGGGATTGGCAGTTTGATTGGATTCCGGGGAAAAAGACTTAGCTGTAAGTACCATCGTGACAGTGACGTACAATAAAGCTGTATACATTCAAGTGAAGGACTTAATTGGGTATAAATAGAGGGTGGATTGGCAGTTTGATTTGATTCCGGGGAAAAAGACTTAGCTGTAAGTACCATCGTGACAGTGCCGTACAATAAAGCTGTATACATTCAAGTGAAGGACTTAATTGGGTATAAATAGAGGGGGGATTGGCAGTTTGATTGGATTCCGGGGAAAAAGACTTAGCTGTAAGTACCATCGTGACAGTGACGTACAATAAAGCTGTATACATTCAAGTGAAGGACTTAATTGGGTATAAATAGAGGGTGGATTGGCAGTTTGATTTGATTCCGGGGAAAAAGACTTAGCTGTAAGTACCATCGTGACAGTGCCGTACAATAAAGCTGTATACATTCAAGTGAAGGACTTAATTGGGTATAAATAGAGGGGGGATTGGCAGTTTGATTGGATTCCGGGGAAAAAGACTTAGCTGTAAGTACCATCGTGACAGTGCCGTACAATAAAGCTGTATACATTCAAGTGAAGGACTTAATTGGGTATAAATAGAGGGGGGATTGGCAGTTTGATTGGATTCCGGGGAAAAAGACTTAGCTGTAAGTACCATCGTGACAGTGCCGTACAATAAAGCTGTATACATTCAAGTGAAGGACTTAATTGGGTATAAATAGAGGGTGGATTGGCAGTTTGATTTGATCCCGGGGAAAAAGACTTAGCTGTAAGTACCATCGTGACAGTGACGTACAATAAAGCTGCATACATTCAAGTGAAGGACTTAATTGGGTATAATTAGAGGGTGGATTGGCAGTTTGATTTGATCCCGGGGAAAAAGACTTAGCTGTAAGTACCATCGTGACAGTGACGTACAATAAAGCTGTATACATTCAAGTGAAGGACTTAATTGGGTATAAATAGAGGGTGGATTGGCAGTTTGATTTGATCCCGGGGAAAAAGACTTAGCTGTAAGTACCATCGTGACAGTGACGTACAATAAAGCTGCATACATTCAAGTGAAGGACTTAATTGGGTATAATTAGAGGGTGGATTGGCAGTTTGATTTGATCCCGGGGAAAAAGACTTAGCTGTAAGTACCATCGTGACAGTGACGTACAATAAAGCTGCATACATTCAAGTGAAGGACTTAATTGGGTATAATTAGAGGGGGGATTGGCAGTTTGATTTGATTCCGGGGAAAAAGACTTAGCTGTAAGTACCATCGTGACAGTGCCGTACAATAAAGCTGCATACATTCAAGTGAAGGACTTAATTGGGTATAATTAGAGGGGGGATTGGCAGTTTGATTTGATTCCGGGGAAAAAGACTTAGCTGTAAGTACCATCGTGACAGTGCCGTACAATAAAGCTGTATACATTCTAGTGAAGGACTTAATTGGGTATAAATAGAGGGTGGATTGGCAGTTTGATTTGATCCCGGGGAAAAAGACTTAGCTGTAAGTACCATCGTGACAGTGACGTACAATAAAGCTGCATACATTCAAGTGAAGGACTTAATTGGGTATAATTAGAGGGGGGATTGGCAGTTTGATTTGATTCCGGGGAAAAAGACTTAGCTGTAAGTACCATCGTGACAGTGCCGTACAATAAAGCTGTATACATTCTAGTGAAGGACTTAATTGGGTATAAATAGAGGGGGGATTGGCAGTTTGATTTGATTCCGGGGAAAAAGACTTAGCTGTAAGTACCATCGTGACAGTGCCGTACAATAAAGCTGTATACATTCAAGTGAAGGACTTAATTGGGTATAAATAGAGGGTGGATTGGCAGTTTGATTGGATTCCGGGGAAAAAGACTTAGCTGTAAGTACCATCGTGACAGTGACGTACAATAAAGCTGCATACATTCAAGTGAAGGACTTAATTGGGTATAATTAGAGGGGGGATTGGCAGTTTGATTTGATTCCGGGGAAAAAGACTTAGCTGTAAGTACCATCGTGACAGTGCCGTACAATAAAGCTGTATACATTCAAGTGAAGGACTTAATTGGGTATAAATAGAGGGGGGATTGGCAGTTTGATTTGATTCCGGGGAAAAAGACTTAGCTGTAAGTACCATCGTGACAGTGACGTACAATAAAGCTGTATACATTCAAGTGAAGGACTTAATTGGGTATAAATAGAGGGTGGATTGGCAGTTTGATTTGATTCCGGGGAAAAAGACTTAGCTGTAAGTACCATCGTGACAGTGCCGTACAATAAAGCTGTATACATTCTAGTGAAGGACTTAATTGGGTATAAATAGAGGGTGGATTGGCAGTTTGATTGGATTCCGGGGAAAAAGACTTAGCTGTAAGTACCATCGTGACAGTGACGTACAATAAAGCTGCATACATTCAAGTGAAGGACTTAATTGGGTATAATTAGAGGGGGGATTGGCAGTTTGATTTGATTCCGGGGAAAAAGACTTAGCTGTAAGTACCATCGTGACAGTGCCGTACAATAAAGCTGTATACATTCAAGTGAAGGACTTAATTGGGTATAAATAGAGGGGGGATTGGCAGTTTGATTTGATTCCGGGGAAAAAGACTTAGCTGTAAGTACCATCGTGACAGTGACGTACAATAAAGCTGTATACATTCAAGTGAAGGACTTAATTGGGTATAAATAGAGGGTGGATTGGCAGTTTGATTTGATTCCGGGGAAAAAGACTTAGCTGTAAGTACCATCGTGACAGTGCCGTACAATAAAGCTGTATACATTCTAGTGAAGGACTTAATTGGGTATAAATAGAGGGGGGATTGGCAGTTTGATTGGATTCCGGGGAAAAAGACTTAGCTGTAAGTACCTTCGTGACAGTGCCGTACAATAAAGCTGTATACATTCTAGTGAAGGACTTAATTGGGTATAAATAGAGGGTGGATTGGCAGTTTGATTTGATTCCGTTGAAAAAGACTTAGCTGTAAGTACCATCGTGACAGTGCCGTACAATAAAGCTGTATACATTCAAGTGAAGGACTTAATTGGGTATAAATAGAGGGTGGATTGGCAGTTTGATTTGATTCCGGGGAAAAAGACTTAGCTGTAAGTACCTTCGTGACAGTGCCGTACAATAAAGCTGTATACATTCAAGTGAAGGACTTAATTGGGTATAAATAGAGGGGGGATTGGCAGTTTGATTGGATTCCGGGGAAAAAGACTTAGCTGTAAGTACCATCGTGACAGTGACGTACAATAAAGCTGTATACATTCAAGTGAAGGACTTAATTGGGTATAAATAGAGGGTGGATTGGCAGTTTGATTTGATTCCGGGGAAAAAGACTTAGCTGTAAGTACCATCGTGACAGTGCCGTACAATAAAGCTGTATACATTCAAGTGAAGGACTTAATTGGGTATAAATAGAGGGGGGATTGGCAGTTTGATTGGATTCCGGGGAAAAAGACTTAGCTGTAAGTACCATCGTGACAGTGACGTACAATAAAGCTGTATACATTCAAGTGAAGGACTTAATTGGGTATAAATAGAGGGTGGATTGGCAGTTTGATTTGATTCCGGGGAAAAAGACTTAGCTGTAAGTACCATCGTGACAGTGCCGTACAATAAAGCTGTATACATTCAAGTGAAGGACTTAATTGGGTATAAATAGAGGGGGGATTGGCAGTTTGATTGGATTCCGGGGAAAAAGACTTAGCTGTAAGTACCATCGTGACAGTGCCGTACAATAAAGCTGTATACATTCAAGTGAAGGACTTAATTGGGTATAAATAGAGGGGGGATTGGCAGTTTGATTGGATTCCGGGGAAAAAGACTTAGCTGTAAGTACCATCGTGACAGTGCCGTACAATAAAGCTGTATACATTCAAGTGAAGGACTTAATTGGGTATAAATAGAGGGTGGATTGGCAGTTTGATTTGATCCCGGGGAAAAAGACTTAGCTGTAAGTACCATCGTGACAGTGACGTACAATAAAGCTGCATACATTCAAGTGAAGGACTTAATTGGGTATAATTAGAGGGTGGATTGGCAGTTTGATTTGATCCCGGGGAAAAAGACTTAGCTGTAAGTACCATCGTGACAGTGACGTACAATAAAGCTGTATACATTCAAGTGAAGGACTTAATTGGGTATAAATAGAGGGTGGATTGGCAGTTTGATTTGATCCCGGGGAAAAAGACTTAGCTGTAAGTACCATCGTGACAGTGACGTACAATAAAGCTGCATACATTCAAGTGAAGGACTTAATTGGGTATAATTAGAGGGTGGATTGGCAGTTTGATTTGATCCCGGGGAAAAAGACTTAGCTGTAAGTACCATCGTGACAGTGACGTACAATAAAGCTGCATACATTCAAGTGAAGGACTTAATTGGGTATAATTAGAGGGGGGATTGGCAGTTTGATTTGATTCCGGGGAAAAAGACTTAGCTGTAAGTACCATCGTGACAGTGCCGTACAATAAAGCTGCATACATTCAAGTGAAGGACTTAATTGGGTATAATTAGAGGGGGGATTGGCAGTTTGATTTGATTCCGGGGAAAAAGACTTAGCTGTAAGTACCATCGTGACAGTGCCGTACAATAAAGCTGTATACATTCTAGTGAAGGACTTAATTGGGTATAAATAGAGGGTGGATTGGCAGTTTGATTTGATCCCGGGGAAAAAGACTTAGCTGTAAGTACCATCGTGACAGTGACGTACAATAAAGCTGCATACATTCAAGTGAAGGACTTAATTGGGTATAATTAGAGGGGGGATTGGCAGTTTGATTTGATTCCGGGGAAAAAGACTTAGCTGTAAGTACCATCGTGACAGTGCCGTACAATAAAGCTGTATACATTCTAGTGAAGGACTTAATTGGGTATAAATAGAGGGGGGATTGGCAGTTTGATTTGATTCCGGGGAAAAAGACTTAGCTGTAAGTACCATCGTGACAGTGCCGTACAATAAAGCTGTATACATTCAAGTGAAGGACTTAATTGGGTATAAATAGAGGGTGGATTGGCAGTTTGATTGGATTCCGGGGAAAAAGACTTAGCTGTAAGTACCATCGTGACAGTGACGTACAATAAAGCTGCATACATTCAAGTGAAGGACTTAATTGGGTATAATTAGAGGGGGGATTGGCAGTTTGATTTGATTCCGGGGAAAAAGACTTAGCTGTAAGTACCATCGTGACAGTGCCGTACAATAAAGCTGTATACATTCAAGTGAAGGACTTAATTGGGTATAAATAGAGGGTGGATTGGCAGTTTGATTGGATTCCGGGGAAAAAGACTTAGCTGTAAGTACCATCGTGACAGTGCCGTACAATAAAGCTGCATACATTCAAGTGAAGGACTTAATTGGGTATAATTAGAGGGGGGATTGGCAGTTTGATTTGATTCCGGGGAAAAAGACTTAGCTGTAAGTACCATCGTGACAGTGCCGTACAATAAAGCTGTATACATTCAAGTGAAGGACTTAATTGGGTATAAATAGAGGGTGGATTGGCAGTTTGATTTGATTCCGGGGAAAAAGACTTAGCTGTAAGTACCTTCGTGACAGTGCCGTACAATAAAGCTGCATACATTCAAGTGAAGGACTTAATTGGGTATAATTAGAGGGGGGATTGGCAGTTTGATTTGATTCCGTTGAAAAAGACTTAGCTGTAAGTACCTTCGTGACAGTGCCGTACAATAAAGCTGTATACATTCAAGTGAAGGACTTAATTGGGTATAAATAGAGGGTGGATTGGCAGTTTGATTGGATTCCGGGGAAAAAGACTTAGCTGTAAGTACCATCGTGACAGTGACGTACAATAAAGCTGCATACATTCAAGTGAAGGACTTAATTGGGTATAATTAGAGGGGGGATTGGCAGTTTGATTTGATTCCGGGGAAAAAGACTTAGCTGTAAGTACCATCGTGACAGTGCCGTACAATAAAGCTGTATACATTCAAGTGAAGGACTTAATTGGGTATAAATAGAGGGTGGATTGGCAGTTTGATTGGATTCCGGGGAAAAAGACTTAGCTGTAAGTACCATCGTGACAGTGCCGTACAATAAAGCTGCATACATTCAAGTGAAGGACTTAATTGGGTATAATTAGAGGGGGGATTGGCAGTTTGATTTGATTCCGTTGAAAAAGACTTAGCTGTAAGTACCTTCGTGACAGTGCCGTACAATAAAGCTGTATACATTCAAGTGAAGGACTTAATTGGGTATAAATAGAGGGGGGATTGGCAGTTTGATTGGATTCCGGGGAAAAAGACTTAGCTGTAAGTACCATCGTGACAGTGCCGTACAATAAAGCTGTATACATTCAAGTGAAGGACTTAATTGGGTATAAATAGAGGGGGGATTGGCAGTTTGATTTGATTCCGGGGAAAAAGACTTAGCTGTAAGTACCTTCGTGACAGTGCCGTACAATAAAGCTGCATACATTCGAGTGAAGGACTTAATTGGTTTGTTGCTGCACTCCACTGCCTAGATCGATCGTCGAGCCGAACCGTCGGTAAGCTACAGTATTTACATTAATAAATATTTCCAAGCTTAACATTTTATCATGTGTGCATCGATTATAGCATTTTTAAAGGATTATTTTAAATATGAATATCATGTGAAATAATTTTTTGGGAATAGATCAATTTATGCAACTTGTATTTCGTAATTTTTAAGTCATCAATATATAGATGTTTACATAATAAGGATTTGCATGGTGCAATATTGTATAAGCACATTTTAACATTAATACCATACCTTGTATTTCGTAACTTAAAAATCATCAATAGATAGATGTTTACATAATAAGGATTTCAACGGTGAAATATTGTAATAAGCACATTTTAACATTAATACAATAATAAGATATTGTAGTCATGGCCTTGGGTTATGATGCATAATGATAGCTTTGCTTAACAGTTTTTGGTTATTAAGAAGGATTTACTGCCCCATATTCCTGGGCCCGTATTCTCGAACAAGTTGCGATCATCGCAATCTTATAAAAAGTAATATTTGCGAAAAAAATGAGGTTTCGCAATTAGATCTAGATCTAGGCCACAGGATCTTGCCACTCGTTTAGGTCCGAAAATGACGTCATTATTTACGACGTCGCATCGTAAGAAGAAATAAGACAAAGCCGACATACGATGGTTATGATCGTGCACGCAGGGAGGGGGGCTCATTACTGCAGTAGTGGTGCGCCGTAGTACACTGATAACGACAGAATCGCTTTGTCTACGTACACTTCTCTCCTGTTGTTTATTGACATTGTTCCGTGCGAATTCAAAACACCGGGTTTTGCCGTTTCTGCGGGTTGATTTAAATATCAAATTCACTTCCGACTCGGAACCTCACGACTTGAAAGTCGTTTTGGATATTAAACTACGGGAATTCAACTATTCTGAACCAAATAAGAGTACTGATTATAGTTTTTAATGTACCCTACTCTTTTTTTGTTTATCATAACGCGCTTGCAAAATGACGTCATCTTGGTTACGTCATAGCAACCGGTTGCGTAAATAACGACGTCATTTTCGGACCGTAACAAGTGGCGAGATCCTGTGATCTAGGCTAGCTCTTCGCGGTTGTCATGGATACTTTTCTCGCAGCAACTTGGGCCTGGGCCCGTATTTTCAAACGAGTTGCGATCTTCGCAACTCGACTTCCTCGCAAATATTACTGCGAAAAATCGCAAAATTTGCGTTTCATCGCAAGTGGTATTCTCGAAAAGTTAAGATAAAGATCTTTCTAACTTTCATCGCAAAATTTGCGATGTGTTCATACGTCTCGCAACTATAGTCGGCGCGTTTAATATCTGCCGCCTCGCTTTCATAAATATTGTTGCCCGTGTACCATTTGCAGCCACGATTTATGTATTTATTTGCTCCATTACACGAGACCCGTGTAATTTTAACTTACTTGAAAGTGTATCTTCTTTAATAACAGCACAACACGATAGTCTCTAGCATAAAGTATAGCAGACGAAGATGTGTTGACAGCCGCCTTTTTATGACGTCGTAAGGTGAAGGTCATATTACTGCATTTTCATTGGTTAAAAGAAGTAAGCCCACGGAAGAGTCTAATATCAGGCACTAGAAAAGGGGACAGAGCATTGTGTGCCCATGCAAAGTTCCTATACTAGTAATAGTAATTTTAGCGTCTCAAAGCAAAAGCAATGCAAAAAGAATGAGTTTGTAGCTTCAATGTTCATATAAGCTTATATCAGAGGAACTATAAACGCATGTAAGCTTAATTCAAGTTACGGCTTGACATTGACACAACCTAACCCCCCTGCCCAAAATACCAGCAATACTATCGCCCACATACATGACAGATGACAAGGTAACCAGAGCGACGGCCATAGCTAAACTTGTCCGCTTCGTTTGCGTGAAAGTCATAATGTTGGTATCATGTGAATTCTTTTGACAACAGGACTGTGAGTACGCCAAATTCTGTTGGGTCTTTGGTTCCATTTGACAAATATAAACTGATTTTAGGCTTGTCAATGAAACATTTCGTGTCAAATTAGAAAACGAGGCGGCAAATAGTTTCCGTGCCGACTATAGTCGCAACTGGTCAGTTATCATGGAGGCAATTTTCATGGCGAGTCACTTATTTCGACGAAGGCTCCGACAGCGGATCGTTAGGCTTCGTGAAGATCCATTCACGAATCTCAACAACAATAAGGTGTTTATATGGATATGTTGTGGTATCATTATCAGGCCGCAGTGCAGCTAAAATAGCGTCTTTGTTCCAATCTAAGCGCGCGTGGCTAATTAAGTGACGTCAAATGTATTGTGACGCAATGCATCAAAGATGTTACTTAGCAGCGAGCTATACGTTCTTTGGTACAAGCATATGACACCGACCCCCCTCCCCCCCCCCCCCCCCCATCAACTGCTTTAGTAACCTATATTATTATATTTAAGATAAAGCGGAGAAAATCGAAGCGAGGCATTTATATTATCATATAAATAAATATAGATCTAATACATCTACAGCAATAAAGTTATCTGTTAATGTTCATTCAAAATTAACCCTAGTCGAAGCGATGGTTTTGACGCTGTACGTAAGTGCCTCGAATATGTTACGCTCCATATGCAACAAAATAATAACTGCCCATACGATTTCTGTAATATTTGGCATGTCACTTGATCATGGCAATCCCTTTAAAGTGCGGATTTTTCACGTGAATGTAGCGCAATAACATAATATATAGATCTATCTATCAATGTTGCTGTGAATGTATCGCTTCGATTTTCCTAAACTTCTAGCATATTATCTAAATTTGTCCTGATGAAGTGACAAGGTAAGTTGAACAGCAAGTGAATGGGCGAAGTCGATATCGCTTATGTCTAAGTTTGCTATTCTGTGACAACTCTACATTCGACCATTTACTACATATATTTTACCATGTTTACGCACTCCGACAATTTGGGAATCCATGGTACATACTTTAGGCTTTACCAGTACATCTACAATGCCCCCGCCCCTTCCCATAATCCTTACTCCTGCTAGCAAGGCGAAGTGATGAGCGTGATGTGCACTCATGATTTTTGCAACTTTGTATCGTTTATTTCTTTATTGACGTCATATCGAGCTTCACGACCAGCAAGCACGCTGTCATTCTTGCATAACTTTTATTTGGCTAAATGTAGCATACAATTACAAAATGTGATTCCGACTGACCGAGTTGGGGCCTGCATGTCGGAGATCGTATACTATAGGGAATAATCTCTCTGATCATATATATATATGCTAAATTAATCCGCCCCTGGGGGCCGGCATGCGAGTTGTGTCGACTGCCTGCCACCGGAGGTGGATTAATTTAGTTAATGAGGATTGAATCGGCAAATTAAAGATTCGAGATTCAGAATTTAATTGTAAGATTGGGCTCACGTATTTCTTGCTATGCTGCTTGTTTGCTGTTATATGAGATACGGAGCATATGTTGAATTATCCAATCCAGACAATAATTCTTATTTTAAAATTTATTTTGAACTTAATTTTTTGTGGAAATGTGTATATATTTTGCGTGCGCTTTCGTTCATGTTCACGTACGTGCTACGTCACAGAGACTACCCATACTTTGTTTCAAGTAATGGCGCGAGTGCACGTTGTAAAGATTTGTTTCTGCTACACCATGTATACAGTGGTATCAACACACGACACACTAAGTTACTAAAAACCTCCTACACTCATTTGAGTGGTTCAGGTTGGAAGCATGACACGTTTAGTCGCGCCGTCAGGGCGTCAGTTGTCAAAGTGCCTCAGTGCTAAAGTCTAATTAATGGATTACAAAGTTACAAGATCTTAAATAACCTGAGATAGTGTCTGGTCTGTGCTAGTGGATTACCATGACCAAGCGTCCCACCCGTGACCGTGTCTCGTAGATCTATTCATGATATTGGATACTATATAAATCTGCAACATACGACGACGACAGCGTCACTTACGCTTGCCAATGTAAGTTAGGCTAATGTGCGTAAGTCGTTTAGCTTACTTTTCCTTGATATTGATAAACATGCCATACCATAGGTATAGAATAGTCGCATATTGTCCTGAGCTTAATTTAAATTTAGGCCTGATGTCCGCCAATTACAATGTTCGGCACTGTAGATCTACGCAGTACATGTGAGAGGAGTGGGTATAGACACAGAGGCTCCGCTTTCAGCCTCAGACATATTTGCCAGTCCCCCCCCCCCCCACCCCTCTCAGTCATATTTCTGGAGTTTTATATCTATTCACATTTGCGAATACTAAATGTTAATGCCCAATACATGGTAATATCCACCGCTGCAAAAAAGCGCGCGTTCGTTTAGACCAGTTGCTACGAGAAAATTATCCCTGACAACCGCGAAAAACTACTTGCGAAACTTCGTAGCTGCGATAAATCGCAAAACTTTCGAGAATAGGAACTTGCGATTTTTCGCAGCTACGATTTTTCGCAAATAGTTCTTCTTAAATATTGCGATGATCGCAACTTGTTCGAGAATACGGACCCTGTTTCATAAAACTGTATTAAGGATTAAATATTTAATACGGATTAAATATTTAATACGGATTAAATATTTAATACGGATTGCCTAATACGAATTAACATGTATCTGTATTAGCCGTTTCATAAAAGAAAATGTGAGTAGTATTAGTTAATCCTGATTACACTCTCGCTAATATGAATTAACGGCGTCATTTGACTGCAATTACGCGCCTTGTTGACGATTTCATGACGTGATGCATTTATACGCGAAATCACGCATACGCAAGTCATACACTGACGCAAAGTAGCGACAATCAGATGCCTGTAAATACGGCTGAATAATGTGTCAAGTACATATATATGTGCCTTCTACTCGTTCAATAATTCATTACATCAAGGGCGGTCAGATTATAAATGGAAAACAAATTAGTCGTTCCGGTAGAAAGGCCTAGATCTATAACTTTCTACGAGCAGACTGCGAACAGACTGCCTCCCAAAGTTTCAGACTAAGATTAGGCAAAAAGTGCCGCTTCGATTTTGCTGATCTTTCAGCATTTTATATTCATTGGAACAAAGAATCAACCTGGTAAATATAAAAAAAAATGATCGAGCGGTTGTCATCTTATTGCCCATGCAGCGCAACATATGTGAGGCAGTATATTTAACGCACAATCGATCGCTTCGACGAGTTCAATAATAACAGCGATAGGATTTCAACGATGACGCAGAAACTGTCGCTTCGATTATGTTGAACTTCTACCAGTAAGCCTAAACAGAAGGCCTAAATATTATAGTAATCAGTAATCGAACGAGCAGTTACTGTTTGCTTTCCAGTAAAGCAACACTTGCTTACTTTGCCTTTGGTTTAGTCGTCCATGTCGAAGTTTGTTCTTCCGTACTGAACTAAACTGGACCATTTTATGCGACAATTCTCAACTCGAGTGAATTTATTTTTACAAAATGCGGTCCGACAGTTCTGGTATCATTGACTAGAAGTCAGCTGTTATTCGATTGCATATTATGCCATATGGGCTCCCTTTGCTTTATGACAAAGCCAAGTTATGCACGTGAGGTGCACTCATCATGTTTGCAACATTGTATCGTGGATTTCTTTATTGACGTCATTAGTCATGGAGACACGCACTGACCGCGGTGACTCAGCACACTGTCTCCTTTGTTATCGTCAGTTTTGCGCTTTATTTGGCTAAAATAGCAAGAACAAAATAATATCCCAGTTGAATCAGTAACCCAGCCCCGAAATCAGGCCGTCATATCTGCTAGGAATGGCCCGTTGCCAGGCGACAAAGCCTTAATACACCTCCGGAGGTGTATTAGTTAATATGGATTAAGTCGGCAAATATAAGTAGGATTAACTTTTATGAAACGCATAAAAAATCATATCTGTATTAACTAATTCTGATTAGGCCACATCTGTATTACGTAATCCCTAATACGGTTTTATGAAATGGGCCCCTGGTTGTAGCGACCCACCGCTCCTCTTGTTCGAGGGGCCCACCACTCCTCTTGTTCTAGTGACCCACCGCTCCTCTTGTTCGAGGGGCCCACCACTCCTCTTGTTCTAGCGACCCACCGCTCCTCTTGTTATAGCGACCCACCGCTCCTCTTGTTCGAGGGGCCCACCACTCCTCTTGTTCTAGTGACCCACCGCTCCTCTTGTTCGAGGGGCCCACCGCTCCTCTTGTTCTAGTGACCCACCGCTCCTCTTGTTCGAGGGGCCCACCGCTCCTCTTGTTCTAGTGACCCACCGCTCCTCTTGTTCGAGGGGCCCACCGCTCCTCTTGTTCTAGTGACCCACCACTCCTCTTGTTCTAGCGACCCACCGCTCCTTTTGTTCGAGGGGCCCACCACTCCTCTTGTTCTAGCGATCCACCGTTCCTCTTGTTCGAGGGGCCCACCGCTCCTCTTGTTCTAGCGACCCACCACTCCTCTTGTTCGAGGGGCCCACCACTCATCTTGTTCTAGCGACCCACCGCTCCTCTTGTTCGAGGGGCCCACAACTCCTCTTGTTCTAGTGACCCACCGCTCCTCTTGTTCGAGGGGCCCACCGCTCCTCTTGTTCTAGCGGCCCACCGCTCCTCTTGTTCTAGCGACCCACCGCTCCTCTTGTTCTAGCGACCCACCACTCCTCTTGTTCTAGCGACCCACCGCTCCTCTTGTTCTAGCGACCCACCACTCCTCTTGTTCGAGGGGCCCACCACTCCTCTTGTTCTAGCGGCCCACCGCTCCTCTTGTTCTAGCGACCCACCACTCCTCTTGTTCTAGCGACCCACCGCTCCTCTTGTTCTAGGGGCCCACCGCTCCTCTTGTTATAGCGACCCACCGCTATTCTTGTTCTAGCGACCCACCGCTCCTCTTGTTATAGCGACCCACCAGTCCTCTTGTTCTAGCGACCCACCACTCCTCTTGTTCTAGTGACCCACCACTCCTCTTGTTCTAGTGACCCACCGCTCCTCTTGTTATAGCGACCCACCGCTCCTCTTGTTCTAGCGACCCACCGCTCCTCTTCTTCTAGGGGCCCACCACTCCTCTTGTTCTAGTGACCCACCGCTCCTCTTGTTCGAGGGGCCCACCGCTCCTCTTGTTCGAGGGGCCCACCACTCCTCTTGTTCTAGTGACCCACCGCTCCTCTGGTTCTAGCGACCCACCACTCCTCTTGTTCTAGCGACCCACCGCTCCTCTTGTTCTAGCGATCCACCACTCCGCTTGTTCTAGTGACCCACCACTCCTCTTGTTCTAGCGACACACCACTCCTCTTGTTCGAGGGGCCCACCACTCCTCTTGTTCTAGTGACCCACCGCTCCTCTTGTTCGAGGGGCCCACCGCTCCTCTTGTTCTAGTGACCCACCGCTCCTCTTGTTCGAGGGGCCCACCGCTCCTCTTGTTCTAGTGACCCACCACTCCTCTTGTTCTAGCGACCCACCACTCCTCTTGTCCTAGCGACCCACCGCTCCTCTTGTTCGAGGGGCCCACCGCTCCTCTTGTTCTAGCGACCCACCACTCCTCTTGTTCTAGCGACCCACCACTCCTCTTGTCCTAGCGATCCACCGCTCCTCTTGTTCTAGCGGCCCACCGCTCCTCTTGTTCTAGCGACCAACCGCTCCTCTTGTTCTAGCGACCCACCACTCCTCTTGTTCTAGCGACCCACCGCTCCTCTTGTTATAGCGACCCACCGCTCCTCTTGTTATAGCGACCCACCGCTCCTCTTGTTATAGCGACCCACCACTCGTCTTGTTCTAGCGACCCACCACTCCTCTTGTTATAGCGACCCACCGCTCCTCTTGTTATAGCGACCCACCACTCCTCTTGTTCTAGCGACCCACCACTCCTCTTGTCCTAGCGATCCACCGCTCCTCTTGTTCTAGCGGCCCACCGCTCCTCTTGTTCTAGCGACCAACCGCTCCTCTTGTTCTAGCGACCCACCACTCCTCTTGTTCTAGCGACCCACCGCTCCTCTTGTTATAGCGACCCACCGCTCCTCTTGTTATAGCGACCCACCGCTCCTCTTGTTATAGCGACCCACCGCTCCTCTTGTTCTAGCGACCCACCACTCCTCTTGTTATAGCGACCCACCACTCCTCTTGTTCTAGTGACCCACCACTCCTCTTGTTCTAGCGACCCACCGCTCCTCTTGTTCTAGCGACCCACCACTCCTCTTGTTCTAGGGGCCCACCACTCCTCTTGTTCTAGTGACCCACCGCTCCTCTTGTTCTAGCGACCCACCGCTCCTCTTGTTCGAGGGGCCCACCACTCCTCTTGTTCTAGTGACCCACCGCTCCTCTTGTTCTAGCGACCCACCGCTCCTCTTGTTCGAGGGGCCCACCACTCCTCTTGTTCTAGTGACCCACCGCTCCTCTTGTTATAGCGACCCACCGCTCCTCTTGTTATAGCGACCCACCACTCCTCTTGTTCTAGCGACCCACCACTCCTCTTGTTCTAGTGACCCACCGCTCCTCTTGTTCGAGGGGCCCACCATTCCTCTTGTTCTGGCGACCCACCGCTCCTCTTGTTATAGCGACCCACCGCTCCTCTTGTTCTAGCGACCCACCGCTCCTCTTGTTCTAGGGGCCCACCACTCCTCTTGTTCTAGCGGCCCACCGCTCCTCTTGTTCTAGCGACCCACCGCTCCTCTTGTTCTAGCGACCCACCGCTCCTCTTGTTCGAGGGGCCCACCACTCCTCTTGTTCTAGCGACCAACCGCTCCCCTTGTTCTAGCGGCCCACCGCTCCTCTTGTTCTAGCGACCCACCACTCCTCTTGTTCTAGCGACCAACCGCTCCTCTTGTTCTACCGACCCACCACTCCTCTTGTTCTAGCGATCCACCATTCCTCTGGTTCTAGCGACCCACCACTCCTCTTGTTCTAGCGACCAACCGCTCCTCTTGTTCTAGCGACCCACCACTCCTCTTGTTCTAGCGATCCACCGTTCCTCTGGTTCTAGCGACCCACCACTCCTCTTGTTCTAGCGACCAACCGCTCCTCTTGTTCTAGCGGCCCACCGTTCCTCTTGTTCTAGCGACCCACCACTCCTCTTGTTCTAGCGACCAACCGCTCCTCTTGTTCTAGCGATCCACCGTTCCTCTGGTTCTAGCGACCCACCACTCCTCTTGTTCTAGCGACCCACCGCTCCTTTTGTTCTAGCGACCAACCGCTCCTCTTGTTCTAGCGGCCCTCCGCTCCTCTTGTTCAAGCGACCCACCACTCCTCTTGTTCTAGCGACCAACCGCTCCTCTTGTTCTAGCGACCCACCACTCCTCTTGTTCTAGCGACCCACCACCCCTCTTGTTCTAGCGACCCACCGCTCCTCTTGTTCTAACGACCCACCGCTCCTCTTGTTCTACCGACCCATCACTCCTCTTGTTCTAGCGACCCACCACTCCACTTGTTCTAGCGACCCACCACTCCTCTTGTTCTAGCGACCCACCACTCCTCTAGTTCTAGCGACCCACCACTCCTCTTGTTCTAGCGATCCACCGTTCCTCTTGTTCTAGCGACCCACCGCTCCTCTTGTTCTACCGACCCATCACTCCTCTTGTTCTAGCGACCCACCACTCCTCTTGTCCTAGCGACCCACCGCTCCTCTTGTTCTAGTGACCCACCACTTCTCTTGTTCTAGCGACCCACCACTCCTCTTGTTCTAGCGACCCACCACTCCTCTTGTTCTAGCGACCCACCACTCCTCTTGTTCTAGCGACCCACCACTCCTCTTGTTCTAGCGATCCACCGTTCCTCTGGTTCTAGCGATCCACCACTCCTCTTGTTCTAGCGACCCACCGCTTCTCTTGTTCTAGCGACCCACCACTCCTCTTGTTCTAGCGATCCACCGTTCCTCTGGTTCTAGCGATCCACCACTCCTCTGGTTCTAGCGACCCACCACTCCTCTTGTCCTAGCGACCCACCGCTCCTCTTGTTCTAGCGACCCACCACTTCTCTTGTTCTAGCGACCCACCACTCCTCTTGTTCTAGCGACCCACCACTCCTCTTGTTCTAGCGACCCACCACTCCTCTAGTTCTAGCGATCCACCACTCCTCTTGTTCTAGCGACCCACCACTCCTCTTGTTCTAGCGACCCACCACTCCTCTTGTTCTAGCGATCCACCGTTCCTCTGGTTCTAGCGATCAACCACTCCTCTGGTTCTAGCGACCCACCGCTCCTCTTCTCTGATGCAGTCGAAGAGGAGGGTCATGAAGTATGTTTATTGTAATATGGTATAATATAATAACTCTTCATTTGTCGATTTAGATTTTTATTGGAATTCAGAAAATTTGAAATTTAACACGGTGCTTCGCGTTCTTTGTTCACCCCTCATGACTGGGCCAGTGTTACTAGTGTAACTAGTGTTTAGGCTTGTCAATTTTGTTTACAAGCGCATGATCTATTTTTAGCCCAAAGCGTCTTCAATCCGAAGAGTTCGACAGCGGTGAAAAACGTCACTGCATACCTATCGGCTGCCCAGATATTTTACCGGCTGATGGAAGGCTCGGCTCAAGGCAGCTGCGGGTATGTACCGAGGACCAAACTGGCGCGGCTCAAGGCAGCCGCGGGTATGTACCGAGGACCACGCTGGCTCGGCTCAGGGCAGCTGCGGGTATGTACCGAGGACCATGCTGGCGCGGCTTAAGGCAGCTGCGGGTATGTACCGAGGACCACACTGGCTCGGCTCAGGGCAGCTGCGGGTATGTACCGAGGACCATGCTGGCTCGGCTCAGGGCAGCTGCGGGTATGTACTGAGGACCATGCTGGCGCGGCTTAAGGCAGCTGCGGGTATGTACCGAGGACCATGCTGGCTCGGCTTAAGGCAGCTGCGGGTATGTACCGAGGGCCATGCTGGCGCGGCTTAAGGCAGCTGCGGGTATGTACCGAGGACCATGCTGGCTCGGCTCAAGGCAGCTGCAGGTATGTACCGAGGACCATGCTGGCTCGGCTCAAGGCAGCTGCGGATATGTACCGAGGACCATGCTGGCTCGGCTCAAGGCAGCTGCGGGTATGTACCGAGGACCATGCTGGCTCGGCTCAAGGCAGCTGCGGGTATGTACCGAGGACCATGCTGGCCCGGCTCAAGGCAGCTGCGGGTTTGTACCGAGGACCATGCTGGCTCGGCTCAAGGCAGCTGCGGGTATGTACCGAGGACCATGCTGGGGCGGCTTAAGGCAGCTGCGGGTATGTACCGAGGACCATGCTGGCTCGGCTCAAGGCAGCTGCGGGTATGTACCGAAGACCATGCTGGCCCGGCTCAAGGCAGCTGCGGGTATGTACCGAGGACCATGCTGGCTCGGCTCAAGGCAGCTGCGGGTATGTACCGAGGACCATGCTGGCTCGGTTCAAGGCAGCTGCGGGTGTGTACCGAGGACCATGCTGGCTCGGCTCAGGGCAGCTGCGGGTATGTACCGAGGACCATGCTGGCTCGGCTCAGGGCAGCTGCGGGTATGTACCGAGGACCATGCTGGCTCGGCTCAAGGCAGCTGCGGGTATGTACCGAGGACCATGCTGGCTCGGCTCAGGGCAGCTGCGGGTATGTACCGAGGACCATGCTGGCTCGGCTCAGGGCAGCTGCGGGTATGTACCGAGGACCATGCTGGCTCGGCTCAGGGCAGCTGCGGGTATGTACCGAGGACCATGCTGGCTCGGCTCAGGGCAGCTACGGGTATGTACCGAGGACCATGCTGGCTCGGCTCAAGGCAGCTGCGGGTATGTACTGAGGACCATGCTGGCTCGGCTCAGGGCAGCTGCGGGTATGTACCGAGGACCATGCTGGCTCGGCTCAGGGCAGCTGCGGGTATGTACCGAGGACCATGCTGGCTCGGCTCAGGGCAGCTACGGGTATGTACCGAGGACCATGCTGGCTCGGCTCAGGGCAGCTGCGGGTATGTACCGAGGACCATGCTGGCTCGGCTCAGGGCAGCTACGGGTATGTACCGAGGACCATGCTGGCTCGGCTCAAGGCAGCTGCGGGTATGTACCGAGGACCATGCTGGCTCGGCTCAGGGCAGCTGCGGGTATGTACCGAGGACCATGCTGGCTCGGCTCAGGGCAGCTGCGGGTATGTACCGAGGACCATGCTGGCTCGGCTCAGGGCAGCTGCGGGTATGTACCGAGGACCATACTGGCTCGGCTCAGGGCAGCTGCGGGTATGTACCGAGGACCATGCTGGCTCGGCTCAAGGCAGCTGCGGGTATGTAGCGAGGACCATGCTGGCTCGGCTCAGGGCAGCTGCGGGTATGTAGCGAGGACCATGCTGGCTCGGCTCAGGGCAGCTGCGGGTATGTACCGAGGACCATGCTGGCTCGGCTCAGGGCAGCTGCGGGTATGTACCGAGGACCATGCTGGCTCGGCTCAGGGCAGCTGCGGGTATGTACCGAGGACCATGCTGGCTCGGCTCAAGGCAGCTGCGGGTATGTACCGAGGACCATGCTGGCTCGGCTCAGGGCAGCTACGGGTATGTACCGAGGACCATGCTGGCTCGGCTCAGGGCAGCTACGGGTATGTACCGAGGACCATGCTGGCTCGGCTCAGGGCAGCTACGAGTATGTACCGAGGACCATGCTGGCTCGGCTCAGGGCAGCTGCGGGTATGTACCGAGGACCATGCTGGCTCGGCTCAGGGCAGCTACGGGTATGTACCGAGGACCATGCTGGCTCGGCTCAGGGCAGCTGCGGGTATGTACCGAGGACCATGCTGGCTCGGCTCAGGGCAGCTACGGTTATGTACCGAGGACCATGCTGGCTCGGCTCAGGGCAGCTGCGGGTATGTACTGAGGACCATGCTGGCTCGGCTCAAGGCAGCTGCGGGTATGTACCGAGGACCATGCTGGCTCGGCTCAGGGCAGCTGCGGGTATGTACCGAGGACCATGCTGGCTCGGCTCAAGGCAGCTGCGGGTATGTACCGAGGACCATGCTGGCTCGGCTCAGGGCAGCTACGGGTATGTACCGAGGACCATGCTGGCTCGGCTCAGGGCAGCTGCGGGTATGTACCGAGGACCATGCTGGCTCGGCTCAGGGCAGCTGCGGGTATGTACTGAGGACCATGCTGGCTCGGCTCAAGGCAGCTGCGGGTATGTACCGAGGACCATGCTGGCTCGGCTCAGGGCAGCTGCGGGTATGTACCGAGGACCATGCTGGCTCGGCTCAAGGCAGCTGCGGGTATGTACCGAGGACCATGCTGGCGCGGCTCAAGGCAGCTGCGGGTATGTACCGAGGACCATGCTGGCGCGGCTCAAGGCAGCTGCGGGTATGTACCGAGGACCATGCTGGCGCAGCTCAAGGCAGCTGCGGGTATGTACTGAGGACCATGCTGACTCGGCTCAAGGCAGCTGCAGGTATGTACCGAGGACCATGCTGGCTCGGCTCAAGGCAGCTGCGGGTATGTTCCGAGGACCATGCTATCTCGGCTCAGGGCAGCTGCGGGTATGTACCGAGGACCATGCTGGCTCGGCTCAGGGCAGCTGCGGGTATGTACCGAGGACCATGTTGGCCCGGCTCAAGGCAGCTGCGGGTATGTACCGAGGACCATGCTGGCTCGGTTCAAGGCAGCTGCGGGTATGTAGCGAGGACCATGCTGGCTCGGCTCAGGGCAGCAGCGGGTATGTACCGAGGACCATGCTGGCTCGGCTCAAGGCAGCTGCGGGTATGTACCGAGGACCATGCTGGCTCGGCTCAAGGCAGCTGCGGGTATGTACCGAGGACCATGCTGGCTCGGCTCAGGGCAGCTGCGTGTATGTACCGAGGACCATGCTGGCTCGGCTCAGGGCAGCTGCGGGTATGTACCGAGGACCATGCTGGCTCGGCTCAGGGCAGCTGCGGGTATGTACCGAGGACCATGCTGGATCGGCTCAGGGCAGCTGCGGGTATGTACCAAGGACCATGCTGGCTCGGCTCAGGGCAGCTGCGGGTATGTACCGAGGACCATGCTGGCTCAGCTCAGGGCAGCTGCGGGTATTACCGAGGACCATGCTGGTTCGGCTCAGGGCAGTTGCGGGTATGTACCGAGGACCATGCTGGCTCGGCTCAGGGCAGCTGCGGGTATTACCGAGGACCATGCTGGCTCGGCTCAGGGCAGCTGCGGGTATGTACCGAGGACCATGCTGGCTCGGCTCAGGGCAGCTGCGGGTATTACCGAGGACCATGCTGGTTCGGCTCAGGGCAGTTGCGGGTATGTACCGAGGACCATGCTGGCTCGGCTCAGGGCAGCTGCGGGTATTACCGAGGACCATGCTGGCTCGGCTCAGGGCAGCTGCGGGTATGTACCGAGGACCATGCTGGCTCGGCTCAAGGCACCTGCGGGTATGTACCGAGGACCATGCTGACTCGGCTCAGGGCAGCTGCGGGTATGTACCGAGGACCATGCTGGCTCGGCTCAGGGCAGCTGCGGGTATGTACCGAGGACCATGCTGGCTCGGCTCAGGGCAGCTGCGGGTATGTACCGAGGACCATGCTGGCTCGGCTCAGGGCAGCTGCGGGTATGTACCGAGGACCATGCTGGCTCGGCTCAAGGCAGCTGCGGGTATGTACCGAGGACCATGCTGGCGCGGCTCAGGGCAGCTGTGGGTATGTACCGAGGACCATGCTGGCTCGGCTCAGGGCAGCTGCGGGTATGTAGCGAGGGCCATGCTGGCTCGGCTCAGGGCAGCTGCGGGTATGTACCGAGGACCATGCTGGCGCGGCTCAAGGCAGCTGCGGGTATGTACCGAGGACCATGCTGACTCGGCTCAGGGCAGCTGCGGGTATGTAGCGAGGGCCATGCTGGCTCGGCTCAGGGCAGCTGCGGGTATGTACCGAGGACCATGCTGGCTCGGCTCAGGGCAGCTGCGGGTATGTACCGAGGACCATGCTGGCGCGGCTCAAGGCAGCTGCGGGTATGTACCGAGGACCATGCTGGCTCGGCTCAGGGCAGCTGCGGGTATTACCGAGGACCATGCTGGCGCGGCTCAAGGCTGCTGCGGGTATGTACCGAGGACCATGCTGGCTCGGCTCAGGGCAGCTGCGGGTATTACCGAGGACCATGCTGGCGCGGCTCAAGGCAGCTGCGGGTATGTACCGAGGACCATGCTGGCTCGGCTCAGGGCAGCTGCGGGTATTACCGAGGACCATGCTGGCGCGGCTCAAGGCAGCTGCGGGTATGTACCGAGGACCATGCTGGCTCGGCTCAGGGCAGCTGCGGGTATTACCGAGGACCATGCTGGCGCGGCTCAAGGCTGCTGCGGGTATGTACGGGCATGTTACACAATTGTTGATTCACTAAAAGAAATACTTTAAGTTTCAAAGTTTCGTCTTACGAGTCGAGAAGCAAAGAAATAAATAACTTGTAATTCAATCAAATACTTCGATAATCCTCGATGAACAAGCTGCATGTCCACTTCGCCTCACAAGAGTGCCATACATGAAGGTCACGGCAAGAGCAGACATTGTGGCCGTAGCATGTGATTCAGTAGGATATAAATTCCCCATCATTTAGTGTCTCATGACACCTCTGCCCTGGCAATATATGGCATGTCACATCTGCTCTGACAATATATGGCATGTCACCTCTGCCCTGACAATATATGGCATGTCACCTCTGCCCTGACAATATATGGCAAGTCACCTCTGCTCTGACAATATATGGCATGTCACTTCTGCCCTGACAATATATGGCATGTCGCCTCTCCCCTGACAATATATGGCATGTCGCCTCTCCCCTGACAATATATGGCATGTCACTTCTGCCCTGATAATATATGGCATGTCACCTCTGCCCTGACAATATATGGCATGTCACCTCTGCCCTGACAATATATGGCATGTCACCTCTTCCCTGACAATATATGGCATGTCACCTCTGCCCTGACAATATATGGCATGTCGCCTCTTCCCTGACAATATATGGCATGTCACCTCTGCCCTGACAATATATGGCATGTCACCTCTGCCCTGACAATATATGGCATGTTACCTCTGCCTCGACAATATATGGCATGTCATCTCTGCCCTGACAATATATGGCATGTCGCCTCTCCCCTGACAATATATGGCATGTCACCTCTGCCCTGACAATATATGGCATGTCGCCTCTCCCCTGACAAATTTATGGCATGTCACCTCTGCCCTGGCAATATATGGCATGTCACGTCTGCCCTGACAATATATGGCATGTCACCTCTGCCCTGACAATATATGGCATGCCACCTCTGCCCTGACAATATATGGCATGTCGCCTCTCCCCTGACAATATATGGCATGTCACCTCTGCCCTGACAATATATGGCACGTCATCTCTGCCCTGACAATATATGGCATGTCACCTCTGCCCTTACAATATATGGCATGTCACCTCTGCCCTGACAATATATGGCATGTCGCCTCTCCCCTGACAATATATGGCATGTCACCTCTGCCCTGACAATATAAGGCATGTCACCTCTCCCCTGACAATATATGGCATGTCACCTCTGCCCTGACAATATATGGCACGTCACCTTGGCCCTGACAATGTATGGCATGTCACCTCTGCCCTGACAATATTTGGCATGTCATCTCTGCCCTGATAATATATGCGATTCCATTACGCGTCGTGTACTCTTACAGTGACCCGATACGTAATCGCTCTATGTAACGGAGCCTACGATACACAGTAAAGCCACGTATGTCTGATGTGCTGGCTGACAGCGATGGTTTTATTAGAAGTCTATAACAAGAAAACGAGACAAAGAACAGGTGGTTACATGAAACGTAGAGAATACAATGTGAAAACCCTCGTAGTTTACATGATAACATAGATACAACTGATAACTGCCAATTAATATAATATAATATAATATAATATAATATAATATAATATAATATAATATAATATAATATAATATAATATAATATAATATAATATAATATAATATAATATAATATAATATAATAAATATATTGAATGGAAAAGAGATTAAACGGATATTCCACCTCAATCAATTAGTAACACTATGATTGCTATAAGTCACACATCAGGTGAACCACTTAAGCAGTACAAAACAATTCTGAAATTCAGAATTAAGTTTATGTGTTCGCGAAGATGTTATTTAGGCCGTAAGGAAATAAAATCCCCCTCCAGTACAGAAACAAGACTCTTCCACGTTGACGCTTCTAGCCACCCGCTGTTTACTGAAGTCAGCCAATGAGAGACCGGCTGCTGGCTGGCGGCAAGAAGTTCTACCCAGTCGGTCATTCGGACAACAGATGCTGACGAGGTTAGAGGTAAATACACTTATATTCAATTAGAAATTGTATTAATGGTTCACTGTTTTAAGCATATAATAAGGAGCCATTGTGATACAAGGGATAATTAACCCAAGTATTCACAGTTCTACTTCTCAAGTCTCCTTTTTATCAAAGCCTGGGACAAGACTTGCCAATATAGTAGATTTCTTGACAATGAGTCAAGGTCCTGCAACACCCCTGGGCCTATGAGACATAATATTTTAACTTACACTTGTGCCTAAAATTTATTGACATAACGTTCGTGTTTTGATCTTCGGTTTAGCGGATTATAAGGTGCAATTTATTCCAACGGATATCGTGCATTTTAATTTGAAGAAACCTAAGGAAGCGGATTAGAAATAAATTTGGGTTTGCAAATCGGTAGGGCTAATGCATAGCCATCCTTTTGAAAATATATTTCTTGTCTGGCAAATGATTTATAGTTTTGCTCACTTCAATGAGCAGTTCGGAATGCCAAAAGAAAGTAGGCTAGGGCCTACTAAAACTTACCATTCTAGTTGAATTCTGTTAAAGAAAAACGATAGCATTGAGATTTTCAGTGTGCCACCACGAGCAATAAGCGCTCAACCATCTACCTACACCGAGACCAACTCAGTCTTGGAGAACGAAGTCTAAATGCGTGATGCGTCTGACAGAAGGACCCCAGCACATGGACTGCGACAGCATGACTGGTGACATCATGGCAGCTGTGGTCAATAACCACAGCCTGCCCAGTGATTGTACTTTTCTTAAATTTTTGTTCAATCATAATTTCAAACTTTTTGTTCCAAATACATACTTTTAAATTTCAATTGTTTAAAAATTTGTGTAAACGTTTGTTTAAAGTTTTTGTCGTTCGAGGCCACTTTTCAAATTGCAGTGAATTGCTTGTGTTATTGCGAAAGTCAATAGTCAGAGGCGTTTCGTTTTGGCGTCATAATTTTAAAATCAAGATAAAAATTATTTCTCAATATGTACCGGTAATGTAATTTTTTGTCATTCGTTTAGAATGAATGAGCATCAATAATGTTTGTGTTTTCGTTAACACCCTATGAGCAAGGACGAGGACAATCGTGGCATGAAGCACATCAGTTTGAGCTTCTGTTACGAACATTACGCCCCTCGCCTACCTTACATAGGAAGCATTGACATTAACTCTTGTATTCAAAGTACCTAGTGTTTGGGCATTACATATCTAGAAGCTAAGCTTGTTTGAATCAGTCCGTCTGCGCATGACAATGGATTTGCAGCTTTGCTGTAGTTTAGAATGTTAACGTGGCATTTGTAATTGAGAACAAATCAGCTTACGTGACCGTTACAGCTTACCGCAGTAGTTCCGTCAATGACCCGTCGTAATGTAATATTAGCGGGTAAAGATTATAAAGCGAATCGCGAGTTACAGTAATTGCGGTGTGTCACCAATTGTTAACCTGATATGTCTACGAAACAAAACTTGTTCCGTAAGCAGAGAAGCCTGGCTACTAAATTATTGACCCTTTTCTGGATAAATTTATGAATCCTTGTATTATATATATATATTTGAACATATGGAGTAGTCTTTGGACGTATCAAACTATTCAGACTCTTGTATATAGGATTCGGAGTAGTCTTTTTTAACTATATATAACATATATAGCCTATAACTGGTTCCTGAAGAATTGCGAATATTACGCTTAGATCTATATAATATAGTACACGACTTGTACTCTATTTGTTTGGCTGTTAACTGAGAATCCACTCCCCATGTTGAAAAACGATAAAGGGCAGAGCATGATCATGCGTCAACTTACCTATCATGCATTTGTTACAATATAGGAAATAAGAAATGACTATGCTGGCACAACAAGACAGCAGCGGCGATAGCTGAGTGTGCTAGTTTCTTGTTTGCACTGTTTCCATCTATAACTTGCAGAAAAAACGGTCAAGTCATCTGACACTTTTAAGCGGTATAGTTGTAAGATGGTAACCTGAAAATAGTTAAAGGCAATAGGTCTGCTCAGCCGGGGCTGAGGACCAAAAGTTGCCCAACGCCTCCATATCCATGATGCGATGATCTCTCAATGAATTACAATATGTTGTATATTTTCAGATTCCAGTAAGCTTATGACAGCCGTGTGGGCAACAATGGATGAGGTGGCCAGTAAGTAACATGCAGGCATGCTGAGAAGTGTGTTTTGGGGAAGGCAATAAACCTGCTCAGCCGGGGCTGAGGACAAAAAGTTGCACAATGCCTCCATATCCATGATGAGATGATGCCTCAATGAATTACAATATGTTGTATAGTTTCAGATTGCAGTAAGCTAATGACAGCTGTGCGAACAACAATGGATGAGGTGGCCTGTAAGTAACACGCAGGCATGGTGAGAAGTGTGTTTTGGTAACAGGGAATAACTCTGCTCAGACGGGGCTGAAGATCAAAAGTTGCCCAACGCGTTTTATAGTTTCAGACCCTTAACAATAGTATATATATTTTATATATGAATAATAAGTTTTACAATCATGCGCCGGGGTCCCGGTATGGGCTGAGAAATCACACTTTGTTTATTTGTTGCAACCATGATCTGATTAATTTAATTTATCGTTCGAACAACGATATCAAGGCCAGAAGTATATTTGCATATAAGTATTATAGGTAATCATGTATCATATAATCAGCCACATGTCATCTGAAAAGATGTGTGTTTAATACAGCTGGGACTAAGAAATTACACAACTTATTCGTAACAAACAAAATGTGAATAATTTAATTTACTATTTGAACACCGCAGTAATGGATAAAAGCAGAGTTTCCTCAGCCGGCAAAGACTGGTGAGATCCCGTGTATGTAAGTTACATGAGGATTCACGCTGGCTACGCCCTTGGGTGGGGGTGCTGATCATCCGTCTGGTCATGTCTGATCAGCTGTGGCGGATGTCCCCTCACCTTTCCTGGCTGAACGATCAGAGTAATCAGCTCAATTGAAAATCTAGTACGTGGTAACTCAAGCTGACTGAACATGATATGTCAATTTTAGGCCAACACATTAATTCTGAGTGGTCTTAATTCATTTTTAATTTCGCTTTTACTTAAACGTGCGATATTTACCACGTATTGTCAGCCTATCCACTTTTACAAATTATAAGGTGATCAGTCAATATATATTTGGATAATGTATTTTGCATACGTACATGCCGATGTGTGCCCCCTACGTACATGGCGATGTGTTCCGCCTTCGTACAGGGCGATGTGTTCCGCCTTCATACAATACATGTCAATTGGTTACGCCAACCCATAATATGGTCACGTGGTCTGGCGAAGTGTTCCGCCACTTTTATTTAATTTAATTTGACAATTTGCTTGTCATGTAGTGTCTTTCTCACTCGGCAAATAAATTTGCCCTTTCTCATTCCATACATTGTGTTCTGTTTTCTTGCCAGGAAACACGCTGCGGGAGAGCCAGCTTATCATTACGAATTCGTAGCGAGCAACATAAAATGGTAATTAGATGCAACACGTGCCTATACGTGGCGACACCCGGTCCGCCTTTACCGCTGCTTTCTCGATTCTTGAAACACGGTCAAATCTGCTGTAATTTCTTGCAACATGATTATTTTCAAGAATAAAACATAAAAATAACAAGCTCTGAGTAATTAATGCAGCAAAAAACATCTTGTACTCTTTCAAAAAAGTTATAATTGTGACTGAACTCTTTCTTTTCATCACCTGATTTGATGTGTTATTAGGCTTAGGCTCGGTCCCGGCATAATTTTGTAGAAATGCGCGGCGCATTTTTCCTATCAATTTGCGTAGCGCCGCCCTGGCGAGCGAGTGCGAAAATGCATTGAGGCAGTAGGCGACAACAGAAATATAATGGAGCCCTAGCGGAGTGAGTCGAAGGCAGAGAGTGTATAATAGGATGCCCAACTGTGAACTTTCCCAATGTGACAAAACCAACCGGGGCGCCACCCATGAAACACCGTGTTAGAATATAAACAAGAACACGTGGTTGATTGGTAGCAGCGTATCCTGCACGGTTCAACATCAATAGAAACGTTTATATTTAAGTTGAACAAAGCTTTCAAGACGCTCGTAGGGTGTGGCGGTTGTAGAATATTTCTTTTTGGTGGAGTTCCCAAGCTGAACTAATATTCCTAATAATCTTAGAATAACTGATTACGATCGATGAATTTTGAACAAGGGAAAGGCCACCCGTCTGAACATAAATAAAGGTGGTGGCCATCAGTAAATAGAAAACAACGGCAAAAAAGTTCGTTTCTATCAGGACTTGAACGCATGATCTTGTGATCCAGAGCTCGCTGCTCTACCGATGCCACACCTTGTGATCCAGAGCTCGCTGCTCTACCAATGCCACGACCTTGTGATCCAGAGCTCGCTGCTCTACCAATGCCACACCTTGTGATCCAGAGCTCGCTGCTCTACCAATGCCACGCCTTGTGATCCAGAGCTGGCTGCTCTACCAATGCCACACCTTGTGATCCAGAGCTCGCTGCTCTACCAATGCCACGACCTTGTGATCCAGAGCTCGCTGCTCTACCAATGCCACACCTTGTGATCCAGAGCTCGCTGCTCTACCAATGCCACACCTTGTGATCCAGAGCTCGCTGCTCTACCAATGCCACGCCCTTGTGATCCAGAGCTCGCTGCTCTACCAATGCGCCACGAAAGCTTGATATGTCGTGTCGCTGTTTTAAGCTTAAAACGCCGTTAATCTCAGCGTGATCTGTGGAGACAAAAGTTGATTTTGTAGAGAGAATCCACTTTTGTCTGCACAAGTTGATTCTCTCGACGAAACTTTTGATTCTGTCAACGAAATGTACATAAGCCAGTTTATTTAACGTGGGATTCGTATCTCATTTCAATTCTGACTCAGCCTGGGGCATCATCTAGGAACTCGTTGTGAATGAAATACCACTGCGCTACCCCAAGCTGCATCTTTATGAATTCTATACACATGAAGACTTCTAACGATTACGCTGAAAGAAAGCGATCCATTTATTATAACCAGAATGTGCAGTGGCTGGAATGCGTGCATTAGCACATGCAATTAGTAAATGCCAATGCAGATGTTCACATGTTTGATTATCAGAAATAAATACCTTACTTTAAAACAAGGATTGTTTTTGACAAGCTTAGTCACTCAGTACTGCAAAAATCATTTGTAAATGTCTGTACACCGTCAACTTAGAACAAATTAAGGTGTGTCCCCCCGGTACATGTACTTTCTTGACTTGTACCATTGTTGATGTACATTAATTTCCGCTTCCAGGTCCGGGTCTTTCTTTCGCGGATGGACATTCTGTTGATAAATCAGTGAGGCGCCTAATGTCTCAGATCCTCAGCAACGTCGGGAAGCAAATGAATTGGAAAGGGAAGGGGACGAAGGAGCCCTTTTCATCTCTCAACCTTCGCCATATGATACATGGAATATATAAATATAACATACAAATATATATGTCAACGCCAAAATCAACCTGTGACAGCAGAGCTGTGACAGTGAATGAACACTCTATGATTATTATAGTTTATATGTCGTTCGCCAGATGTCGCTGCTGGCACGGAGGCCGACTATGTTTAGTTCGTGGCGCCACTCTTGGCCCAGCCAGCGATATGTACGGTTGATGTCAGACTGTGGCAAATACAATATAAGCAAAGTTATCAATGGCGTTACTTGTTGCATCTATTTCACAACCTTTTAATTTTAATGAAGTTTAGTTTTGGCTCGCTTGGTGGTGAGTTTGGTGTTGATAGTTGATCTTTACCCAGATACATTATTGAAGAAGAATGGCTTTTGTTCCATTATGTGTAATCGGAAAGCGAGTATGCCATGACTTGGTTTCATCGTTTGATATTGGTGGCACATGAAGGGAGTGACACAACTAGTAGTTGCTATGGCTGACAATATCTTTTAATCTAGGTCATTTTTCGATACCTCAAATGCAAGTTCGTTGATACAGGGGTCCAGCTACCAGGAGTTATAGTGGCCACGCCTGGTCCAGCTTGGCTACCAGGAGTTATAGTGGCCACGCCTGGTCCAGCTTGGCTACCAGGAGTTATAGTGGCCACGCCTGGTCCAGCTTGCCTACCAGGAGTTATAGGGGCCACGCCTGCTCCAGCTTGGCTACCAGGAGTTATAGTGGCCACGCCTGGTCCAGCTTGGCTACCAGGAGTTATAGTGGCCACGCCTGGTCCAGCTTGGCTACCAGGAGTTATAGTGGCCACGCCTGGACCAGCTTGGCTACCAAGAGTTATAGTGGCCACGCCTGGTCCAGCTTGGCTACCAGGAGTTAGAGTGGACACGCCTGGTCCAGCTTGGCTACCAGGAGTTATAGTGGACACGCCTGGTCCAGCTTGGCTACCTGGGGTTACAGTGGACACGCCTGGTCCAGCTTGGCTACCAGGAGTTATAGCGGACACGCCTGGTCCAGCTTGGCTACCAGGAGGTATAGTGGACACGCCTGGTCCAGCTTGACTACCAGGAGTTATAGTGGACACGCCTGGTCCAGCTTGGCTACCAGGAGTTATAGTGGACACGCCTGGTCCAGCTTGGCTACCAGGAGTTATAGTGGCCACGCCTGGTCCAGCTTGGCTACCAGGGGTTATAGTGGCCACGCCTGGTCTAGCTTGGCTACCAGGAGTTACAGTGGACACGCCTGGTCCAGCTTGGCTAGCAGGAGTTATAGAGGCCACGCCTGGTCCAGCTTGGCTACCAGGAGTTATAGTGGCCACGCCTGGACCAGCTTGGCTACCAAGAGTTATAGTGGCCACGCCGGACCAGATTGGCTACCAAGAGTTATAGTGGCCACGCCTGGTCCAGCTTGGCAACCAGGAGTTATAATGGCCACGCCTGGTCCAGCTTGGCTACCAGGAGTTATAGTGGCCACGCCTGGTCCAGCTTGGCTACCAGGAGTTATAGCGGCCCAGCCTGGTCCAGCTTGGCTACCAGGGGTTATAGTGGCCACGCCTGGCCCAGCTTGGCTACCAGGAGTTACAGTTGCCCCGCCCGCTCCAGCTTGGCTACCAGGAGTTATAGTGGCCACGCCTGGTCCAGCTTGGCTACCAGGAGTTATAGTGGCCACGCCTGGTCCAGCTTGCCTACCAGGAGTTATAGGGGCCACGCCTGCTCCAGCTTGGCTACCAGGAGTTATAGTGGCCACGCCTGGTCCAGCTTGGCTACCAGGAGTTATAGTGGCCACGCCTGGTCCAGCTTGGCTACCAGGAGTTATAGTGGCCACGCCTGGACCAGCTTGGCTACCAAGAGTTATAGTGGCCACGCCTGGACCAGCTTGGCTACCAAGAGTTATGGTGGCCACGCCTGGTCCAGCTTGGCTACCAGGAGTTACAGTTGCCCCGCCTGCTCCAGCTTGGCTACCAGGAGTTATAGTGGCCACGCCTGGTCCAGCTTGGCTACCAGGAGTTATAGTGGACACGCCTGGTCCAGCTTGGCTACCAGGAGTTATAGTGGACACGCCTGGTCCAGCTTGGCTACCTGGGGTTACAGTGGACACGCCTGGTCCAGCTTGGCTACCAGGGGTTATAGTGGACACGCCTGGTCCAGCTTGGCTACCAGGAGTTATAGCGGACACGCCTGGTCCAGCTTGGCTACCAGGAGGTATAGTGGACACGCCTGGTCCAGCTTGACTACCAGGAGTTATAGTGGACACGCCTGGTCCAGCTTGGCTACCAGGAGTTATAGTGGACACGCCTGGTCCAGCTTGGCTACCAGGAGTTATAGTGGCCACGCCTGGTCCAGCTTGGCTACCAGGGGTTATAGTGGACACGCCTGGTCCAGCTTGGCTACCAGGAGTTATATTGGCCACGCCTGGTCCATCTTGGCTACCAGGAGTTACAGTGACCACGCCTGGTCTAGCTTGGCTACCAGGAGTTACAGTGGACACGCCTGGCCCAGCTTGGCTACCAGGAGTTATAGTGGACACGCCTGGTCCAGCTTGGCTACCAGGAGTTACAGTGGCCACGCCTGGTCTAGCTTGGCTACCAGGAGTTACAGTGGACACGCCTGGTCCAGCTTGGCTAGCAGGAGTTATAGAGGCCACGCCTGGTCCAGCTTGGCTACCAGGAGTTATAGTGGCCACGCCTGGACCAGCTTGGCTACCAAGAGTTATAGTGGCCACGCCGGACCAGATTGGCTACCAAGAGTTATAGTGGCCACGCCTGGTCCAGCTTGGCAACCAGGAGTTATAATGGCCACGCCTGGTCCAGCTTGGCTACCAGGAGTTATAGTGGCCACGCCTGGTCCAGCTTGGCTACCAGGAGTTATAGCGGCCCAGCCTGGTCCAGCTTGGCTACCAGGGGTTATAGTGGCCACGCCTGGCCCAGCTTGGCTACCAGGAGTTACAGTTGCCCCGCCTGCTCCAGCTTGGCTACCAGGAGTTATAGTGGCCACGCCTGGTCCAGCTTGGCTACCTGGAGTTATAGTGGCCACGCCTGGTCCAGCTTGGCTACCAGGAATTATAGTGGACACGCCTGGTCCAGCTTGGCTACCAGGAGTTATAATGGACACGCCTGGTCCAGCTTGGCTACCTGGGGTTACAGTGGACACGCCTGGTCCAGCTTGGCTACCAGGGGTTATAGTGGACACGCCTGGTCCAGCTTGGCTACCAGGAGTTATAGTGGACACGCCTGGTCCAGCTTGGCTACCAGGAGGTATAGCGGACACGCCTGGTCCAGCTTGACTACCAGGAGTTATAGTGGACACGCCTGGTCCAGCTTGGCTACCAGGAGTTATAGTGGACACGCCTGGTCCAGCTTGGCTACCACGAGTTATAGTGGCCACGCCTGGTCCAGCTTGGCTACCAGGGGTTATAGTGGACACGCCTGGTCCAGCTTGGCTACCAGGAGTTATAGTGGCCACGCCTGGTCCAGCTTGGCTACCAGGAGTTATAGTGGCCACGCCTGGTCTAGCTTGGCTACCAGGAGTTACAGTGGACACGCCTGGTCCAGCTTGGCTACCAGGAGTTATAGTGGACACGCCTGGTCCAACTTGGCTACCAGGAGTTACAGTGGCCACGCCTGGTCTAGCTTGGCTATCCGGAGTTACAGTGGACACGCCTGGTCCAGCTTGGCTACCAGGAGTTATAGTGGCCACGCCTGGTCCAGCTTGGCTACCAGGAGTTATAGTGGCCACGCCTGGTCCAGCTTGGCTACCAGGAGTTATAGTGGCCACGCCTGGTCCAGCTTGCCTACCAGGAGTTATAGGGGCCACGCCTGCTCCAGCTTGGCTACCAGGAGTTATAGTGGCCACGCCTGGTCCAGCTTGGCTACCAGGAGTTATAGTGGCCACGCCTGGTCCAGCTTGGCTACCAGGAGTTATAGTGGCCACGCCTCGACCAGCTTGGCTACCAAGAGTTATAGTGGCCACGCCTGGACCAGCTTGGCTACCAAGAGTTATGGTGGCCACGCCTGGTCCAGCTTGGCTACCAGGAGTTACAGTTGCCCCGCCTGCTCCAGCTTGGCTACCAGGAGTTATAGTGGCCACGCCTGGTCCAGCTTGGCTACCAGGAGTTATAGTGGCCACGCCTGGTCCAGCTTGGCTACCAGGAGTTATAGTGGCCACGCCTGGTCCAGCTTGGCTACCAGGAGTTATAGTGGCCACGCCTGGTCCAGCTTAGCTACCAGGAGTTATAGCGGCCAAGCCTGGTCCAGCTTGGCTACCAGGGGTTATAGTGGCCACGCCTGGACCAGCTTGGCTACCAAGAGTTACAGTGGCCACGCCTGGTCCAGCTTGGCTACCAGGAGTTACAGTTGCCCCGCCTGCTCCAGCTTGGCTACCAGGAGTTATAGTGGCCACGCCTGCTCCAGCTTGGCTACCAGGAGTTATAGTGGCCACGCCTGGTCCAGCTTGGCTACCAGGAGTTATAGTGGCCACGCCTGGTCCAGCTTGGCTACCAGGAGTTATAGTGGCCACGCCTGGACCAGCTTGGCTACCAAGAGTTATAGTGGCCACGCCTGGACCAGCTTGGCTACCAAGAGTTACAGTGGCCACGCCTGGTCCAGCTTGGCTACCAGGAGTTACAGTTGCCCCGCCTGCTCCAGCTTGGCTACCAGGAGTTATAGTGGCCACGCCTGGTCCAGCTTGGCTACCAGGAGTTATAGTGGCCACGCCTGGTCCAGCTTGGCTACCAGGAGTGATAGTGGCCACGCCTGGACCTGCTTGGCTACCAAGAGTTATAGTGGCCACGCCTGGTCCAGCTTGGCTACCGGGAGTTATAGTAGCCACGCCTGCTCCTGCTTGGCTACCAGGAGTTATAGTGGCCCCGCCTGCTCCAGCTTGGCTACCAGGAGTTATAGTGGCCACGCCTGGTCCAGCTTGGCTACCTGGAGTTATAGTGGCCACGCCTGGTCCAGCTTGGCTACCAGGAGTTATAGTGGACACGCCTGGTCCAGCTTGGCTAACAGGAGTTATAATGGACACGCCTGGTCCAGCTTGGCTACCTGGGGTTACAGTGGACACGCCTGGTCCAGCTTGGCTACCAGGGGTTATAGTGGCCACGCCTGGTCCAGCTTGGCTACCAGGGGTTATAGTGGACACGCCTGGTCCAGCTTGGCTACCAGGAGTTATAGTGGCCACGCCTGGTCCAGCTTGGCTACCAGGAGTTATAGTGGCCACGCCTGGTCTAGCTTGGCTACCAGGAGTTACAGTGGACACGCCTGGTCCAGCTTGGCTACCAGGAGTTATAGTTGACACGCCTGGTCCAGCTTGGCTACCAGGAGTTACAGTGGCCACGCCTGGTCTAGCTTGGCTATCCGGAGTTACAGTGGACACGCCTGGTCCAGCTTGGCTACCAGGAGTTATAGTGGCCACGCCTGGTCCAGCTTGGCTACCAGGAGTTATAGTGGCCACGCCTGGTCCAGCTTGGCTACCAGGAGTTATAGTGGCCACGCCTGGTCCAGCTGGCCTACCAGGAGTTATAGGGGCCACGCCTGCTCCAGCTTGGCTACCAGGAGTTATAGTGGCCACGCCTGGTCCAGCTTGGCTACCAGGAGTTATAGTGGCCACGCCTGGTCCAGCTTGGCTACCAGGAGTTATAGTGGCCACGCCTCGACCAGCTTGGCTACCAAGAGTTATAGTGGCCACGCCTGGACCAGCTTGGCTACCAAGAGTTATGGTGGCCACGCCTGGTCCAGCTTGGCTACCAGGAGTTACAGTTGCCCCGCCTCCTCCAGCTTGGCTACCAGGAGTTATAGTGGCCACGCCTGGTCCAGCTTGGCTACCAGGAGTTATAGTGGCCACGCCTGGTCCAGCTTGGCTACCAGGAGTTATAGTGGCCACGCCTGGTCCAGCTTGGCTACCAGGAGTTATAGTGGCAACGCCTGGTCCAGCTTGGCTACCAGGAGTTATAGCGGCCAAGCCTGGTCCAGCTTGGCTACCAGGAGTTACAGTTGCACCGCCTGCTCCAGCTTGGCTACCAGGAGTTATAGTGGCCACGCCTGGTCCAGCTTGGCTACCAGGAGTTATAGTGGCCACGCCTGGTCCAGCTTGGCTACCAGGAGTTATAGTGGCCACGCCTGGACCAGCTTGGCTACCAAGAGTTATAGTGGCCACGCCTGGACCAGCTTGGCTACCAAGAGTTACAGTGGCCACGCCTGGTCCAGCTTGGCTACCAGGAGTTACAGTTGCCCCGCCTGCTCCAGCTTGGCTACCAGGAGTTATAGTGGCCACGCCTGGTCCAGCTTGGCTACCAGGAGTTATAGTGGCCACGCCTGGTCCAGCTTGGCTACCAGGAGTGATAGTGGCCACGCCTGGACCTGCTTGGCTACCAAGAGTTATAGTGGCCACGCCTGGTCCAGCTTGGCTACCGGGAGTTATAGTAGCCACGCCTGCTCCTGCTTGGCTACCAGGAGTTATAGTGGCCCCGCCTGCTCCAGCTTGGCTACCAGGAGTTATAGTGGCCACGCCTGGTCCAGCTTGGCTACCTGGAGTTATAGTGGCCACGCCTGTTCAAGCTTGGCTACCAGGAGTTATAGTGGACACGCCTGGTCCAGCTTGGCTACCAGGAGTTATAATGGACACGCCTGGTCCAGCTTGGCTACCTGGGGTTACAGTGGACACGCCTGGTCCAGCTTGGCTACCAGGGGTTATAGTGGACACGCCTGGTCCAGCTTGGCTACCAGGAGTTATAGTGGACACGCCTGGTCCAGCTTGGCTACCAGGAGGTATAGTGGACACGCCTGGTCCAGCTTGACTACCAGGAGTTATAGTGGACACGCCTGGTCCAGCTTGGCTACCAGGAGTTATAGTGGACACGCCTGGTCCAGCTTGGCTACCACGAGTTATAGTGGCCACGCCTGGTCCAGCTTGGCTACCAGGGGTTATAGTGGACACGCCTGGTCCAGCTTGGCTACCAGAAGTTATAGTGGCCACGCCTGGTCCAGCTTGGCTAACAGGAGTTATAGTGGCCACGCCTGGTCCAGCTTGGCTACCAGGAGTTATAGTGGCCACGCCTGGTCCAGCTTGGCTACCAGGAGTGATAGTGGCCACGCCTGGACCTGCTTGGCTACCAAGAGTTATAGTGGCCACGCCTGGTCCAGCTTGGCTACCGGGAGTTATAGTAGCCACGCCTGCTCCTGCTTGGCTACCAGGAGTTATAGTGGCCCCGCCTGCTCCAGCTTGGCTACCAGGAGTTATAGTGGCCACGCCTGGTCCAGCTTGGCTACCTGGAGTTATAGTGGCCACGCCTGTTCAAGCTTGGCTACCAGGAGTTATAGTGGACACGCCTGGTCCAGCTTGGCTACCAGGAGTTATAATGGACACGCCTGGTCCAGCTTGGCTACCTGGGGTTACAGTGGACACGCCTGGTCCAGCTTGGCTACCAGGGGTTATAGTGGACACGCCTGGTCCAGCTTGGCTACCAGGAGTTATAGTGGACACGCCTGGTCCAGCTTGGCTACCAGGAGGTATAGTGGACACGCCTGGTCCAGCTTGACTACCAGGAGTTATAGTGGACACGCCTGGTCCAGCTTGGCTACCAGGAGTTATAGTGGACACGCCTGGTCCAGCTTGGCTACCACGAGTTATAGTGGCCACGCCTGGTCCAGCTTGGCTACCAGGGGTTATAGTGGACACGCCTGGTCCAGCTTGGCTACCAGAAGTTATAGTGGCCACGCCTGGTCCAGCTTGGCTAACAGGAGTTATAGTGGCCACGCCTGGTCTAGCTTGGCTACCAGGAGTTACAGTGGACACGCCTGGTCCAGCTTGGCTACCAGGAGTTATAGTGGACACGCCTGGTCCAGCTTGGCTACCAGGAGTTACAGTGGCCACGCCTGGTCTAGCTTGGCTATCCGGAGTTACAGTGGACACGCCTGGTCCAGCTTGGCTACCAGGAGTTATAGTGGCCACGCCTGGTCCAGCTTGGCTACCAGGAGTTATAGTGGCCACGCCTGGTCCAGCTTGGCTACCAGGAGTTATAGTGGCCACGCCTGGTCCAGCTTGCCTACCAGGAGTTATAGGGGCCACGCCTGCTCCAGCTTGGCTACCAGGAGTTATAGTGGCCACGCCTGGTCCAGCTTGGCTACCAGGAGTTATAGTGGCCACGCCTGGTCCAGCTTGGCTACCAGGAGTTATAGTGGCCACGCCTGGACCAGCTTGGCTACCAAGAGTTATAGTGGCCACGCCTGGACCAACTTGGCTACCAAGAGTTATGGTGGCCACGCCTGGTCCAGCTTGGCTACCAGGAGTTACAGTTGCCCCGGCTGCTCCAGCTTGGCTACCAGGAGTTATAGTGGCCACGATTGGTCCAGCTTGGCTACCAGGAGTTATAGTGGCCACGCCTGGTCCAGCTTGGCTACCAGGAGTTATAGTGGCCACGCCTGGTCCAGCTTGGCTACCAGGAGTTATAGTGGCCACGCCTGGTCCAGCTTGGCTACCAGGAGTTATAGCGGCCAAGCCTGGTCCAGCTTGGCTACCAGGGGTTATAGTGGCCACGCCTGGTCCAGCTTGGCTACCAGGAGTTACAGTTGCACCGCCTGCTCCAGCTTGGCTACCAAGAGTTATAGTGGCCACGCCTGGTCCAGCTTGGCTACCAGGAGTTATAGTGGCCACGCCTGGACCAGCTTGGCTACCAAGAGTTATAGTGGCCACGCCTGGACCAGCTTGGCTACCGAGAGTTATAGTGGCCACGCCTGGTCCAGCTTGGCTACCAGTAGTTACAGTTGCCCCGCCTGCTCCAGCTTGGCTACCAGGAGTTATAGTGGCCACGCCTGGTCCAGCTTGGCTACCAGGAGTTATAGTGGCCACGCCTGGTCCAGCTTGGCTACCAGGAGTGATAGTGGCCACGCCTGGACCTGCTTGGCTACCAAGAGTTATAGTGGCCACGCCTGGTCCAGCTTGGCTACCGGGAGTTATAGTAGCCACGCCTGCTCCTGCTTGGCTACCAGGAGTTATAGTGGCCACGCCTGGTCCAGCTTGGCTACCAGGAGTTATAGTGGCCACGCCTGGTCCAGCTTGGCTACCAGGAGTTATAGTGGCCACGCCTGGTCCAGCTTGGCTACCAGGAGTTATAGCGGCCAAGCCTGGTCCAGCCTGACTACCAGGGGTTATAGTGGCCACGCCTGGTCCAGCTTGGCTACCAGGAGTTAAAGTTGCCCCGCCTGCTCCAGCTTGGCTACCAGGAGTTATAGTGGCCACGCCTGGTCCAGCTTGGCTACCTGGAGTTATAGTGGCCACGCCTGGGCCAGCTTGGCTACCAGGGGTTAAAGTGGCCACGCCTGGTCCAGCTTGGCTACCAGGAGTTACAGTTGCCCCGCCTGCTCCAGCTTGGCTACCAGGAGTTATAGGGGCCACGCCTGGTCCAGCTTGGCTACCAGGGCTTATTGTGGCCACGCCTGGTCCAGCTTGGCTACCAGGAGTTATAGTGGCCACGCCTGGTCCAGCTTGGCTACCAGGATTTATAGTGGCCACGCCTGGTCCAGCTTGGCTACCAGGAGTTACAGTGGCCACGCCTGGTCCAGCTTGGCTACCAGTAGGTACAGTGGCCACGCCTGGTCCACCTTGGCTACCAGGAGTTATAGTGGCCACGCCTGCTCCAGCTTGGCTACCAGGAGTTATATTGGCCACGCCTGGTCCAGCTTGACTACTAGGAGTTACAGTGGCCACGCCTGGTCCAGCTTGGCTACCAGGAGTTATAGTGGCCACGCCTGGTCCAGCTTGGCTACCAGGAGTTATAGTGGCCACGCCTGGTCCAGCTTGGCTACCAAAAGTTATAGTGGCCACGCCTGGTCCAGCTTGGCTACCAGGAGTGATAGTGGCCGCGCCTGGTCCAGCTTGGCTACCAGGAGTTATAGTGGACACGCCCGGTCCAGCTTGGCTACCAGGAGTTATAATGGACACGCCTGGTCCAGCTTGGCTACCAGGAGTGATAGTGGCCACGCCTGGTCCAGCTTGGCTACCAGGAGTTATAGTGGCCACGCCTGGTCCAGCTTGGCTACCAGGAGTTATAGTGGCCACGCCTGGTCCAGCTTGGCTACCAGGAGTTATAGTGGACACGCCTGGTCCAGCTTGGCTACCAGGAGTTATAATGGACACGCCTGGTCCAGCTTGGCTACCAGGAGGTATAGTGGACACGCCTGGTCCAGCTTGACTACCAGGAGTTATAGTGGACACGCCTGGTCCAGCTTGGCTACCAGGAGTTAAAGTGGACACGCCTGGTCCAGCTTGGCTACCAGGAGTTATAGTGGCCACGCCTGGTCCAGCTTGGCTACCAGGGGTTATAGTGGACACGCCTGGTCCAGCTTGGCTACCAGGAGTTATAGTGGCCACGCCTGGTCCAGCTTGGCTACCAGGAGTTACAGTGGCCACGCCTGGTCTAGCTTGGCTACCAGGAGTTACAGTGGACACGCCTGGTCCAGCTTGGCTACCAGGAGTTACAATGGACACGCCTGGTCCAGCTTGGCTACCAGGAGTTACAGTGGCCACGCCTGGTCTAGCTTGGCTACCAGGAGTTACAGTGGACACGCCTGGTCCAGCTTGGCTACCAGGAGTTACAGTGGACACGCCTGGTCCAGCTTGGCTACCAGGAGTTATAGTGGCCACGCCTGGACCAGCTTGGCTACCAAGAGTTATAGTGGCCACGCCTGGACCAGCTTGGCTACCAAGAGTTATAATGGCCACGCCTGGTCCAGCTTGGCTACCAGGAGTTACAGTTGCCCCGCCTGCTCCAGCTTGGCTACCAGGAGTTATAGTGGCCACGCCTGGTCCAGCTTTGCTACCAGGAGTTATAGTGGCCACGCCTGGTCCAGCTTGGCTACCAGGAGTTATAGTGGCCACGCCTGGTCCAGCTTGGCTACCAGGAGTTATAGTGGCCACGCCTGGTCCAGCTTGGCTACCAGGAGTTATAGCGGCCAAGCCTGGTCCAGCTTGGCTACCAGGGGTTATAGTGGCCACGCCTGGCCCAGCTTGGCTACCAGGAGTTACAGTTGCCCCGCCTGCTCCAGCTTGGCTACCAGGAGTTATAGTGGCCACGCCTGGTCCAGCTTGGCTACCTGGAGTTATAGTGGCCACGCCTGGTCCAGCTTGGCTACCAGGGGTTATAGTGGCCACGCCTGGTCCAGCTTGGCTACCAGGAGTTACAGTTGCCCCGCCTGCTCCAGCTTGGCTACCAGGAGTTATAGGGGCCAAGCCTGGTCCGGCTTGGCTACCAGGGCTTATTGCGGCCACGCCTGGTCCAGCTTGGCTACCAGGAGTTATAGTGGCCACGCCTGGTCCAGCTTGGCTACCAGGATTTATAGTGGCCACGCCTGGTCCAGCTTGGATACCAGGAGGTAGAGTGGCCACGCCTGGTCCACCTTGGCTACCAGGAGTTATAGTGGCCACGCCTGCTCCAGCTTGGCTACCAGGAGTTATATTGGCCACGCCTGGTCCAGCTTGGCTACCAGGGGTTACAGTGTCCACGCCTGGTCCTGCTTGGCTACCAGGAGTTATAGTGGCCACGCCTGGTCCAGCTTGGCTACCAGGAGTTATAGTGGCCACGCCTGGTCCAGCTTGGCTACCAAAAGTTATAGTGGCCACGCCTGGTCCAGCTTGGCTACCAGGAGTGATAGTGGCCAAGCCCGGTCCAGCTTGGCTACCAGGAGTTATAGTGGACACGCCTGGTCCAGCTTGGCTACCAGGAGTTGTAATGGACACGCCTGGTCCAGCTTGGCTACCAGGAGTGATAGTGGCCACGCCTGGTCCAGCTTGGCTACCAGGAGTTATAGTGGCCACGCCTGGTCCAGCTTGGCTACCAGGAGTTATAGTGGCCACGCCTGGTCCAGCTTGGCTACCAGGAGTTGTAGTGGCCAAGCCTGGTCCAGCTTGGCTACCAGGAGTTAAAGTGGCCACGCCTGGACCAGCTTGGCTACCAAGAGTTATAGTGGCCACGCCTGGACCAGCTTGGCTACCAAAAGTTATAGTGGTCACGCCTGGTCCAGCTTGGCTACCAGGAGTTATAGCGGCCAAGCCTGGTCCAGCTTGGCTACCAGGGGTTATAGTGGCCACGCCTGACCCAGCTTGGCTACCAGGAGTTACAGTTGCCCCGCCTGCTCCAGCTTGGCTACCAGGAGTTATAGTGGCCACGCCTGGTCCAGCTTGGCTACCTGGAGTTATAGTGGCCACGCCTGGTCCAGCTTGGCTACCAGGGGTTATAGTGGCCACGCTTGGTCCAGCTTGGCTACCAGGAGTTACAGTTGCCCCGCCTGCTCCAGCTTGGCTACCAGGAGTTATAGGGGCCACGCCTGGTCCAGCTTGGCTACCAGGGCTTATTGTGGCCACGCCTGGTCCAGCTTGGCTACCAGGAGTTATAGTGGCCACGCCTGGTCCAGCTTGGCTACCAGGATTTATAGTGGCCACGCCTGGTCCAGCTTGGCTACCAGGAGTTATAGTGGCCACGCCTGGTCCAGCTTGGCTACCAGGAGGTACAGTGGCCACGCCTGGTCCACCTTGTCTACCAGGAGTTATAGTGGCCACGCCTGCTCCAGCTTGGCTACCAGGAGTTATATTGGCCACGCCTGGTCCAGCTTGGCTACCAGGAGTTACAGTGGCCACGCCTGGTCCAGCTTGGCTACCAAGAGTTATAGTGGCCACGCCTGGTCCAGCTTGGCTACCAGGAGTTATAGTGGCCACGCCTGGTCCAGCTTGGCTACCAATAGTTATAGTGGCCACGCCTGGTCCAGTTTGGCTACCAGGAGTGATAGTGGCCAAGCCCGGTCCAGCTTGGCTACCAGGAGTTATAGTGGACACGCCTGGTCCAGCTTGGCTACCAGGAGTTATAATGGACACGCCTGGTCCAGCTTGGCTACCAGGAGTGATAGTGGCCACGCCTGGTCCAGCTTGGCTACCAGGAGTTATAGTGGCCACGCCTGGTCCAGCTTGGCTACCAGGAGTTATAGTGGCCACGCCTGGTCCAGCTTGGCTACCAGGAGTTATAGTGGACACGCCTGGTCCAGCTTGGCTACCAGGAGTTATAATGGACACGCCTGGTCCAGCTTGGCTACCTGGGGTTACAGTGGACACGCCTGATCCAGCTTGGCTACCAGGGGTTATAGTGGACACGCCTGGTCCAGCTTGGCTACCAGGAGTTATAGTGGACACGCCTGGTCCAGCTTGGCTACCAGGAGGTATAGTGGACACGCCTGGTCCAGCTTGACTTCCAGGAGTTATAGTGGACACGCCTGGTCCAGCTTGGCTACCAGGAGTTATAGTGGACACGCCTGGTCCAGCTTGGCTACCAGGAGTTATAGTGGCCACGCCTGGTCCAGCTTGGCTACCAGGAGTTACAGTGGCCACGCCTGGTCTAGCTTGGCCACCAGGAGTTACAGTGGACACGCCTGGTCCAGCTTGGCTACCAGGAATTATAGTGGACACGCCTGGTCCAGCTTGGCTACCAGGAGTTACAGTGGCCACGCCTGGTCTAGCTTGGCTACCAGAAGTTACAGTGGACACGCCTGGTCCAGCTTGGCTACCAGGAGTTATAGTGGACACGCCTGGTCCAGCTTGGCTACCAGGATTTATAGTGGACTCGCCTGGTCCAGCTTGGCTACCAGGAGTTATAGTATCCACGCCTGGTCCACCTTGCCTACTAGGAGTTATAGTGGCCACGCCTGGTCCAGCTTGGCTGCCAGGAGTTATATTCGCCACGTCTGGTCCAGCTTGGCTACCAGGAGTTATAGTGGCCACGCCTGGTCTAGCTTGGCTACCTGGAGTTAAAGTGGCCACGCCTGATAGAGCTAGGCTACCAGTAGTTATAGTGGCCACGCCTGGTCCAACTTGGCTACCAGGAGTTATAATGGCCACGCCTGGTCCAGCTTGACTACCAGGAGTTATAGTATCCCCGCCTGGTCCAGCTTGGCTACCATGAGTCATAGTGGCCACGTCTGGTCCACTTTGACTACCATGAGTTATAGTATCCACGCCTGGTCCAGCTTGGCTACCAGGAGTTATATTGGCCACGGCTGGTCCAGCTTGGCTACCATGAGTTACAGTGGCAACGCCTCGTCCAGCTTGGCTACCAGGAGTTATAGTAACCACGCCTGGTTTAGCTTGGCTACAAGGAGTTATAGTGGAAACGCCTGGTCCAGCTTGGCTTCCAGGAGTTATAGTATCCACGCCTGGTCCACCTTGGCTACCAGGAGTTATAGGGGCCACGCCTGGTCCAGCTTGACTACCAGGAGTTATAGTATCCACGCTTGGTCCAGCTTGGCTACCAGGAGTTATAGTGGCCACGACTGGTCCAGCTTGGCTACCAGGAGTTATAGTGCCCATGCCTGGTCCAGCTTGGCTACCAGGAGTTATAGTATCCACGCCTGGTCCAGCTTGGCTACCAGAAGTTATAGTGGCAAGGCCTGGTCCAGCTTGGCTTCCAGGAGTTATAGTATCCACGCCTGGTCCACCTTGGCTACCAGGAGTTATAGGGGCCACGCCTGGTCCAGCTTGACTACCAGGAGTTATAGTATCCAAGCCTGGTCCAGCTTGGCTACCAGGAGTTATAGTATCCACGCCTGGTCCAGCTTGGCTACCAAGGCGTTATGGTAGCCACGTCTGGTCCAGCTTGGCTTCCAGGAGTTATAGTAGCCACGCCTGGTCCAGCTTGGCTACCAGGAGTTATAGTGGCCACGGCTGGTCCAGCTTGGCTACCAGGGGTTATAATGGCAACGCCTGGTCCAGCTTGGCTACCAGGAGTTAGAGTGGCCACGCCTGGTCCAGCGTGGCTACCAGGACTTACAGTGGCCACGCCTGGTCCAGCTTGGCTACCAGGAGTTATAGTGGCTACGTCTGGTTGAGCTTGGCTACCAGGAGTTATAGTGGCTACGTCTGGTTGAGCTTGGCTAAGAGGAGTTATAGTGGACACGCCTGGTCCAGCTTGGCTACCAGGAGTTATAGTGGGCACGCCTGGTCCAGCTTGGCTACCAGGGGTTATAGTGGCCACGCCTGGTCCAGCTTGGCTACCAGGAGTTACAGTGGCCACGCCTGGTCCAGCTTGGCTACCAGGAGTTATAGTATCCACGCCTGGCCCAGCATGGCTACCAGGAGTTATAGTATCCACGCCTGGTCCAGCATGGCTACCACGAGTTACAGCGGCCACGCCTGGTCCAGCTTGCCTACCAGGAGTTATAGTATCAACGCCTGGTCCAGCATGGCTACCAGGAGTTACAGCGGCCACGCCTGGTCCAGCTTGGCTACCAGGAGTTATAGTATCCACGCCTGGTCCAGCTTGGTTACCAGGAGTTAGAGTGGCCACGCCTGGTCCAGCTTGGCTACCAGGAGTTATAGTATCCACGCCTGGTCCAGCTTGGCTACCAGGAGTTATAGTGGCCACGCCTGGTCCAGCTTGGTTACCAGGGGTTAAAGTGGCCACGCCTGGTCCAGTTTGGCTACTAGGAATTATAGTGGCCACGTCTGGTCCAGCTTGGCTACCAGGAGTTATAGTGGCCACGCCTGGTCCAGCTTGGCTACCAGGGGTTACAGTGGCCACGCCTGGTCCATCTTGGCTACCAGGAGTCATAGTGGCCACGCCTGCTCCAGCTTGGTTACCAGGAGTTATAGTGGACACGCCTGGTCCAGCTTGGCTACCAGGAGTTATAGTATCCACGCCTGGTCCAGCTTGGCTTCCACGCGTTATAATAGCCACGCTTGGTCCACCTTGGCTACCAACAGTTACAGTTGCCACGCCTGGTCCAGCTTGGCTACCAGGAGTTACAGTGGCTACGTCTGGTCGAGCTTGGCTACCAGGAGTTATAGTGGACACGCCTGGTCCAGCTTGGCTACCAGGAGTTATAGTGGCCACGCCTGGTCCAGCTTGGCTACTAGGAGTTATAGTGGCCACGCCTGGTCCAGCTTGGCTACCAGGGGTTATAATGGCCACTCCTGGTCCAGTTTGGCTACTAGGACTTATAGTGGACACGGCTGGTCCAGCTTGGTTACCAGGAGTTATAGTGGCCACGCCTGGTCCAGCTTGGTTTCCAGGGGTTATAATGGCCACGCCTGGTCCAGTTTGGCTACTAGGAGTTATAGTGGCCACGTCTGGTCCAGCTTGGCTACCAGGAGATATAGTGGCTACGGCTGGTCCAGCTTGATTACCAGGAGTTATAGTGGGCACGCCTGGTCCAGCTTGGCTACCAGGAGTTATAGTGGACGCGCCTGGTCCAGCTTGGCTACCAGGAGTTATAGTGGGCGTGCCTGGTCCAGCTTGGCTACCAGGGGTTATAGTGGCCACTTGGTCCAGCTCGGCTACCAGGAGTTACAGTATCCACGCCTGGTCCAGCTTGGCTACCCGGAGTTACAGCGGCCACGCCTGGTCCAGCTTGGCTACCAGGAGTTATAGTATCCACGCCTGGTCCAGCTTTTCTACCAGGAGTTAGAGTTGCCACGCCTGGTCCAACTTGGCTACCAGGAGTTACAGTGGCCACGCGTGGTCCAGCTAGGCTACCAGGAGTTACAGTATCCAGGCCTGGTCCAGCTTGGCTACCAGGAGTCATAGTGGCCACACCTGGTCCAGCTTGGCTACCAGAAGTTATAGTGGCCACGCCCGGTCCAGCTTGGTTACCAGGGGTTATAATGGCCACGCCTGGTCCACCTTGGCTACCAGGGGTTATAGTGGCCACGTCTGGTCCAGCTTGGCTACCAGGAGATATAGTGGCTACGACTGGTCCAGCTTGATTACCAGGAGTTATAGTGGGCACGCCTGGTCCAGCTTGGCTACCAGGAGTTATAGTGGACACGCCTGGTCCAGCTTGGCTACCAGGGGTTATAGTGGCCACGCCTGGTCCAGCTCGGCTACCAGGAGTTACAGTATCCACGCCTGGTCCAGCTTGGCTACCCGGAGTTACAGCGGCCACGCCTGGTCCAGCTTGGCTACCAGGAGTTATAGTATCCACGCCTGGTCCAGCTTGGCTACCAGGGGTTATAGTGGCCACGCCTGGTCCAGCTTGGCTACTAGGAGTTATAGTGGCCACGTCTGGTCCAGCTTGGCTACCAGGAGTTATAGTGGCCACGCCTGGTCCAGCTTGGCTACCAGGAGTTATAGTGGGCGTGCCTGGTCCAGCTTGGCTTCCACGCGTTATAATAGCCACGCTTGGTCCACCTTGGCTACCAAGAATTACAGTTGCCACGCCTGGTCCAGCTGGGCTACCAAGGAGTTATTGTGGCCGCACCTGGTCCAGCTTGGCTACCAGGAGTTATAGTATCCAGGCCTGGTCCAGCTTGGCTACCAGGAGTTAGAGTTGCCACGCCTGGTCCAGCTTGGTTACCGGGAGTTACAGTGGCCACGCGTGGTCCAGCTAGGCTACCAGGAGTTATAGTATCCACGCCTGGTCCAGCTTGGCTTCCACGCGTTATAATAGCCACGCTTGGTCCACCTTGGCTACCAAGAATTACAGTTGCCACGCCTGGTCCAGCTGGGCTACCAAGGAGTTATTGTGGCCGCACCTGGTCCAGCTTGGCTACCAGGAGTTATAGTATCCAGGCCTGGTCCAGCTTGGCTACCAGGAGTTAGAGTTGCCACGCCTGGTCCAGCTTGGTTACCGATAGTTACAGCGGCCACGCCTGGTCCAGCTTGGCTACCAGGAGTTATAGTATCCACGCCTGGTCCAGCTTGGTTACCAGGAGTTACAGTGGCCACGCCTGGTCCAGCTTGGCTACCAGGAGTTATAGTATCCACGCCTGGTCCAGCTTGGCTACCAGGAGTTATAGTGGCCACGCCTGGTCCAGCTTGGTTACCAGGGGTAAAAGTGGCCACGCCTGGTCCAGTTTGGCTACTAGGAATTATAGTGGCCACGTCTGGTCCAGCTTGGCTGCCAGGAGTTATAGTGGCCACGCCTGGTCCAGCTTGGCTACCAGGGGTTATAGTGGCCACGCCTGGTCCATCTTGGCTACCAGGAGTCATAGTGGCCACGCCTGCTCCAGCTTGGTTACCAGGAGTTATAGTGGACACGCCTGGTCCAGCTTGGCTACCAGGAGTTATAGTATCCACGCCTGGTCCAGCTTGGCTTCCACGCGTTATAATAGCCACGCTTGGTCCACCTTGGCTACCAACAGTTACAGTTGCCACGCCTGGTCCAGCTTGGCTACCAGGAGTTACAGTGGCCACGCCTGGTCCAGCTTGGCTACCAGGAGTTACAGTAGCCACGCCTGGTCCAGCTTGGCTACCAGGGGTTACAGTGGCTACGTCTGGTCGAGCTTGGCTAACAGGAGTTATAGTGGACACGCCTGGTCCAGCTTGGCTACCAGGAGTTATAGTGGCCACGCCTGGTCCAGCTTGGCTACTAGGAGTTATAGTGGCCACGCCTGGTCCAGCTTGGCTACCAGGGGTTATAATGGCCACGCCTGGTCCAGTTTGGCTACTAGGACTTATAGTGGACACGGCTGGTCCAGCTTGGTTACCAGGAGTTATAGTGGCCACGCCTGGTCCAGCTTGGTTTCCAGGGGTTATAATGGCCACGCCTGGTCCAGTTTGGCTACTAGGAGTTATAGTGGCCACGTCTGGTCCAGCTTGGCTACCAGGAGATATAGTGGCTACGACTGGTCCAGCTTGATTACCAGGAGTTATAGTGGGCGTGCCTGGTCCAGCTTGGCTACCAGGGGTTATAGTGGCCACTTGGTCCAGCTTGGCTACCAGGAGTTACAGTATCCACGCCTGGTCCAGCTTGGCTACCCGGAGTTACAGCGGCCACGCCTGGTCCAGCTTGGCTACCAGGAGTTATAGTATCCACGCCTGGTCCAGCTTTTCTACCAGGAGTTAGAGTTGCCACGCCTGGTCCAACTTGGCTACCAGGAGTTACAGTGGCCACGCGTGGTCCAGCTAGGCTACCAGGAGTTACAGTATCCAGGCCTGGTCCAGCTTGGCTACCAGGAGTCATAGTGGCCACACCTGGTCCAGCTTGGCTACCAGAAGTTATAGTGGCCACGCCCGGTTCAGCTTGGTTACCAGGGGTTATAATGGCCACGCCTGGTCCACCTTGGCTACCAGGGGTTATAGTGGCCGCGTCTGGTCCAGCTTGGCTACCAGGAGATATAGTGGCTACGACTGGTCCAGCTTGATTACCAGGAGTTATAGTGGGCACGCCTGGTCCAGCTTGGCTACCAGGAGTTATAGTGGACACGCCTGGTCCAGCTTGGCTACCAGGGGTTATAGTGGCCACGCCTGGTCCAGCTCGGCTACCAGGAGTTACAGTATCCACGCCTGGTCCAGCTTGGCTACCCGGAGTTACAGCGGCCACGCCTGGTCCAGCTTGGCTACCAGGAGTTATAGTATCCACGCCTGGTCCAGCTTGGCTACCAGGGGTTATAGTGGCCACGCCTGGTCCAGTTTGGCTACTAGGAGTTACAGTGGCCACGTCTGGTCCAGCTTGGCTACCAGGAGTTATAGTGGCCACGCCTGGTCCAGCTTGGCTACCAGGGGTTATAGTGGCCACGCCTGGTCCATCTTGGCTACCAGGAGTTATAGTGGCCACGTCTGCTCCAACTTAGCTACCAGGAGTTATAGTATCCACGCCTGGTCCAGCTTGGCTACCAGGAGTTATAGTATCCACACCTGGTCCAGCCTGGATACCAGAAGTTATAGTGGCCACGCCTGGTCCAGCTTGGCTACCAGGAGTTACAGTGGCCACGCCTGGTCCAGCTTGGCTACCAGGAGTTACAGTGGCCACGCCTGGTCCAGCTTGGCTACCAGGAGTTACAGTGGCCACGCCTGGTCCAGCTTGGCTACCAGGAGTTATAGTGGCCACGCCTGGTCCAGTTTGGCTACTAGGAGTTATAGTGGACACGGCTGGTCCAGCTTGGTTACCAGGAGTTATAGTGGCCACGCCTGGTCCAGCTTGGTTACCAGGGGTTATAATGGCCACGCCTGGTCCAGCTTGGCTACCAGGAGTTACAGTATCCACGCCTGGTCCAGCTTGGCTACCAGGGGTTATAGTGGCCACGCCTGGTCCAGTTTGGCTACTAGGAGTTATAGTGGCCACGTCTGGTCCAGCTTGGCTACCAGGAGTTATAGTGGCCACGCCTGGTCCAACTTGGCTACCAGGAGTTATAGTGGCCACGTCTGCTCCAGCTTGGCTACCAGGGGTTATAGTGGCCACGCCTGGTCCAGTTTGGCTACTAGGAGTTATAGTGGCCATGTCTGGTCCAGCTTGGCTACCAGGAGTTACAGTATCCACGCCTGGTCCAGCTTGGCTTCCACGCGTTATAATAGCCACGCTTGGTCCACCTTGGCTACCAAGAATTACAGTTGCCACGCCTGGTCCAGCTGGGCTACCAAGGAGTTATTGTGGCCGCACCTGGTCCAGCTTGGCTACCAGGAGTCATAGTATCCAGGCCTGGTCCAGCTTGGCTACCAGGAGTTATAGTATCCACACCTGGTCCAGCCTGGATACCAGAAGTTATAGTGGCCACGCCTGGTCCAGCTTGGCTACCAGGAGTTACAGTGGCCACGCCTGGTCCAGCTTGGCTACCAGGAGTTATAGTGGCCACGCCTGGTCCAGCTTGGCTACCAGGAGTTATAGTGGCCACGCCTGGTCCAGCTTGGCTACCAGGAGTTATAGTGGCCACGCCTGGTCCAGCTTGACTACCAGGAGTCATATGGGCCACGCCTGGTCCAGCTTGGCTACCAGGAGTTATAGTGGCCACGCCTGGTCCAGCTTGTCTGCCAGGAGTTATAGTGGCCACGCCTGGTCCAGCTTGGCTACCAAGAGTTATAGTGGCCACGCCTGGTCCAGCTTGGCTACCAGGAGTTATAGTGGCCACGCCTGGTCCAGCTTGGCTACAAGGGGTCTTAGAGGCCACGCCTGGTCCAGCTTGGCTACCAGGAGTTATAGTGGCCACGCCTGGTCCAGTTTGGCTACCAGGAGTTACATTGGCCCCGCCTGGTCCAGCTTGGCTACCAGGAGTTATATGGGCCACGCCTGGTCCAGCTTGGCTACCAGGAGTTACAGTGGCCCAGCCTGGTCCAGCTTGGCTACCAAGAGTTATAGTGGCCACGCCTGGTCCAGCTTGGCGACCAGGAGTTATATGGGCCACGCCTTGTCCAGCTTGGCTACCAGGAGTTATAGTGGCCACGCCTGGTCCAGCTTGGCTACCAAGAGTTATAGTGGCCACGCCTGGTCCAGCTTGACTTCCACGAGTTATAATGGCCACGCCTGGTCCAGCTTGGCTACCAGGAGTTATAGTGGCCACGCCTGGTCCAGCTTGGCTACCAGGAGTTATATGGGCCACGCCTGGTCCAGCTTGGCTACCAGGAGTTATAGTGGCCACGCCTGGTCTGGCTTGGCGACCAGGAGTTATAGTGGCCACGCCTGGTCCAGCTTGGCTACCAGGGGTTTTAGTGACCACGCCTGGTCCAGCTTGGCGACCAGGAGTTATAGTGGCCACGCCTGGTCCAGCTTGGCTACCAGGAGTTATATGGGCCACGCCTGGTCCAGCTTGGCTACCAGGAGTTATAATGGCCACGCCTGGTCCAGCTTGGCTACCAAGAGTTATAGTGGCCACGCCTGGTCCAGCTTGGCTACCAGGGGTTATAGTGGCCACGCCTGGTCCAGTTTGGCTACTAGGAGTTATAGTGGCCATGTCTGGTCCAGCTTGGCTACCAGGAGTTACAGTATCCACGCCTGGTCCAGCTTGGCTTCCACGCGTTATAATAGCCACGCTTGGTCCACCTTGGCTACCAAGAATTACAGTTGCCACGCCTGGTCCAGCTGGGCTACCAAGGAGTTATTGTGGCCGCACCTGGTCCAGCTTGGCTACCAGGAGTCATAGTATCCAGGCCTGGTCCAGCTTGGCTACCAGGAGTTATAGTATCCACACCTGGTCCAGCCTGGATACCAGAAGTTATAGTGGCCACGCCTGGTCCAGCTTGGCTACCAGGAGTTACAGTGGCCACGCCTGGTCCAGCTTGGCTACCAGGAGTTATAGTGGCCACGCCTGGTCCAGCTTGGCTACCAGGAGTTATAGTGGCCACGCCTGGTCCAGCTTGGCTACCAGGAGTTATAGTGGCCACGCCTGGTCCAGCTTGACTACCAGGAGTCATATGGGCCACGCCTGGTCCAGCTTGGCTACCAGGAGTTATAGTGGCCACGCCTGGTCCAGCTTGTCTGCCAGGAGTTATAGTGGCCACGCCTGGTCCAGCTTGGCTACCAAGAGTTATAGTGGCCACGCCTGGTCCAGCTTGGCTACCAGGAGTTATAGTGGCCACGCCTGGCCCAGCTTGGCTACAAGGGGTCTTAGAGGCCACGCCTGGTCCAGCTTGGCTACCAGGAGTTATAGTGGCCACGCCTGGTCCAGTTTGGCTACCAGGAGTTACATTGGCCCCGCCTGGTCCAGCTTGGCTACCAGGAGTTATATGGGCCACGCCTGGTCCAGCTTGGCTACCAGGAGTTACAGTGGCCCAGCCTGGTCCAGCTTGGCTACCAAGAGTTATAGTGGCCACGCCTGGTCCAGCTTGGCGACCAGGAGTTATATGGGCCACGCCTTGTCCAGCTTGGCTACCAGGAGTTATAGTGGCCACGCCTGGTCCAGCTTGGCTACCAAGAGTTATAGTGGCCACGCCTGGTCCAGCTTGACTTCCACGAGTTATAATGGCCACGCCTGGTCCAGCTTGGCTACCAGGAGTTATAGTGGCCACGCCTGGTCCAGCTTGGCTACCAGGAGTTATATGGGCCACGCCTGGTCCAGCTTGGCTACCAGGAGTTATAGTGGCCACGCCTGGTCTGGCTTGGCGACCAGGAGTTATAGTGGCCACGCCTGGTCCAGCTTGGCTACCAGGGGTTTTAGTGACCACGCCTGGTCCAGCTTGGCGACCAGGAGTTATAGTGGCCACGCCTGGTCCAGCTTGGCTACCAGGAGTTATATGGGCCACGCCTGGTCCAGCTTGGCTACCAGGAGTTATAATGGCCACGCCTGGTCCAGCTTGGCTACCAAGAGTTATAGTGGCCACGCCTGGTCCAGCTTGGCTACCAGGAGGTATAGTGGCCACGCCTGGTCCAGCTTGGCTACCAGGAGTTATATGGGCCACGCCTGGTCCAGCTTGGCTACCAGGAGTTACAGTGGACACGCCTGGTCCAGCTTGGCTACCAGGAGTTATAGTGGCCACGCCTGGTCCAGCTTGGCTACCAGGAGTTATAGTGGCCACGCCTGGTCCAGCTTGGCTACCAGGAGTTATAGTGGCCACGCCTGGTCCAGCTTGGCTACCAGGAGTTATAGTGGCCACGCCTGGCCTAGCTTGGCGACCAGGAGTTATAGTGGCCACGCCTGGTCCAGCTTGGCTACCTAGAGTTATAGTGGCCACGCCTGGTCCAGCTTGGCTACCAGGAGTTATAGTGGCCACGTCTGGTCCAGCTTGGCTACCAGGAGTCATAGCGGCCAAGCCTGGTCCAGCTTGGCTACCAGGAGTTATAGTGGCCACGCCTGGTCCAGCTTGGCTACCAAGAGTTATAGTGGCCACGTCTGGTCCAGCTTGGCTACCAGGAGTTATAGTGGCCACGCCTGGTCCAGCTTGGCTACCAGGAGTTATTTGGGCCACGCCTGGTCCAGCTTGGCTACCAGGAGTTATAGTGGCCACGCCTGGTCCAGCTTGTCTGCCAGGAGTTATAGTGGCCACGCCTGGTCCAGCTTGGCTACCAAGAGTTATAGTGGCCACGCCTGGTCCAGCTTGGCTACCAGGAGTTATAGTGGCCACGCCTGGTCCAGCTTGGCTACCAGGAGTTACAGTGGACACGCCTGGTCCAGCTTGGTTACCAGGGGTTATAGTGGCCACGCCTGGTCCAGCTTGGCTACCAGGAGTTATAGTGGCCACGCCTGGTCCAGCTTGACTTCCAGGGGTTTTAGTATCCACGCATGGTCCAGCTTGGCTACCAGGAGTTATAGTGGCCACGCCTGGTCCAGCTTGGCTACCAGGAGTTATAGTGGCCACGCCTGGTCCAGCTTGGCTACCAGGAGTTATAGTGGCCACGCCTGGTCCAGCTTGTCTACCAGTAGTTATATGGGCCACGCCTGGTCCAGCTTGGCTACCAGGAGTTATAGTGGCCACGCCTGGTCCAGCTTGGCTACCAGGAGTTATATGGGCCACGCCTGGTCCAGCTTGGCTACCAGGAGTTATAGTGGCCACGCCTGGTCCAGCTTGTCTGCCAGGAGTTATAGTGGCCACGCCTGGTCCAGCTTGGCTACCAAGAGTTATAGTGGCCACGCCTGGTCCAGCTTGGCTACCAGGAGTGATAGTGGCCACGCCTGGTCCAGCTTGGCTACCAGGAGTTATATGGGCCACGCCTGGTCCAGCTTGGCTACCAGGAGTTATAGTGGCCACGCCTGGTCCAGCTTGTCTGCCAGGAGTTATAGTGGCCACGCCTGGTCCAGCTTGCCTACCAAGAGTTATAGTGGCCACGCCTGGTCCAGCTTGGCTACCAGGAGTTATAGTGGCCACGCCTGGTCCAGCTTGGCTACCAGGGGTCTTAGTGGCCAAGCCTGGTCCAGCTTGGCTACCAGGAGTTATAGTGGCCACGCCTGGTCCAGTTTGGCTACCAGGAGTTACATTGGCCCCGCCTGGTCCAGCTTAGCTACCAGGAGTTATATGGGCCACGCCTGGTCCAGCTTGGCTACCAGGAGTTACAGTGGCCACGCCTGGTCCAGCTTGGCTACCAAGAGTTATAGTGGCCACGCCTGGTCTAGCTTGGCGACCAGGAGTTATATGGGCCACGCCTGGTCCAGCTTGGCTACCAGGAGTTATAATGGCCACGCCTGGTCCAGCTTGGCTACCAAGAGTTATAGTGGCCACGCCTGGTCCAGCTTGACTTCCACGAGTTATAATGGCCACGCCTGGTCCAGCTTGGCTACCAGGAGTTATAGTGGCCACGCCTGGTCCAGCTTGGCTACCAGGAGTTATATGGGCCACGCCTGGTCCAGATGGGCTACCAGGGGTTTTAATGGCCACGCCTGGTCCAGCTTGGCTGCCACGAGTCATAGTAGCCACGCCTGGTCCAGCTTGGCTACCTAGAGTTATAGTGGCCACGCCTGGTCCAGCTTGGCTACCAGGAGTTATAGTGGCCACATCTGGTCCAGCTTGGCTACCAGGAGTTATAATGGCCAAGCCTGGTCCAGCTTGGCTACCAGGGGTTTTAGTATCCACGCCTGGTCCAGCTTGGCTACCAAGAGTTATAGTGGCCACGTCTGGTCCAGCTTGGCTACCAGGAGTTATAGTGGCCACGCCTGGTCTGGCTTGGCGACCAGGAGTTATAGTGGCCACGCCTGGTCCAACTTGGCTACCAGGAGTTATAGTGGCCATGCCTGGTCCAGCTTGGCTACCAGGAGTTATATGGGCCACGCCTGGTCCAGCTTGGCTACCAGGAGTTACAGTGGACACGCCTGGTCCAGCTTGGCTACCAGGAGTTATGGTAGCCACGTCTGGTCCAGCTTGGTTACCAGGAGTTATAGTGGCCACGTCTGGTCCAGCTTGGCTACCAGGAGTTATAGTGGACACGCCTGGTCCAGCTTGGCTACCAGGAGTTATAGTGGCCACGCCTGGTCCAGCTTGGCCACCAGGAGTCACATTGGCCACGCCTGGTCCAGCTTGGCTACCAGGAGTTATGGTAGCCACGTCTGGTCCAGCTTGGCTACCTGGAGTTATAGTGGCCACGCCTGGTCCAGCTTGGTTACCAGGAGTTATAGTGGCCACGTCTGGTCCAGCTTGGCTACCAGGAGTTATAGTGACCACGCCTGATCCAGCTTGGCTACCCGGAGTTATAGTGGCCACGTCTGGTCCAGCTTGGCTACCAGAAGTTATAGTGGCCACGCCTGGGACAGCTTGGCTACCAGGAGTTATAGTGGCCACGTCTGGTCCAGCTTGGCTATCAGGAGTTATAGTGGCCACGTCTGGTCCAGCTTGGCTACAAGAAGTTATAGTGGCCACGCCTGGTCCAGCTTGGCTACCAGGAGTTATAGTGGCCACGCCTGGTCCAGCTTGGCTACCACGAGTCATAGTAGCCACGCCTGGTCCAGCTTGGCTACCTAGAGTTATAGTGGCCACGCCTGGTCCAGCTTGGCTACCAGGAGTTATAGTGGCCACTTCTGGTCCAGCTTGGCTACCACGAGTCATAGTGGCCAAGCCTGGTCCAGCTTGGCTACCAGGAGTTATAGTGGCCACGCCTGGTCCAGCTTGGGTACCAAGAGTTATAGTGGCCACGTCTGGTCCAGCTTGGCTACCAGGAGTTATAGTGGCCACGCCTGGTCCAGCTTGGCTACCAGGAGTTATATGGGCCACGCCTGGTCCAGCTTGGCTACCAGGAGTTATAGTGGCCACGCCTGGTCCAGCTTGTCTGCCAGGAGTTATAGTGGCCACGCCTGGTCCAGCTTGGCTACCAAGAGTTATAGTGGCCACGCCTGGTCCAGCTTGGTTACAAGGAGTTATAGTGGCCACGTCTGGTCCAGCTTGGCTACCAGGAGTTATAGTGACCACGCCTGATCCAGCTTGGCTACCCGGAGTTATAGTGGCCACGTCTGGTCCAGCTTGGCTACCAGAAGTTATAGTGGCCTCGCCTGGTCCAGCTTGGCTACCAGGAGTTATAGTGGCCACGCCTGGTCCAGCTTGGCTACCAAGAGTTATAATGGCCACGCCTGGTCCAGCTTGGCTACCAGGAGTTATAGTGGCCACGCCTGGTCCAGCTTGGCTACCAGGAGTTACAGTGGCCACGTCTGGTCCAGCTTGGCTATCAGGAGTTATAGTGGCCACGTCTGGTCCAGCTTGGCTACCAGAAGTTATAGTGGCCACGCCTGGTCCAGCTTGGTTACCAGGAGTTATAGTGGCCACGCCTGGTCCAGCTTGGCTACCAGGAGTTATAATGGCCACGCCTGGTCCAGCTTGGCTACCAGGAGTTATAGTGGCCACGCCTGGTCCAGCTTGGCTACCAGGAGTTATATGGGCCACGCCTGGTCCAGATGGGCTACCAGGGGTTTTAATGGCCACGCCTGGTCCAGCTTGGCTGCCACGAGTCATAGTAGCCACGCCTGGTCCAGCTTGGCTACCTAGAGTTATAGTGGCCACGCCTGGTCCAGCTTGGCTACCAGGAGTTATAGTGGCCACATCTGGTCCAGCTTGGCTACCAGGAGTTATAATGGCCAAGCCTGGTCCAGCTTGGCTACCAGGGGTTTTAGTATCCACGCCTGGTCCAGCTTGGCTACCAAGAGTTATAGTGGCCACGTCTGGTCCAGCTTGGCTACCAGGAGTTATAGTGGCCACGCCTGGTCTGGCTTGGCGACCAGGAGTTATAGTGGCCACGCCTGGTCCAACTTGGCTACCAGGAGTTATAGTGGCCATGCCTGGTCCAGCTTGGCTACCAGGAGTTATATGGGCCACGCCTGGTCCAGCTTGGCTACCAGGAGTTACAGTGGACACGCCTGGTCCAGCTTGGCTACCAGGAGTTATGGTAGCCACGTCTGGTCCAGCTTGGTTACCAGGAGTTATAGTGGCCACGTCTGGTCCAGCTTGGCTACCAGGAGTTATAGTGGACACGCCTGGTCCAGCTTGGCTACCAGGAGTTATAGTGGCCACGCCTGGTCCAGCTTGGCCACCAGGAGTCACATTGGCCACGCCTGGTCCAGCTTGGCTACCAGGAGTTATGGTAGCCACGTCTGGTCCAGCTTGGCTACCTGGAGTTATAGTGGCCACGCCTGGTCCAGCTTGGTTACCAGGAGTTATAGTGGCCACGTCTGGTCCAGCTTGGCTACCAGGAGTTATAGTGACCACGCCTGATCCAGCTTGGCTACCCGGAGTTATAGTGGCCACGTCTGGTCCAGCTTGGCTACCAGAAGTTATAGTGGCCACGCCTGGGACAGCTTGGCTACCAGGAGTTATAGTGGCCACGTCTGGTCCAGCTTGGCTATCAGGAGTTATAGTGGCCACGTCTGGTCCAGCTTGGCTACAAGAAGTTATAGTGGCCACGCCTGGTCCAGCTTGGCTACCAGGAGTTATAGTGGCCACGCCTGGTCCAGCTTGGCTACCACGAGTCATAGTAGCCACGCCTGGTCCAGCTTGGCTACCTAGAGTTATAGTGGCCACGCCTGGTCCAGCTTGGCTACCAGGAGTTATAGTGGCCACTTCTGGTCCAGCTTGGCTACCACGAGTCATAGTGGCCAAGCCTGGTCCAGCTTGGCTACCAGGAGTTATAGTGGCCACGCCTGGTCCAGCTTGGGTACCAAGAGTTATAGTGGCCACGTCTGGTCCAGCTTGGCTACCAGGAGTTATAGTGGCCACGCCTGGTCCAGCTTGGCTACCAGGAGTTATATGGGCCACGCCTGGTCCAGCTTGGCTACCAGGAGTTATAGTGGCCACGCCTGGTCCAGCTTGTCTGCCAGGAGTTATAGTGGCCACGCCTGGTCCAGCTTGGCTACCAAGAGTTATAGTGGCCACGCCTGGTCCAGCTTGGTTACAAGGAGTTATAGTGGCCACGTCTGGTCCAGCTTGGCTACCAGGAGTTATAGTGACCACGCCTGATCCAGCTTGGCTACCCGGAGTTATAGTGGCCACGTCTGGTCCAGCTTGGCTACCAGAAGTTATAGTGGCCTCGCCTGGTCCAGCTTGGCTACCAGGAGTTATAGTGGCCACGCCTGGTCCAGCTTGGCTACCAAGAGTTATAATGGCCACGCCTGGTCCAGCTTGGCTACCAGGAGTTATAGTGGCCACGCCTGGTCCAGCTTGGCTACCAGGAGTTACAGTGGCCACGTCTGGTCCAGCTTGGCTATCAGGAGTTATAGTGGCCACGTCTGGTCCAGCTTGGCTACCAGAAGTTATAGTGGCCACGCCTGGTCCAGCTTGGTTACCAGGAGTTATAGTGGCCACGCCTGGTCCAGCTTGGCTACCAGGAGTTATAGTGGCCACGCCTGGTCCAGCTTGACTTCCAGGGGTTTTAGTATCCACGCATGGTCCAGCTTGGCTACCAGGAGTTATAGTGGCCACGCCTGGTCCAGCTTGGCTACCAGGAGTTATAGTGGCCACGCCTGGTCCAGCTTGGCTACCAGGAGTTATAGTGGCCACGCCTGGTCCATCTTGTCTACCAGGAGTTATATGGGCCACGCCTGGTCCAGCTTGGCTACCAGGAGTTATAGTGGCCACGCCTGGTCCAGCTTGGCTACCAGGAGTTATAGTGGCCACGCCTGGTCCAGCTTGGCTACCAGGAGTTATAGTGGCCACGCCTGGTCCAGCTTGGGTACCAAGAGTTATAGTGGCCACGTCTGGTCCAGCTTGGCTACCAGGAGTTATAGTGGCCACGCCTGGTCCAGCTTGGCTACCAGGAGTTATATGGGCCACGCCTGGTCCAGCTTGGCTACCAGGAGTTATAGTGGCCACGCCTGGTCCAGCTTGTCTGCCAGGAGTTATAGTGGCCACGCCTGGTCCAGCTTGGCTACCAAGAGTTATAGTGGCCACGCCTGGTCCAGCTTGGTTACAAGGAGTTATAGTGGCCACGTCTGGTCCAGCTTGGCTACCAGGACTTATAGTGACCACCCCTGATCCAGCTTGGCTACCCGGAGTTATAGTGGCCACGTCTGGTCCAGCTTGGCTACCAGAAGTTATAGTGGCCACGCCTGGGACAGCTTGGCTACCAGGAGTTATAGTGGCCACGTCTGGTCCAGCTTGGCTATCAGGAGTTATAGTGGCCACGTCTGGTCCAGCTTGGCTACCAGAAGTTATAGTGGCCTCGCCTGGTCCAGCTTGGCTACCAGGAGTTATAGTGGCCACGCCTGGTCCAGCTTGGCTACCACGAGTCATAGTAGCCACGCCTGATCCAGCTTGGCTACCTAGAGTTATAGTGGCCACGTCTGGTCCAGCTTGGCTACCAGGAGTTATAGTGGCCACTTCTGGTCCAGCTTGGCTACCACGAGTCATAGCGGCCAAGCCTGGTCCAGCTTGGCTACCAGGAGTTATAGTGGCCACGCCTGGTCCAGCTTGGCTACCAAGAGTTATAGTGGCCACGTCTGGTCCAGCTTGGCTACCAGGAGTTATAGTGGCCACGCCTGGTCCAGCTTGGCTACCAGGAGTTATATGGGCCACGCCTGTTCCAGCTTGGCTACCAGGAGTTATAGTGGCCACGCCTGGTCCAGCTTGTCTGCCAGGAGTTATAGTGGCCACGCCTGGTCCAGCTTGGCTACCAGGAGTTACAGTGGCCACGTCTGGTCCAGCTTGGCTATCAGGAGTTATAGTGGCCACGTCTGGTCCAGCTTGGCTACCAGAAGTTATAGTGGCCACGCCTGGTCCAGCTTGGTTACCAGGAGTTATAGTGGCCACGCCTGGTCCAGCTTGGCTACCAGGAGATATAGTGGCCACGCCTGGTCCAGCTTGACTTCCAGGGGTTTTAGTATCCACGCATGGTCCAGCTTGGCTACCAGGAGTTATAGTGGCCACGCCTGGTCCAGCTTGGCTACCAGGAGTTATAGTGGCCACGCCTGGTCCAGCTTGGCTACCAGGAGTTATAGTGGCCACGCCTGGTCCATCTTGTCTACCAGGAGTTATATGGGCCACGCCTGGTCCAGCTTGGCTACCAGGAGCTATAGTGGCCACGCCTGGTCCAGCTTGGCTACCAGGAGTTATATGGGCCACGCCTGGTCCAGCTTGGCTACCAGGAGTGATAGTGGCCACGCCTGGTCCAGCTTGGCTACCAGGGGTCTTAGTGGCCACGCCTGGTCCAGCTTGGCTACCAGGAGTTATAGTGGCCACGCCTGGTCCAGTTTGGCTACCAGGAGTTACATTGGCCACGCCTGGTCCAGCTTGGCGACCAGGAGTTATAGTGGCCACGCCTGGTCCAGCTTGGTTACAAGGAGTTATAGTGGCCACGTCTGGTCCAGCTTGGCTACCAGGACTTATAGTGACCACCCCTGATCCAGCTTGGCTACCCGGAGTTATAGTGGCCACGTCTGGTCCAGCTTGGCTACCAGAAGTTATAGTGGCCACGCCTGGGACAGCTTGGCTACCAGGAGTTATAGTGGCCACGTCTGGTCCAGCTTGGCTATCAGGAGTTATAGTGGCCACGTCTGGTCCAGCTTGGCTACCAGAAGTTATAGTGGCCTCGCCTGGTCCAGCTTGGCTACCAGGAGTTATAGTGGCCACGCCTGGTCCAGCTTGGCTACCACGAGTCATAGTAGCCACGCCTGATCCAGCTTGGCTACCTAGAGTTATAGTGGCCACGCCTGGTCCAGCTTGGCTACCAGGAGTTATAGTGGCCACTTCTGGTCCAGCTTGGCTACCACGAGTCATAGCGGCCAAGCCTGGTCCAGCTTGGCTACCAGGAGTTATAGTGGCCACGCCTGGTCCAGCTTGGCTACCAAGAGTTATAGTGGCCACGTCTGGTCCAGCTTGGCTACCAGGAGTTATAGTGGCCACGCCTGGTCCAGCTTGGCTACGAGGAGTTATATGGGCCACGCCTGTTCCAGCTTGGCTACCAGGAGTTATAGTGGCCACGCCTGGTCCAGCTTGTCTGCCAGGAGTTATAGTGGCCACGCCTGGTCCAGCTTGGCTACCAAGAGTTATAATGGCCACGCCTGGTCCAGCTTGGCTACCAGGAGTTATAGTGGCCACGCCTAGTCCAGCTTGGCTACCAGGAGTTACAGTGGCCACGTCTGGTCCAGCTTGGCTATCAGGAGTTATAGTGGCCACGTCTGGTCCAGCTTGGCTACCAGAAGTTATAGTGGCCACGCCTGGTCCAGCTTGGTTACCAGGAGTTATAGTGGCCACGCCTGGTCCAGCTTGGCTACCAGGAGTTATAGTGGCCACGCCTGGTCCAGCTTGACTTCCAGGGGTTTTAGTATCCACGCATGGTCCAGCTTGGCTACCAGGAGTTATAGTGGCCACGCCTGGTCCAGCTTGGCTACCAGGAGTTATAGAGGCCACGCCTGGTCCAGCTTGGCTACCAGGAGTTATAGTGGCCACGCCTGGTCCATCTTGTCTACCAGGAGTTATATGGGCCACGCCTGGTCCAGCTTGGCTACCAGGAGCTATAGTGGCCACGCCTGGTCCAGCTTGGCTACCAGGAGTTATATGGGCCACGCCTGGTCCAGCTTGGCTACCAGGAGTGATAGTGGCCACGCCTGGTCCAGCTTGGCTACCAGGGGTCTTAGTGGCCACGCCTGGTCCAGCTTGGCTACCAGGAGTTATAGTGGCCACGCCTGGTCGAGTTTGGCTACCAGGAGTTACATTGGCCACGCCTGGTCCAGCTTGGCGACCAGGAGTTATAGTGGCCACGCCTGGTCCAGCTTGGCTACCAGGAGTTATAGTAACCACGCCTGGTCCAGCTTGGCTACCAAGAGTTATAGTGGCCACGCCTGGTCCAGCTTGACTTCCAGGAGTGATAATGGCCACGCCTGGTCCAGCTTGGCTACCAGGAGTTATAGTGGCCACGCCTGGTCCCGCCTGGCTACCAGGAGTTATAGTGGCCACGCCTGGCCTAGCTTGGCGACCAGGAGTTATAGTGGCCACGCCTGGTCCAGCTTGGCTACCAGGAGTTATAGTGGCCACGCCTGGTCCAGCTTGGCTACCAGGAGTTATATGGGCCACGCCTGGTCCAGCTTGGCTACCAGGAGTTATAGTGGACACGCCTGGTCCAGCTTGGCTACCAGGAGTTATAGTGGCCACGCCTGGTCCAGCTTGGCTACCAGGAGTTATATGGGCCACGCCTGGTCCAGCTTGGCTACCAGGAGTTATAGTGGCCACGCCTGGTCCAGCTTGGCTACCAGGAGTTATAGTGGCCACGCCTGGTCCAGCTTGGCTACCACGAGTCATAGTAGCCACGCTTGGTCCAGCTTGGCTACCTAGAGTTATAGTGGCCACGCCTGGTCCAGCTTGGCTACCAGGAGTTATAGTGGCCACTTCTGGTCCAGCTTGGCTACCACGAGTCATAGCGGCCAAGCCTGGTCCAGCTTGGCTACCAGGAGTTATAGTGGCCACGCCTGGTCCAGCTTGGCTACCAAGAGTTATAGTGGCCACGTCTGGTCCCGCTTGGCTACCAGGAGTTATAGTGGCCACGCCTGGTCCAGCTTGGCTACCAGGAGTTATATGGGCCACGCCTGGTCCAGCTTGGCTACCAGGAGTTATAGTGGCCACGCCTGGTCCAGCTTGTCTGCCAGGAGTTATAGTGGCCACGCCTGGTCCAGCTTGGCTACCAAGAGTTATAGTGGCCACGCCTGGTCCAGCTTGGCTACCAGGAGTTATAGTGGCCACGCCTGGTCCAGCTTGGCTACCAGGAGTTACAGTGGCCACGTCTGGTCCAGCTTGGCTACCAGGGGTTATAGTGGCCACTTGGTCCAGCTTGGCTACCAGGAGTTACAGTATCCACGCCTGGTCCAGCTTGGCTACCCGGAGTTACAGCGGCCACGCCTGGTCCAGCTTGGCTACCAGGAGTTATAGTATCCACGCCTGGTCCAGCTTTTCTACCAGGAGTTAGAGTTGCCACGCCTGGTCCAACTTGGCTACCAGGAGTTACAGTGGCCACGCGTGGTCCAGCTAGGCTACCAGGAGTTACAGTATCCAGGCCTGGTCCAGCTTGGCTACCAGGAGTCATAGTGGCCACACCTGGTCCAGCTTGGCTACCAGAAGTTATAGTGGCCACGCCCGGTCCAGCTTGGTTACCAGGGGTTATAATGGCCACGCCTGGTCCACCTTGGCTACCAGGGGTTATAGTGGCCGCGTCTGGTCCAGCTTGGCTACCAGGAGATATAGTGGCTACGACTGGTCCAGCTTGATTACCAGGAGTTATAGTGGGCACGCCTGGTCCAGCTTGGCTACCAGGAGTTATAGTGGACACGCCTGGTCCAGCTTGGCTACCAGGGGTTATAGTGGCCACGCCTGGTCCAGCTCGGCTACCAGGAGTTACAGTATCCACGCCTGGTCCAGCTTGGCTACCCGGAGTTACAGCGGCCACGCCTGGTCCAGCTTGGCTACCAGGAGTTATAGTATCCACGCCTGGTCGAGCTTGGCTACCAGGGGTTATAGTGGCCACGCCTGGTCCAGTTTGGCTACTAGGAGTTACAGTGGCCACGTCTGGTCCAGCTTGGCTACCAGGAGTTATAGTGGCCACGCCTGGTCCAGCTTGGCTACCAGGGGTTATAGTGGCCACGCCTGGTCCAGCTTGGCTACCAGGAGTTATAGTGGCCACGTCTGCTCCAACTTAGCTACCAGGAGTTATAGTATCCACGCCTGGTCCAGCTTGGCTACCAGGAGTTATAGTATCCACACCTGGTCCAGCCTGGATACCAGAAGTTATAGTGGCCACGCCTGGTCCAGCTTGGCTACCAGGAGTTACAGTGGCCACGCCTGGTCCAGCTTGGCTACCAGGAGTTACAGTGGCCACGCCTGGTCCAGCTTGGCTACCAGGAGTTACAGTGGCCACGCCTGGTCCAGCTTGGCTACCAGGAGTTATAGTGGCCACGCCTGGTCCAGTTTGGCTACTAGGAGTTATAGTGGACACGGCTGGTCCAGCTTGGTTACCAGGAGTTATAGTGGCCACGCCTGGTCCAGCTTGGTTACCAGGGGTTATAATGGCCACGCCTGGTCCAGCTTGGCTACCAGGAGTTACAGTATCCACGCCTGGTCCAGCTTGGCTACCAGGGGTTATAGTGGCCACGCCTGGTCCAGTTTGGCTACTAGGAGTTATAGTGGCCACGTCTGGTCCAGCTTGGCTACCAGGAGTTATAGTGGCCACGCCTGGTCCAACTTGGCTACCAGGAGTTATAGTGGCCACGTCTGCTCCAGCTTGGCTACCAGGGGTTATAGTGGCCACGCCTGGTCCAGTTTGGCTACTAGGAGTTATAGTGGCCATGTCTGGTCCAGCTTGGCTACCAGGAGTTACAGTATCCACGCCTGGTCCAGCTTGGCTTCCACGCGTTATAATAGCCACGCTCGGTCCACCTTGGCTACCAAGAATTACAGTTGCCACGCCTGGTCCAGCTGGGCTACCAAGGAGTTATTGTGGCCGCACCTGGTCCAGCTTGGCTACCAGGAGTCATAGTATCCAGGCCTGGTCCAGCTTGGCTACCAGGAGTTATAGTATCCACACCTGGTCCAGCCTGGATACCAGAAGTTATAGTGGCCACGCCTGGTCCAGCTTGGCTACCAGGAGTTACAGTGGCCACGCCTGGTCCAGCTTGGCTACCAGGAGTTATAGTGGCCACGCCTGGTCCAGCTTGGCTACCAGGAGTTATAGTGGCCACGCCTGGTCCAGCTTGGTTACCAGGAGTTATAGTGGCCACGCCTGGTCCAGCTTGACTACCAGGAGTCATATGGGCCACGCCTGGTCCAGCTTGGCTACCAGGAGTTATAGTGGCCACGCCTGGTCCAGCTTGTCTGCCAGGAGTTATAGTGGCCACGCCTGGTCCAGCTTGGCTACCAAGAGTTATAGTGGCCACGCCTGGTCCAGCTTGGCTACCAGGAGTTATAGTGGCCACGCCTGGTCCAGCTTGGCTACAAGGGGTCTTAGAGGCCACGCCTGGTCCAGCTTGGCTACCAGGAGTTATAGTGGCCACGCCTGGTCCAGTTTGGCTACCAGGAGTTACATTGGCCCCGCCTGGTCCAGCTTGGCTACCAGGAGTTATATGGGCCACGCCTGGTCCAGCTTGGCTACCAGGAGTTACAGTGGCCCCGCCTGGTCCAGCTTGGCTACCAAGAGTTATAGTGGCCACGCCTGGTCCAGCTTGGCGACCAGGAGTTATATGGGCCACGCCTTGTCCAGCTTGGCTACCAGGAGTTATAGTGGCCACGCCTGGTCCAGCTTGGCTACCAAGAGTTATAGTGGCCACGCCTGGTCCAGCTTGACTTCCACGAGTTATAATGGCCACGCCTGGTCCAGCTTGGCTACCAGGAGTTATAGTGGCCACGCCTGGTCCAGCTTGGCTACCAGGAGTTATATGGGCCACGCCTGGTCCAGCTTGGCTACCAGGAGTTATAGTGGCCACGCCTGGTCTGGCTTGGCGACCAGGAGTTATAGTGGCCACGCCTGGTCCAGCTTGGCTACCAGGGGTTTTAGTGACCACGCCTGGTCCAGCTTGGCGACCAGGAGTTATAGTGGCCACGCCTGGTCCAGCTTGGCTACCAGGAGTTATATGGGCCACGCCTGGTCCAGCTTGGCTACCAGGAGTTATAGTGGCCACGCCTGGCCTAGCTTGGCGACCAGGAGTTATAGTGGCCACGCCTGGTCCAGCTTGGCTACCAGGAGGTATAGTGGCCACGCCTGGTCCAGCTTGGCTACCAGGAGTTATATGGGCCACGCCTGGTCCAGCTTGGCTACCAGGAGTTACAGTGGACACGCCTGGTCCAGCTTGGCTACCAGGAGTTATAGTGGCCACGCCTGGTCCAGCTTGGCTACCAGGAGTTATAGTAGCCACGCCTGGTCCAGCTTGGCTACCAGGAGTTATAGTGGCCACGCCTGGTCCAGCTTGGCTACCAGGAGTTATAGTGGCCACGCCTGGCCTAGCTTGGCGACCAGGAGTTATAGTGGCCACGCCTGGTCCAGCTTGGCTACCAGGAGTTATAGTGGCCACGCCTGGTCCAGCTTGGCCACCAGGAGTTACATTGGCCACGCCTTGTCCAGCTTGGCTACCAGGAGTTATGGTAGCCACGTCTGGTCCAGCTTGGCTACCAGGAGTTATAGTGGCCACGCCTGGTCCAGCTTGGTTAACAGGAGTTATAGTGGCCACGTCTGGTCCAGCTTGGCTACCAGGAGTTATAGTGACCACGCCTGATCCAGCTTGGCTACCCGGAGTTATAGTGGCCACGTCTGGTCCAGCTTGGCTACCAGAAGTTATAGTGGCCACGCCTGGGACAGCTTGGCTACCAGGAGTTATAGTGGCCACGTCTGGTCCAGCTTGGCTATCAGGAGTTATAGTGGCCACGTCTGGTCCAGCTTGGCTACCAGAAGTTATAGTGGCCACGCCTGGTCCAGCTTGGCTACCAGGAGTTATAGTGGCCACGCCTGGTCCAGCTTGGCTACCACGAGTCATAGTAGCCACGCCTGGTTCAGCTTGGCTACCTAGAGTTATAGTGGCCACGCCTGGTCCAGCTTGGCTACCAGGAGTTATAGTGGCCACGTCTGGTCCAGCTTGGCTACCAGGAGTCATAGCGGCCAAGCCTGGTCCAGCTTGGCTACCAGGAGTTATAGTGGCCACGCCTGGTCCAGCTTGGCTACCAAGAGTTATAGTGGCCACGTCTGGTCCAGCTTGGCTACCAGGAGTTATAGTGGCCACGCCTGGTCCAGCTTGGCTACCAGGAGTTATTTGGGCCACGCCTGGTCCAGCTTGGCTACCAGGAGTTATAGTGGCCACGCCTGGTCCAGCTTGTCTGCCAGGAGTTATAGTGGCCACGCCTGGTCCAGCTTGGCTACCAAGAGTTATAGTGGCCACGCCTGGTCCAGCTTGGCTACCAGGAGTTATAGTGGCCACGCCTGGTCCAGCTTGGCTACCAGGAGTTACAGTGGACACGCCTGGTCCAGCTTGGTTACCAGGGGTTATAGTGGCCACGCCTGGTCCAGCTTGGCTACCAGGAGTTATAGTGGCCACGCCTGGTCCAGCTTGACTTCCAGGGGTTTTAGTATCCACGCATGGTCCAGCTTGGCTACCAGGAGTTATAGTGGCCACGCCTGGTCCAGCTTGGCTACCAGGAGTTATAGTGGCCACGCCTGGTCCAGCTTGGCTACCAGGAGTTATAGTGGCCACGCCTGGTCCAGCTTGTCTACCAGTAGTTATATGGGCCACGCCTGGTCCAGCTTGGCTACCAGGAGTTATAGTGGCCACGCCTGGTCCAGCTTGGCTACCAGGAGTTATATGGGCCACGCCTGGTCCAGCTTGGCTACCAGGAGTTATAGTGGCCACGCCTGGTCCAGCTTGTCTGCCAGGAGTTATAGTGGCCACGCCTGGTCCAGCTTGGCTACCAAGAGTTATAGTGGCCACGCCTGGTCCAGCTTGGCTACCAGGAGTGATAGTGGCCACGCCTGGTCCAGCTTGGCTACCAGGAGTTATATGGGCCACGCCTGGTCCAGCTTGGCTACCAGGAGTTATAGTGGCCACGCCTGGTCCAGCTTGTCTGCCAGGAGTTATAGTGGCCACGCCTGGTCCAGCTTGCCTACCAAGAGTTATAGTGGCCACGCCTGGTCCAGCTTGGCTACCAGGAGTTATAGTGGCCACGCCTGGTCCAGCTTGGCTACCAGGGGTCTTAGTGGCCAAGCCTGGTCCAGCTTGGCTACCAGGAGTTATAGTGGCCACGCCTGGTCCAGTTTGGCTACCAGGAGTTACATTGGCCCCGCCTGGTCCAGCTTGGCTACCAGGAGTTATATGGGCCACGCCTGGTCCAGCTTGGCTACCAGGAGTTACAGTGGCCACGCCTGGTCCAGCTTGGCTACCAAGAGTTATAGTGGCCACGCCTGGTCTAGCTTGGCGACCAGGAGTTATATGGGCCACGCCTGGTCCAGCTTGGCTACCAGGAGTTATAATGGCCACGCCTGGTCCAGCTTGGCTACCAAGAGTTATAGTGGCCACGCCTGGTCCAGCTTGACTTCCACGAGTTATAATGGCCACGCCTGGTCCAGCTTGGCTACCAGGAGTTATAGTGGCCACGCCTGGTCCAGCTTGGCTACCAGGAGTTATATGGGCCACGCCTGGTCCAGATGGGCTACCAGGGGTTTTAATGGCCACGCCTGGTCCAGCTTGGCTGCCACGAGTCATAGTAGCCACGCCTGGTCCAGCTTGGCTACCTAGAGTTATAGTGGCCACGCCTGGTCCAGCTTGGCTACCAGGAGTTATAGTGGCCACATCTGGTCCAGCTTGGCTACCAGGAGTTATAATGGCCAAGCCTGGTCCAGCTTGGCTACCAGGGGTTTTAGTATCCACGCCTGGTCCAGCTTGGCTACCAAGAGTTATAGTGGCCACGTCTGGTCCAGCTTGGCTACCAGGAGTTATAGTGGCCACGCCTGGTCTGGCTTGGCGACCAGGAGTTATAGTGGCCACGCCTGGTCCAACTTGGCTACCAGGAGTTATAGTGGCCATGCCTGGTCCAGCTTGGCTACCAGGAGTTATATGGGCCACGCCTGGTCCAGCTTGGCTACCAGGAGTTACAGTGGACACGCCTGGTCCAGCTTGGCTACCAGGAGTTATGGTAGCCACGTCTGGTCCAGCTTGGTTACCAGGAGTTATAGTGGCCACGTCTGGTCCAGCTTGGCTACCAGGAGTTATAGTGGACACGCCTGGTCCAGCTTGGCTACCAGGAGTTATAGTGGCCACGCCTGGTCCAGCTTGGCCACCAGGAGTCACATTGGCCACGCCTGGTCCAGCTTGGCTACCAGGAGTTATGGTAGCCACGTCTGGTCCAGCTTGGCTACCTGGAGTTATAGTGGCCACGCCTGGTCCAGCTTGGTTACCAGGAGTTATAGTGGCCACGTCTGGTCCAGCTTGGCTACCAGGAGTTATAGTGACCACGCCTGATCCAGCTTGGCTACCCGGAGTTATAGTGACCACGTCTGGTCCAGCTTGGCTACCAGAAGTTATAGTGGCCACGCCTGGGACAGCTTGGCTACCAGGAGTTATAGTGGCCACGTCTGGTCCAGCTTGGCTATCAGGAGTTATAGTGGCCACGTCTGGTCCAGCTTGGCTACAAGAAGTTATAGTGGCCACGCCTGGTCCAGCTTGGCTACCAGGAGTTATAGTGGCCACGCCTGGTCCAGCTTGGCTACCACGAGTCATAGTAGCCACGCCTGGTCCAGCTTGGCTACCTAGAGTTATAGTGGCCACGCCTGGTCCAGCTTGGCTACCAGGAGTTATAGTGGCCACTTCTGGTCCAGCTTGGCTACCACGAGTCATAGCGGCCAAGCCTGGTCCAGCTTGGCTACCAGGAGTTATAGTGGCCACGCCTGGTCCAGCTTGGCTACCAAGAGTTATAGTGGCCACGTCTGGTCCAGCTTGGCTACCAGGAGTTATAGTGGCCACGCCTGGTCCAGCTTGGCTACCAGGAGTTATATGGGCCACGCCTGGTCCAGCTTGGCTACCAGGAGTTATAGTGGCCACGCCTGGTCCAGCTTGTCTGCCAGGAGTTATAGTGGCCACGCCTGGTCCAGCTTGGCTACCAAGAGTTATAGTGGCCACGCCTGGTCCAGCTTGGTTACAAGGAGTTATAGTGGCCACGTCTGGTCCAGCTTGGCTACCAGGAGTTATAGTGACCACGCCTGATCCAGCTTGGCTACCCGGAGTTATAGTGGCCACGTCTGGTCCAGCTTGGCTACCAGAAGTTATAGTGGCCTCGCCTGGTCCAGCTTGGCTACCAGGAGTTATAGTGGCCACGCCTGGTCCAGCTTGGCTACCAAGAGTTATAATGGCCACGCCTGGTCCAGCTTGGCTACCAGGAGTTATAGTGGCCACGCCTGGTCCAGCTTGGCTACCAGGAGTTACAGTGGCCACGTCTGGTCCAGCTTGGCTATCAGGAGTTATAGTGGCCACGTCTGGTCCAGCTTGGCTACCAGAAGTTATAGTGGCCACGCCTGGTCCAGCTTGGTTACCAGGAGTTATAGTGGCCACGCCTGGTCCAGCTTGGCTACCAGGAGTTATAGTGGCCACGCCTGGTCCAGCTTGACTTCCAGGGGTTTTAGTATCCACGCATGGTCCAGCTTGGCTACCAGGAGTTATAGTGGCCACGCCTGGTCCAGCTTGGCTACCAGGAGTTATAGTGGCCACGCCTGGTCCAGCTTGGCTACCAGGAGTTATAGTGGCCACGCCTGGTCCATCTTGTCTACCAGGAGTTATATGGGCCACGCCTGGTCCAGCTTGGCTACCAGGAGTTATAGTGGCCACGCCTGGTCCAGCTTGGCTACCAGGAGTTATAGTGGCCACGCCTGGTCCAGCTTGGCTACCAGGAGTTATAGTGGCCACGCCTGGTCCAGCTTGGGTACCAAGAGTTATAGTGGCCACGTCTGGTCCAGCTTGGCTACCAGGAGTTATAGTGGCCACGCCTGGTCCAGCTTGGCTACCAGGAGTTATATGGGCCACGCCTGGTCCAGCTTGGCTACCAGGAGTTATAGTGGCCACGCCTGGTCCAGCTTGTCTGCCAGGAGTTATAGTGGCCACGCCTGGTCCAGCTTGGCTACCAAGAGTTATAGTGGCCACGCCTGGTCCAGCTTGGTTACAAGGAGTTATAGTGGCCACGTCTGGTCCAGCTTGGCTACCAGGACTTATAGTGACCACCCCTGATCCAGCTTGGCTACCCGGAGTTATAGTGGCCACGTCTGGTCCAGCTTGGCTACCAGAAGTTATAGTGGCCACGCCTGGGACAGCTTGGCTACCAGGAGTTATAGTGGCCACGTCTGGTCCAGCTTGGCTATCAGGAGTTATAGTGGCCACGTCTGGTCCAGCTTGGCTACCAGAAGTTATAGTGGCCTCGCCTGGTCCAGCTTGGCTACCAGGAGTTATAGTGGCCACGCCTGGTCCAGCTTGGCTACCACGAGTCATAGTAGCCACGCCTGATCCAGCTTGGCTACCTAGAGTTATAGTGGCCACGCCTGGTCCAGCTTGGCTACCAGGAGTTATAGTGGCCACTTCTGGTCCAGCTTGGCTACCACGAGTCATAGCGGCCAAGCCTGGTCCAGCTTGGCTACCAGGAGTTATAGTGGCCACGCCTGGTCCAGCTTGGCTACCAAGAGTTATAGTGGCCACGTCTGGTCCAGCTTGGCTACCAGGAGTTATAGTGGCCACGCCTGGTCCAGCTTGGCTACCAAGAGTTATATGGGCCACGCCTGTTCCAGCTTGGCTACCAGGAGTTATAGTGGCCACGCCTGGTCCAGCTTGTCTGCCAGGAGTTATAGTGGCCACGCCTGGTCCAGCTTGGCTACCAAGAGTTATAATGGCCACGCCTGGTCCAGCTTGGCTACCAGGAGTTATAGTGACCACGCCTAGTCCAGCTTGGCTACCAGGAGTTACAGTGGCCACGTCTGGTCCAGCTTGGCTATCAGGAGTTATAGTGGCCACGTCTGGTCCAGCTTGGCTACCAGAAGTTATAGTGGCCACGCCTGGTCCAGCTTGGTTACCAGGAGTTATAGTGGCCACGCCTGGTCCAGCTTGGCTACCAGGAGATATAGTGGCCACGCCTGGTCCAGCTTGACTTCCAGGGGTTTTAGTATCCACGCATGGTCCAGCTTGGCTACCAGGAGTTATAGTGGCCACGCCTGGTCCAGCTTGGCTACCAGGAGTTATAGTGGCCACGCCTGGTCCAGCTTGGCTACCAGGAGTTATAGTGGCCACGCCTGGTCCATCTTGTCTACCAGGAGTTATATGGGCCACGCCTGGTCCAGCTTGGCTACCAGGAGCTATAGTGGCCACGCCTGGTCCAGCTTGGCTACCAGGAGTTATATGGGCCACGCCTGGTCCAGCTTGGCTACCAGGAGTGATAGTGGCCACGCCTGGTCCAGCTTGGCTACCAGGGGTCTTAGTGGCCACGCCTGGTCCAGCTTGGCTACCAGGAGTTATAGTGGCCACGCCTGGTCCAGTTTGGCTACCAGGAGTTACATTGGCCACGCCTGGTCCAGCTTGGCGACCAGGAGTTATAGTGGCCACGCCTGGTCCAGCTTGGTTACAAGGAGTTATAGTGGCCACGTCTGGTCCAGCTTGGCTACCAGGACTTATAGTGACCACCCCTGATCCAGCTTGGCTACCCGGAGTTATAGTGGCCACGTCTGGTCCAGCTTGGCTACCAGAAGTTATAGTGGCCACGCCTGGGACAGCTTGGCTACCAGGAGTTATAGTGGCCACGTCTGGTCCAGTTTGGCTATCAGGAGTTATAGTGGCCACGTCTGGTCCAGCTTGGCTACCAGAAGTTATAGTGGCCACGCCTGGTCCAGCTTGGCTACCACGAGTCATAGTAGCCACGCCTGATCCAGCTTGGCTACCTAGAGTTATAGTGGCCACGCCTGGTCCAGCTTGGCTACCAGGAGTTATAGTGGCCACTTCTGGTCCAGCTTGGCTACCACGAATCATAGCGGCCAAGCCTGGTCCAGCTTGGCTACCAGGAGTTATAGTGGCCACGCCTGGTCCAGCTTGGCTACCAAGAGTTATAGTGGCCACGTCTGGTCCAGCTTGGCTACCAGGAGTTATAGTGGCCACGCCTGGTCCAGCTTGGCTACCAGGAGTTATATGGGCCACGCCTGTTCCAGCTTGGCTACCAGGAGTTATAGTGGCCACGCCTGGTCCAGCTTGTCTGCCAGGAGTTATAGTGGCCACGCCTGGTCCAGCTTGGCTACCAAGAGTTATAATGGCCACGCCTGGTCCAGCTTGGCTACCAGGAGTTATAGTGGCCACGCCTAGTCCAGCTTGGCTACCAGGAGTTACAGTGGCCACGTCTGGTCCAGCTTGGCTATCAGGAGTTATAGTGGCTACGTCTGGTCCAGCTTGGCTACCAGAAGTTATAGTGGCCACGCCTGGTCCAGCTTGGTTACCAGGAGTTATAGTGGCCACGCCTGGTCCAGCTTGGCTATCAGGAGTTATAGTGGCCACGCCTGGTCCAGCTTGACTTCCAGGGGTTTTAGTATCCACGCATGGTCCAGCTTGGCTACCAGGAGTTATAGTGGCCACGCCTGGTCCAGCTTGGCTACCAGGAGTTATAGTGGCCACGCCTGGTCCAGCTTGGCTACCAGGAGTTATAGTGGCCACGCCTGGTCCATCTTGTCTACCAGGAGTTATATGGGCCACGCCTGGTCCAGCTTGGCTACCAGGAGCTATAGTGGCCACGCCTGGTCCAGCTTGGCTACCAGGAGTTATATGGGCCACGCCTGGTCCAGCTTGGCTACCAGGAGTGATAGTGGCCACGCCTGGTCCAGCTTGGCTACCAGGGGTCTTAGTGGCCACGCCTGGTCCAGCTTGGCTACCAGGAGTTATAGTGGCCACGCCTGGTCGAGTTTGGCTACCAGGAGTTACATTGGCCACGCCTGGTCCAGCTTGGCGACCAGGAGTTATAGTGGCCACGCCTGGTCCAGCTTGGCTACCAGGAGTTATAGTAACCACGCCTGGTCCAGCTTGGCTACCAAGAGTTATAGTGGCCACGCCTGGTCCAGCTTGACTTCCAGGAGTGATAATGGCCACGCCTGGTCCAGCTTGGCTACCAGGAGTTATAGTGGCCACGCCTGGTCCCGCCTGGCTACCAGGAGTTATAGTGGCCACGCCTGGCCTAGCTTGGCGACCAGGAGTTATAGTGGCCACGCCTGGTCCAGCTTGGCTACCAGGAGTTATAGTGGCCACGCCTGGTCCAGCTTGGCTACCAGGAGTTATATGGGCCACGCCTGGTCCAGCTTGGCTACCAGGAGTTATAGTGGACACGCCTGGTCCAGCTTGGCTACCAGGAGTTATAGTGGCCACGCCTGGTCCAGCTTGGCTACCAGGAGTTATATGGGCCACGCCTGGTCCAGCTTGGCTACCAGGAGTTATAGTGGCCACGCCTGGTCCAGCTTGGCTACCAGGAGTTATAGTGGCCACGCCTGGTCCAGCTTGGCTACCACGAGTCATAGTAGCCACGCTTGGTCCAGCTTGGCTACCTAGAGTTATAGTGGCCACGCCTGGTCCAGCTTGGCTACCAGGAGTTATAGTGGCCACTTCTGGTCCAGCTTGGCTACCACGAGTCATAGCGGCCAAGCCTGGTCCAGCTTGGCTACCAGGAGTTATAGTGGCCACGCCTGGTCCAGCTTGGCTACCAAGAGTTATAGTGGCCACGTCTGGTCCAGCTTGGCTACCAGGAGTTATAGTGGCCACGCCTGGTCCAGCTTGGCTACCAGGAGTTATATGGGCCACGCCTGGTCCAGCTTGGCTACCAGGAGTTATAGTGGCCACGCCTGGTCCAGCTTGTCTGCCAGGAGTTATATTGGCCACGCCTGGTCCAGCTTGGCTACCAAGAGTTATAGTGGCCACGCCTGGTCCAGCTTGGCTACCAGGAGTTATAGTGGCCACGCCTGGTCCAGCTTGGCTACCAGGAGTTACAGTGGCCACGTCTGGTCCAGCTTGGCTATCAGGAGTTATAGTGGCCACGTCTGGTCCAGCTTGGCTACCAGAAGTTATAGTGGCCACGCCTGGTCCAGCTTGGTTACCAGGAGTTATAGTGGCCACGCCTGGTCCAGCTTGGCTACCAGGAGTTATAGTGGCCACGCCTGGTCCAGCTTGACTTCCAGGGGTTTTAGTATCCACGCATGGTCCAGCTTGGCTACCAGGAGTTATAGTGGCCACGCCTGGTCCAGCTTGGCTACCAGGAGTTATAGTGGCCACGCCTGGTCCAGCTTGGCTACCAGGAGTTATAGTGGCCACGCCTGGTCCAGCTTGTCTACCAGGAGTTATATGGGCCACGCCTGGTCCAGCTTGGCTACCAGGAGTTATAGTGGCCACGCCTGGTCCAGCTTGGCTACCAGGAGTTATATGGGCCACGCCTGGTCCAGCTTGGCTACCAGCAGTTTTAGTGGCCACGCCTGGTCCAGCTTGGCTACCAGGAGTTATAGTGGCCACGCCTGGTCCAGCTTGGCTACCACGAGTCATAGTAGCCACGCCTGGTCCAGCTTGGCTACCTAGAGTTATAGTGGCCACGCCTGGTCCAGCTTGGCTACCAGGAGTTATAGTGGCCACTTCTGGTCCAGCTTGGCTACCACGAGTCATAGCGGCCAAGCCTGGTCCAGCTTGGCTACCAGGAGTTATAGTGGCCACGCCTGGTCCAGCTTGGCTACCAGGGGTCTTAGTGGCCACGCCTGGTCCAGCTTGGCTACCAGGAGTTATAGTGGCCACGCCTGGTCCAGTTTGGCTACCAGGAGTTACATTGGCCACGCCTGGTCCAGCTTGGCGACCAGGAGTTATAGTGGCCACGCCTGGTCCAGCTTGGCTACCAGGAGTTATAGTAACCACGCCTGGTCCAGCTTGGCTACCAAGAGTTATAGTGGCCACGCCTGGTCCAGCTTGACTTCCAGGAGTGATAATGGCCACGCCTGGTCCAGCTTGGCTACCAGGAGTTATAGTGGCCACGCCTGGTCCCGCCTGGCTACCAGGAGTTATAGTGGCCACGCCTGGCCTAGCTTGGCGACCAGGAGTTATAGTGGCCACGCCTGGTCCAGCTTGGCTACCAGGAGTTATAGTGGCCACGCCTGGTCCAGCTTGGCTACCAGGAGTTATATGGGCCACGCCTGGTCCAGCTTGGCTACCAGGAGTTATAGTGGACACGCCTGGTCCAGCTTGGCTACCAGGAGTTATAGTGGCCACGCCTGGTCCAGCTTGGCTACCAGGAGTTATATGGGCCACGCCTGGTCCAGCTTGGCTACCAGGAGTTATAGTGGCCACGCCTGGTCCAGCTTGGCTACCAGGAGTTATAGTGGCCACGCCTGGTCCAGCTTGGCTACCACGAGTCATAGTAGCCACGCCTGGTCCAGCTTGGCTACCTAGAGTTATAGTGGCCACGCCTGGTCCAGCTTGGCTACCAGGAGTTATAGTGGCCACTTCTGGTCCAGCTTGGCTACCACGAGTCATAGCGGCCAAGCCTGGTCCAGCTTGGCTACCAGGAGTTATAGTGGCCACGCCTGGTCCAGCTTGGCTACCAAGAGTTATAGTGGCCACGTCTGGTCCAGCTTGGCTACCAGGAGTTATAGTGGCCACGCCTGGTCCAGCTTGGCTACCAGGAGTTATATGGGCCACGCCTGGTCCAGCTTGGCTACCAGGAGTTATAGTGGCCACGCCTGGTCCAGCTTGTCTGCCAGGAGTTATAGTGGCCACGCCTGGTCCAGCTTGGCTACCAAGAGTTATAGTGGCCACGCCTGGTCCAGCTTGGCTACCAGGAGTTATAGTGGCCACGCCTGGTCCAGCTTGGCTACCAGGAGTTACAGTGGCCACGTCTGGTCCAGCTTGGCTATCAGGAGTTATAGTGGCCACGTCTGGTCCAGCTTGGCTACCAGAAGTTATAGTGGCCACGCCTGGTCCAGCTTGGTTACCAGGAGTTATAGTGGCCACGCCTGGTCCAGCTTGGCTACCAGGAGTTATAGTGGCCACGCCTGGTCCAGCTTGACTTCCAGGGGTTTTAGTATCCACGCATGGTCCAGCTTGGCTACCCGGAGTTATAGTGGCCACGTCTGGTCCAGCTTGGCTACCAGAAGTTATAGTGGCCACGCCTGGGACAGCTTGGCTACCAGGAGTTATAGTGGCCACGTCTGGTCCAGCTTGGCTATCAGGAGTTATAGTGGCCACGTCTGGTCCAGCTTGGCTACCAGAAGTTATAGTGGCCTCGCCTGGTCCAGCTTGGCTACCAGGAGTTATAGTGGCCACGCCTGGTCCAGCTTGGCTACCACGAGTCATAGTAGCCACGCCTGATCCAGCTTGGCTACCTAGAGTTATAGTGGCCACGCCTGGTCCAGCTTGGCTACCAGGAGTTATAGTGGCCACTTCTGGTCCAGCTTGGCTACCACGAGTCATAGCGGCCAAGCCTGGTCCAGCTTGGCTACCAGGAGTTATAGTGGCCACGCCTGGTCCAGCTTGGCTACCAGGAGTTATATGGGCCACGCCTGTTCCAGCTTGGCTACCAGGATCTATAGTGGCCACGCCTGGTCCAGCTTGGCTACCACGAGTCATAGCGGCCACGCCTGGTCCAGCTTGGCTACCAAGAGTTACAATGGCCACGCCTGGTCCAGCTTGGCTACCAGGAGTTATAGTGGCCACGCCTGGTCCAGCTTGGCTACCAGGAGTTACAGTGGCCACGTCTGGTCCAGCTTGGCTATCAGGAGTTATAGTGGCCACGTCTGGTCCAGCTTGGCTACCAGAAGTTATAGTGGCCACGCCTGGTCCAGCTTGGTTACCAGGAGTTATAGTGGCCACGCCTGGTCCAGCTTGGCTACCAGGAGTTATAGTGGCCACGCCTGGTCCAGCTTGACTTCCAGGGGTTTTAGTATCCACGCATGGTCCAGCTTGGCTACCAGGAGTTATAGTGGCCACGCCTGGTCCAGCTTGGCTACCAGGAGTTATAGTGGCCACGCCTGGTCCAGCTTGGCTACCAGAAGTTATAGTGGCCACGCCTGGTCCATCTTGTCTACCAGGAGTTATATGGGCCACGCCTGGTCCAGCTTGGCTACCAGGAGTTATAGTGGCCACGCCTGGTCCAGCTTGGCTACCAGGAGTTATATGGGCCACGCCTGGTCCAGCTTGGCTACCAGGAGTGATAGTGGCCACGCCTGGTCCAGCTTGGCTACCAGGGGTCTTAGTGGCCACGCCTGGTCCAGCTTGGCTACCAGGAGTTATAGTGGCCACGCCTGGTCCAGTTTGGCTACCAGGAGTTACATTGGCCACGCCTGGTCCAGCTTGGCGACCAGGAGTTATAGTGGCCACGCCTGGTCCAGCTTGGCTACCAGGAGTTATAGTAACCACGCCTGGTCCAGCTTGGCTACCAAGAGTTATAGTGGCCACGCCTGGTCCAGCTTGACTTCCAGGAGTTATAGTAACCACGCCTGGTCCAGCTTGGCTACCAAGAGTTATAGTGGCCACGCCTGGTCCAGCTTGACTTCCAGGAGTGATAATGGCCACGCCTGGTCCAGCTTGGCTACCAGGAGTTATAGTGGCCACGCCTGGCCTAGCTTGGCGACCAGGAGTTATAGTGGCCACGCCTGGTCCAGCTTGGCTACCAGGAGTTATAGTGGCCACGCCTGGTCCAGCTTGGCTACCAGGAGTTATATGGGCCACGCCTGGTCCAGCTTGGCTACCAGGAGTTATAGTGGACACGCCTGGTCCAGCTTGGCTACCAGGAGTTATAGTGGCCACGCCTGGTCCAGCTTGGCTACCAGGAGTTATATGGGCCACGCCTGGTCCAGCTTGGCTACCAGGAGTTATAGTGGCCACGCCTGGTCCAGCTTGGCTACCAGGAGTTATAGTGGCCACGCCTGGTCCAGCTTGGCTACCACGAGTCATAGTAGCCACGCTTGGTCCAGCTTGGCTACCTAGAGTTATAGTGGCCACGCCTGGTCCAGCTTGGCTACCAGGAGTTATAGTGGCCACTTCTGGTCCAGCTTGGCTACCACGAGTCATAGCGGCCAAGCCTGGTCCAGCTTGGCTACCAGGAGTTATAGTGGCCACGCCTGGTCCAGCTTGGCTACCAAGAGTTATAGTGGCCACGTCTGGTCCAGCTTGGCTACCAGGAGTTATAGTGGCCACGCCTGGTCCAGCTTGGCTACCAGGAGTTATATGGGCCACGCCTGGTCCAGCTTGGCTACCAGGAGTTACAGTGGCCACGCCTGGTCCAGCTTGTCTGCCAGGAGTTATAGTGGCCACGCCTGGTCCAGCTTGGCTACCAAGAGTTATAGTGGCCACGCCTGGTCCAGCTTGGCTACCAGGAGTTATAGTGGCCACGCCTGGTCCAGCTTGGCTACCAGGAGTTACAGTGGCCACGTCTGGTCCAGCTTGGCTATCAGGAGTTATAGTGGCCACGTCTGGTCCAGCTTGGCTACCAGAAGTTATAGTGGCCACGCCTGGTCCAGCTTGGTTACCAGGAGTTATAGTGGCCACGCCTGGTCCAGCTTGGCTACCAGGAGTTATAGTGGCCACGCCTGGTCCAGCTTGACTTCCAGGGGTTTTAGTATCCACGCATGGTCCAGCTTGGCTACCAGGAGTTATAGTGGCCACGCCTGGTCCAGCTTGGCTACCAGGAGTTATAGTGGCCACGCCTGGTCCAGCTTGGCTACCACGAGTTATAGTGGCCACGCCTGGTCCAGCTTGTCTACCAGGAGTTATATGGGCCACGCCTGGTCCAGCTTGGCTACCAGGAGTTATAGTGGCCACGCCTGGTCCAGCTTGGCTACCAGGAGTTATATGGGCCACGCCTGGTCCAGCTTGGCTACCAGGAGTTATAGTGGCCACGCCTGGTCCAGCTTGGCTACCAGGAGTTATAGTGGCCACGCCTGGTCCAGCTTGGCTACCACGAGTCATAGTAGCCACGCCTGGTCCAGCTTGGCTACCTAGAGTTATAGTGGCCACGCCTGGTCCAGCTTGGCTACCAGGAGTTATAGTGGCCATTTCTGGTCCAGCTTGGCTACCACGAGTCATAGCGGCCAAGCCTGGTCCAGCTTGGCTACCAGGAGTTATAGTGGCCACGCCTGGTCCAGCTTGGCTACCAGCGGTCTTAGTGGCCACGCCTGGTCCAGCTTGGCTACCAGGAGTTATAGTGGCCACGCCTGGTCCAGTTTGGCTACCAGGAGTTACATTGGCCACGCCTGGTCCAGCTTGGCGACCAGGAGTTATAGTGGCCACGCCTGGTCCAGCTTGGCTACCAGGAGTTATAGTAACCACGCCTGGTCCAGCTTGGCTACCAAGAGTTATAGTGGCCACGCCTGGTCCAGCTTGCCTTCCAGGAGTGATAATGGCCACGCCTGGTCCAGCTTGGCTACCAGGAGTTATAGTGGCCACGCCTGGTCCCGCCTGGCTACCAGGAGTTATAGTGGCCACGCCTGGCCTAGCTTGGCGACCAGGAGTTATAGTGGCCACGCCTGGTCCAGCTTGGCTACCAGGAGTTATAGTGGCCACGCCTGGTCCAGCTTGGCTACCAGGAGTTATAGCGGCCACGCCTGGTCCAGCTTGGCTACCAGGAGTTATAGTGGACACGCCTGGTCCAGCTTGGCTACCAGGAGTTATAGTGGCCACGCCTGGTCCAGCTTGGCTACCAGGAGTTATACGGGCCACGCCTGGTCCAGCTTGGCTACCAGGAGTTATAGTGGCCACGCCTGGTCCAGCTTGGCTACCAGGAGTTATAGTGGCCACGCCTGGTCCAGCTTGGCTACCACGAGTCATAGTAGCCACGCCTGGTCCAGCTTGGCTACCTAGAGTTATAGTGGCCACGCCTGGTCCAGCTTGGCTACCAGGAGTTATAGTGGCCACTTCTGGTCCAGCTTGGCTACCACGAGTCATAGCGGCCAAGCCTGGTCCAGCTTGGCTACCAGGAGTTATAGTGGCCACGCCTGGTCCAGCTTGGCTACCAAGAGTTATAGTGGCCACGTCTGGTCCAGCTTGGCTACCAGGAGTTATAGTGGCCACGCCTGGTCCAGCTTGGCTACCAGGAGTTATATGGGCCACGCCTGGTCCAGCTTGGCTACCAGGAGTTATAGTGGCCACGCCTGGTCCAGCTTGTCTGCCAGGAGTTATAGTGGCCACGCCTGGTCCAGCTTGGCTACCAAGAGTTATAGTGGCCACGCCTGGTCCAGCTTGGCTACCAGGAGTTATAGTGGCCACGCCTGGTCCAGCTTGGCTACCAGGAGTTACAGTGGCCACGTCTGGTCCAGCTTGGCTATCAGGAGTTATAGTGGCCACGTCTGGTCCAGCTTGGCTACCAGAAGTTATAGTGGCCACGCCTGGTCCAGCTTGGTTACCAGGAGTTATAGTGGCCACGCCTGGTCCAGCTTGGCTACCAGGAGTTATAGTGGCCACGCCTGGTCCAGCTTGACTTCCAGGGGTTTTAGTATCCACGCATGGTCCAGCTTGGCTACCAGGAGTTATAGTGGCCACGCCTGGTCCAGCTTGGCTACCAGGAGTTATAGTGGCCACGCCTGGTCCAGCTTGGCTACCAGGAGTTATAGTGGCCACGCCTGGTCCAGCTTGTCTACCAGGAGTTATATGGGCCACGCCTGGTCCAGCTTGGCTACCAGGAGTTATAGTGGCCACGCCTGGTCCAGCTTGGCTACCAGGAGTTATATGGGCCACGCCTGGTCCAGCTTGGCTACCAGGAGTTATAGTGGCCACGCCTGGTCCAGCTTGTCTGCCAGGAGTTATAGTGGCCACGCCTGGTCCAGCTTGGCTACCAAGAGTTATAGTGGCCACGCCTGGTCCAGCTTGGCTACCAGGAGTGATAGTGGCCACGCCTGGTCCAGCTTGGCTACCAGGGGTCTTAGTGGCCACGCCTGGTCCAGCTAGGCTACCAGGAGTTATAGTGGCCACGCCTGGTCCAGTTTGGCTACCAGGAGTTACGTTGGCCACGCCTGGTCCAGCTTGGCGACCAGGAGTTATAGCGGCCACGCCTGGTCCAGCTTGGCTACCAGGAGTTATAGTGGCCACGCCTGGTCCAGCTTGGCTACCAAGAGTTATAGTGGCCACGTCTGGTCCAGCTTGACTTCCAGGAGTGATAATGGCCACGCCTGGTCCAGCTTGGCTACCAGGAGTTATAGTGGCCACGCCTGGTCCCGCTTGGCTACCAGGAGTTATAGTGGCCACGCCTGGCCTAGCTTGGCGACCAGGAGTTATAGTGGCCACGCCTGGTCCAGCTTGGCTACCAGGAGTTATAGTGGCCACGCCTGGTCCAGCTTGGCTACCAGGAGTTACATGGGCCACGCCTGGTCCAGCTTGGCTACCAGGAGTTATAGTGGACACGCCTGGTCCAGCTTGGCTACCAGGAGTTATAGTGGCCACGCCTGGTCCAGCTTGGCTACCAGGAGTTATATGGGCCACGCCTGGTCCAGCTTGGCTACCAGGAGTTATAGTGGCCACGCCTGGTCCAGCTTGGCTACCAGGAGTTATAGTGGCCACGCCTGATCCAGCTTGGCTACCAGGAGTTATAGTGGC